>OW240922.1:5786581-5979643 GCA_933207985.1 Pelobates cultripes | reverse complement strand
ACGTTCGTTTAAACATTTCCGTTCGACTGTAACTCTAATAATATCCATTCGTTCACATACCGCTGCACTTCATGTAATCTTGCATTCGTTTAAACTTTCGACTGTTTCCACGCATAGTTCCATTCGTATGTCAGCAAAATCCGTTCGCCTAAAACTCTTATGTATAAACCGTTCCTATATATGTAGCTGCTGTTCATGTAAAACCCACATTTCGTGTAAACTTTTGTTTGCCACGCTTGCCATTCACTCATACATATCAGTAGAAGTTCTATTCGTTTAAACAGCTACGTTTAAAGAATTTCATTCATTGTAACAGCATTTCGTGTTAAAATTCGTCTGGTTCACTAAGTCTTTCATTAAACTTCATTTTACATTTTCATTAATGTTGAACTAAACGAACGGCACAAATATCTCTAACAGGGGGTGTGTGTGTGTGTGTGTATGTATGTATGTATGTATATGTATGTGTGTGTATGTGTATGTGTATATGTATATGTATATGTATGTATGTGTATATATATATATATATATATATATATGTGTATATATATATGTGTGTGTATGTGTGTGTGTGTGTATATATATATATATATATATATATATATATATATATATATATATATATATATATATATATATATATATGTGTGTGTATATGTATATTGTGATCTTTGTCTGCAGGTAGCACGGTCCTCTAGGGCAAAACATGCACAGTCTTTTAATGCAACTTCATTCCAGGCACTTTATTTGTAAGTTTACATATGAGGCAGCAGCAAATGAAAACATAAATGTAACAGGTTTCCCTTTAAACAAAAACCTAGCTCATCTGAGCACTGACTCACTTTGTATATCCCTCTCTATCAGGGTTAAACTAACAAAAACATATTGCACCAACCTTATTAGATAGCAACACTCTGCTAGCTAGCCTGTTGCTTTCCTTTCTGCACTCCAGTGCTCCAAGCCAGCCTTGACTGCTTCCTCCTGCACTCCCAGTGCTCCAAGCCAGCATTGACTGCTTCCTTTCTGCACTCCCAGTGCCTAGTCTCCTTGACTCTCTATCTGGAGAGAACAGCCTCTCTCCTACCTGCTCCCTGGGAGGAAGCCAGCAATCCCTCTCCTCTTTTTCCTGCCTAGCCGGGAGGGGTTTATTCCCACTGCAACAGCTCATTAACTGCAGCTGAGCAGTGGGTTGGAGACGGTCCAAAAAACCCTGGCCTGGATCTATGTCTCTCCAGAAAACCACTAAACTGTGGAGTGGAGCATTTGCCCACCCTTCTCTCCAAATGCTCCACCCCAGGGGCCCATAACTAAACAATGCTTTGTGTTTTGCAACACACAAACTACACGTACTTCCCCTGGGGATAAAAGGCCTATCTGCCTTCACTTTATCACAAAATATATATATATATATATATATCTCCTTTTGGCCTGTAATTGTGGGAGGGGCGTATGACACACCCTTTCCCTACTTAAGGGACACCCCTTACCTGGCTCCATACCGTTCGAGGTCAGCGCTGCATGAGGATCCACTTCCGGTTCTCGTACGGCGCCGTCTTGGTTTTTCAGAAAACCCATGAGTTTCTTCACGTGTAGCTGTGTCCAGGAATCCTCTTGAAGGTCTTTTCCTCCCGTCCAGCTCCTCGTAAACGCCGGTCTTCGTCGAAGATAACGTCCCAGGGACTTCAAAATCGTAAGTCCGATGCCTGGATTATTCCCACGGCGTTCCGTTTTCAAACGGGTCCTCAATTTACGGCTCTCTGGCTTTACGGCAAGGTCGCAAATCAATGTTGTTTCCCATTTCGGTTAAACTTTCGTGCCATAATCCTTTCGGTATGTTTCTACCGTATGGTACTCATGTTTCCTAACACCATTTCGTTTCATTTCGTTTTAATTTCATTTTACCGTAAACACTCATTCATGCTGCCTTCCGTTCGGTTTAATTCAATCTGTATACAATATATTTCGTCTAGGTCGGTCAAACTTTTGACGAATGACACTGTTCTTTCTTTTCATTCTAATTAAGCTTTCGGCAGTTTTTTGCTCAGTTATGCACGCATTCGTTTCACATCTTGCATACGGCAAACTCTGTTTCTGTTTCATATTAAACCAAATTCGGTTCATCTACCTTTTTCTATGTACTGTTATACATTTGTTTAAATCAGTTATACTTTCATATACTTATTCATACCATACTAGGTTTCTATCTTGATTAACTTTTTCTAATGTATATTGGTTTAGATTATAGTTATTTTAAGTTACTAAATTATAGAATATTTCAGGTATATTACAGTCATGGTTTAGCCTGCGATTATGGCTTATTTCTTAAAGGTTTTATGGAGATCATGCTTTTATTACAACCATGTACATCATGATTACATGGCACTTACAATTTTCAGACCATTTCTTGGCATACTCCGACGACATACCACGAGTATACAAGAACACAGTCCTATTTTTCACAAGATTTTCGGGTTGAATCACACGCTTTGGTTCAACCATTCATACGTCACGTTACAACAACTTTTATGTTTCTGCATATTGTCACTTCACATAATTTTTCAACCTCATCCACATCATTACATTTTTATGCCACGGCATATGTGTATGTATGTGTATATATATATATGTGTGTATGTATGTATGTATGTATGTATGTATATATATGTGTATACAGGGAGTGCAGAATTATTAGGCAAATGAGTATTTTGACCGCATCATCCTCTTTATGCATGTTGTCTTACTCCAAGCTGTATAGGCTCGAAAGCCTACTACCAATTAAGCATATTAGGTGATGTGCATCTCTGTAATGAGAAGGGGTGTGGTCTAATGACATCAACACCCTATATCAGGTGTGCATAATTATTAGGCAACTTCCTTTCCTTTGGCAAAATGGGTCAAAAGAAGGACTTGACAGGCTCAGAAAAGTCAAAAATAGTGAGATATCTTGCAGAGGGATGCAGCACTCTTAAAATTGCAAAGCTTCTGAAGCGTGATCATCGAACAATCAAGCGTTTCATTCAAAATAGTCAACAGGGTCGCAAGAAGCGTGTGGAAAAACCAAGGCGCAAAATAACTGCCCATGAACTGAGAAAAGTCAAGCGTGCAGCTGCCACGATGCCACTTGCCACCAGTTTGGCCATATTTCAGAGCTGCAACATCACTGGAGTGCCCAAAAGCACAAGGTGTGCAATACTCAGAGACATGGCCAAGGTAAGAAAGGCTGAAAGACGACCACCACTGAACAAGACACACAAGCTGAAACGTCAAGACTGGGCCAAGAAATATCTCAAGACTGATTTTTCTAAGGTTTTATGGACTGATGAAATGAGAGTGAGTCTTGATGGGCCAGATGGATGGGCCCGTGGCTGGATTGGTAAAGGGCAGAGAGCTCCAGTCCGACTCAGACGCCAGCAAGGTGGAGGTGGAGTACTGGTTTGGGCTGGTATCATCAAAGATGAGCTTGTGGGGCCTTTTCGGGTTGAGGATGGAGTCAAGCTCATCTCCCAGTCCTACTGCCAGTTCCTGGAAGACACCTTCTTCAAGCAGTGGTACAGGAAGAAGTCTGCATCCTTCAAGAAAAACATGATTTTCAGGCAGGACAATGCTCCATCACACGCGTCCAAGTACTCCACAGCGTGGCTGGCAAGAAAGGGTATAAAAGAAGGAAATCTAATGACATGGCCTCCTTGTTCACCTGATCTGAACCCCATTGAGAACCTGTGGTCCATCATCAAATGTGAGATTTACAAGGAGGGAAAACAGTACACCTCTCTGAACAGTGTCTGGGAGGCTGTGGTTGCTGCTGCACGCAATGTTGATGGTGAACAGATCAAAACACTGACAGAATCCATGGATGGCAGGCTTTTGAGTGTCCTTGCAAAGAAAGGTGGCTATATTGGTCACTGATTTGTTTTTGTTTTGTTTTTGAATGTCAGAAATGTATATTTGTGAATGATGAGATGTTATATTGGTTTCACTGGTAATAATAAATAATTGAAATGGGTATATATTTGTTTTTTGTTAAGTTGCCTAATAATTATGCACAGTAATAGTCACCTGCACACACAGATATCCCCCTAACATAGCTAAAACTAAAAACAAACTAAAAACTACTTCCAAAAATATTCAGCTTTGATATTAATGAGTTTTTTGGGTTCATTGAGAACATGGTTGTTGTTCAATAATAAAATTAATCCTCAAAAATACAACTTGCCTAATAATTCTGCACTCCCTGTATATGTATGTATATTCAATAAATGATCATCCCCTCCCTGCACCATTGATTACTCAAACCCTAGCATTTCCCAGATCAGTTAGTGACATGCATATCATCTGGTCACCCTCTGTAGACACACAATACACGGCCAAGCCCCTGCTACCCGGTTCAGACTCAGCTTTACGCCTAACATGAGCCAGTCATGTTACTATCATACTCATAGTCTTTTTCACCTCCCGCACATACTGGTAGAAGCCCAAACCCAGCTTATACAGACTACACAGGTCTCACATGATCCATTCTCACTCTCACATTTTGTTTCTACCCATTTAGGTTTATTCAGGTTTGTCATACCTGTCGAAATCTCAAAACTTTATACATACTACCAGGTACGTAAGCCTGCTCACGTTGTAGTTTACATACGTTTCATTTTCCCTAGGCCATAGAGTACTGGCAGGTTAAGGTTATAGGCCCAAATAGGTATCTCCCTTCTTGGCGTTCTGCCTATCGTTTAGTGGTCCGCGAGGCCAACACCCCGCCTCAACGTTTCGGAGGCAAACGCCCATCGGGCCACACGTGAGTTAGCCGCCTCGCAATATTATAGAGGGCCTCACCTGTCATTCCCTCCCCCTGTTTTCTTTTACTATCACCGAGAGGCCTGCGATTCCTGCCACTACGACGGGTGGCCTCAATATCCCCTCGCGCCAATGCATAGACAGAGCCTCTCATAGCCACTTGGCAACTAGCAGGGCCTCACCTGTCACCAAACAAGATTAATTTTTCGCCTTTCCGGCTTAGTTAGCCTGCCAGTACCACCCCTGGGTTTCCATACACTAAACCAAATATTTTGTCATTTAGTATGTCTCAAGAAGGGGTAGAGGATTTCTCCCTACCAGGCACTCCGGCTAGAGCAAACTCCCCATCACAGGGAGGAGAGGTGGCTAGTCCAGCATCTCTCAGGTCATGGACAATCCCTCGCATAACCAACGAACTCAGGAGACGGCAAATCCCATTCCCCGCAACAGCAAGGAAAGCGGAACTCTACAAGTTACTGCACACCTCTACCGATAACATTGATACCGGGGTAGGGACTAGTCAGTCTAACCCGGGAGATATACACGGCAGTCTCTACTGGGGTCACAAAATTTTGCTATGCGCATCATACCTCAAGGCCGTGCTTTCATCTCACGACTCCTTTACATGTTCCCACGTTTTAGACATGATGCACACAGGTTATCCCTGGATACCGAAGCCACGGCAGACCTACTCATGTGGAGAAACTTTTTAACCACCTGAAATGGTATGTTCCTCCCTAAATTGTCTGACTCCTCACCTACCATCTGGTCAGACGCGGCGTCTACCACAGGTTTTGCAGCAATTTATGGGAACGAATGGCTTTGGGGCAGCTGGCCTTCAGAGGTTAAGGACCTGGAGGGTTTTTCCACTACCTCAGCTCTGTTTGAGATATATCGCATAGTGGCGGCTGCCGTGGCATGGGGGCATTTATGGGCAGGTTCGCCAGTATGTTGCTACTCAGACAACCAAGCAACTTATTAACAAAGGCCGGTCCAAATCACTGACTATTATGAGATTCCTGAGGAAACTCACTTGGTTGGCTGCATGTCATAATTTCTTCTTGTTTTGTGTTCATGTTCCAGGTGTATGTAACACGGCTGCTGACAATTTGTCTCGCTTTAATTTCCAGGCTTTTCGTCAAATACTCCCATCAGCCGCACTCACAGCCACGACCACTCCACTATTCCACCATCTAGTAATGGACTAGACGCTATCATGCAACATAGCAGAACATTGGCCCAATTAGCACTGTCTACTAATACCCGGAAAACTTAGTTACATAGTTACATAGCTGAAAAGAGACTTGCGTCCATCAAGTTCAGCCTTCCTCACATTTGTTTTTTGCTGTTGATCCAAAAGAAGGCAAAAAAACCCAGTTTGAAGCACAATTTTGCAACAAGCTAGGAAAAAAATTCCTTCTTGACCCCCAGAATGGCAGTCAGATTTATCCTTGGATCAAGCAGTTATTACCCTACATTGAAAGATTATATCCTTGAATATTCTGTTTTTGCAAGTATGCATCTAGTAGCTGTTTGAACATCTGTATGGACTGATAAAACCACTTCTTCAGGCAGAGAATTCCACATCCTGATTGTTCTTACAGTAAAAAATCCTTTCCTTTGCCTTAGACGAAATCTTCTTTCTTCCAGTCTAAACGCATGGCCTCGTGTCCTATGTAAAGTCCAGTTTGTGAATAGATTTCCACACAGTGGTTTGTATTGGCCCGAATATATTTGTATAATGTTATCATATCCCCTCTCAGGCGACGTTTTTCTAAACTAAATAGGTTTAAATTTGTTAACTTTTCTTCATAGCTGATATGTTCCATTCCTTTTATTAATTTTGTAGCCCGCCTCTGCACTTTTTCTAGTGCCATAATATCCTTCTTTAGAACAGGTGCCCAAAATTGCACAGCATATTCAATATGGGGTCTTACCAGTGATTTATAAAGAGGCAAAATGATATTCTTGTCCCGAGAATGAATGCCCTTTTTCATGCATGACAATACCTTACTGGCCTTGGCCACTGCTGATTGATATTGCACATTGTTGCATAGTTTGTTGTCTATAACAATTCCCAAGTCCTTTTCATGTGTTGTTATCCCTAATTCGCTTCCATTAAGGGTATACGTTGCTTGTGTATTCTTTACGCCGAAGTGCATAACTTTGCATTTTTCAACATTAAATTTCATCTGCCATTTGAGTGCCCAGTCTCCCAGTCTATCTAAATCCCTCTGTAGCAAAGTAATATCTTGCTCACATTGTATTGTTTTACAAAGTTTTGTGTCATCTGCAAACACTGAAACATGACTTTCAATGCGGTCTTCAAGATCATTTATAAACATGTTAAATAGAAGGGGTCCCAGAACAGACCTCTGAGGGACACCACTTGCCACCTCTGTCCAGCTTGAAAATTTACCATTAATGACAACTCTTTGTACTCTGTTTTTAAGCCAATGTTCTACCCAAGAACAAGTATTTTCATCTAGACCGATTTCCTTGAGTTTGAACACTAATCTATTGTGTGGAACTGTATCAAATGCCTTGGCAAAATCCAAAAAGATCACATCCACGGCAACACCCTGATCTATACTTCTACTTACTTCTTCGTAGAACGCAATCAAGTTAGTTTGACATGACCTGTGCTTCATAAAACCATGCTGATTTTTGCTGATAACTATGTTCTTCTCAAGGAATTCTTGAATATTATCCCTTAATAACCTTTCAAATATTTTACCAGCCACAGAAGTTAAGCTCACAGGTCTATAATTTCCAGGCAAGGATTTTGAACCCTTTTTGAATATAGGAACTACATCTGCCTTCCTCCAATCCTCCGGAACACTTCCTGAAAGAAAAGAATCTTGAAAGATTAAAAACAGAGGTTCACTTATTTCTGCACTTAGTTCCTTAAGTACACGTGGATGGATACCGTCAGGCCCTGGAGCTTTGTTTATATTAACTTTTTTTAGTTGCTGCAGCACCTTGTCTTGAGTTAACCAATTACAATTATTCTGCAAGTTTTTAGTAGCAATCATTTGCACATCTATTGCCATGGGTTCTTCCTTAATATATACGGAGGAGAAAAAGTTATTTAAAATTCCTGCCTTTTCCTGGTCTTCATTAATTAACACCCCCGCTTCAGTTTTTAGTGTACCTACACTTTCATTTTGGTTTTTTTTAGAATTTATGTACTTAAAAAATGCTTTGGGGTTGGTTTTGCTCTCTTCAGCTATCATTATTTCATTTTGAAGTTTAGCAAGTCTAATTGCCTTTTTGCAAGCATTATTTGCATCCTTATATCTTTTATAAGATGCATCTGATTTGTCCGATTTAAATGCTTTAAATGCCCTTCTCTTAGTTGTAATCTCTTGTTTTACTTCTCTACTAAGCCATGTTGGTTTTAATTTGTTTCCTTTATATTTATTTCCCAATGGTACATACTGAGAAATGTACCTTTGTAATATTTGTTGGAAGATGATCCATTTATCCTCAGTGTTCTTTTCACTAAAGAGTTTATGCCAGTCAATATATTGTAAAGCTTCCCTTAACTTATTGAAATTGGCCTTTTTAAAATTATATGTTTTAGTATTCCCATGTGCTTTTGTTTTTTTGAGTTTATTTCAAAGGACACTATATTGTGATCACTATTTCCCAAGTGCTCACCTACTTGAATGTTGGTCAAAAGATCAACGTTGTTGGTTAAAACCAGGTCCAGACAAGCATCCATTCTAGTTGGTGCTTGCACAAGTTGTGACATGAAGGTGTCACCTAATTCCCTTTGCTGAGGCACTAGTCCCTCTGTCCCAATTTATATCCGGGTAATTAAAATCTCCAATAATTAAAGTGTTAACCAGATTTGCAGCTTTCTCAATTTGCTCAAACAGCTGTTGTTCCTCGTCAATATTAACATTAGGTGGTTTATAACATATCCCAACCAATAGTTGGTTTCCCTTCTTTTCCCCAAGCAGATATTTACCCATAAAGCTTCCACATTATCCTCCTCGCATTCCATTTGCTTAACATTTGGGTTTAAATCATGTTTGACATACAAACATACCCCACCACCCTTCTTGTTTTTCCTATCCTTCCTAAATAACATGCACCCATTTAAGTTAGCTGCCCAGTCATGTGTCTCATCCCACCATGTTTCAGTTATGCCTATTATATCATATTGTTTAGTGTATGCTAATGCCTCTAGTTCCCCCATGTTGTTATTTAGGCTCCTTGCATTAGTAAGCATACATTTAATATTATGCGCCACTTGTATATTTTGTGAATTTTCAACATTACACAGCTTCTCTGTTCTGAGCTTGCCCCTCCCCCCGTTTCCACCCCCCTTATGCTGTGCTAAAGCCCATCTCCTTTCTGTCCTATGTCCATTTTGTAGATTGCTATGACCCTCCCCCCCTACTACTAGTTTAAAATCTCCTCCAACCTTCTAGCCATCCTATCCCCCAGCACTGCAGACCCTCTCCCGTTTAGGTGCAATCCATCACCACTATAAAGGTTGTACCCAATCGCAAAGTCGGCCCAGTGCTCTAAAAACCCAAAACCCTCCTTCCTGCACCAAGACCTAAGCCACGCATTGACCTCTCTAATCTCCCGCTGCCTTTCCACTGTAGCACGTGGCACAGGTAATATCTCAGAGAATACCACCTTGGAGGTCCTTTTCTTAAGTTTGCTACCTAATTCCCTGAAATCATTCTTTAGGACCTTCCATCTTCCTCTTACTTTGTCATTGGTAACTTACGACAGAGCTTTCATTTTTTTTTAAAAAAAGATTCCTTTCGGAACACATCATCTTACAACCTTTCATCATGACATGGGGTTTGCTTCTTTTTGCCACCTCAAACTCAAATTATCATACAACACAATCAAACTATATCTGACAGGCATCCAACATCACATACTAACTTTACAACCCAACAATTGGAGTTTCATGTCCGCCTACCAAATTAAGAACATCCTTAGGGGTATTCAGAGATCCGAACCTCCACGTACGGCCCAGAGACTACCTATAGATTTCCATATTTTTAAAGACTTATCCAACTTACTAGATTTAAAACCCTTTGCCAACAGCACAGATCTTGTCATTAAAACCGCCATATACGTAGCTTTTTATGGTTTCTTGAGACCAAGAGAATTTACCGCCATCAGCACAACACAGTCCACTCACATCCTACTTCATTCACACTTAACAAAACACATGGACTATTATATCTTGACTCTGCCTCATTCCAAAACCAGTCAACATGTACCTCCAGTAGAGGTTAAATACTATCCTACTCACAACAGGTGGTGCCCCGCCAAACTACTAGATTCATATACCCAGCATAACAGCGCATCACCATATCAACCACTTTTCAGTCTACAAGGTTCTGTACTCACTACCACCACCTTTATGACACACGTCAGGTCTTTACTTACACAGCTGGGCCTCAAATCAGCTAACTATTCGGCCCACTCCTTCTGCATAGGAGCGGCCTCCACAGCATCCAGTGCAAACATCCCAGTTCATGTTATCAAGTCACTGGGGCACTGGAAATCATCCCCAATAACGAGACAACACTTCGTTTTGAGTTCAAGCAGAACTGACTGTACTGGCACATACAGCCTCTTTTATTCCCAATCCACAAACATAGTACTGCCCACAGGGTTTTACAGAACAACCAATAACACACGTACATTACAGAAAACACTCCCAGCAATTATACACAAAATCCTCCTCTCTGCCTGTGATATAATTATGGTACAGAATGGGTTAACATAATTATCACAAGCAGGAAAAATACAGTTTTTATACATGTGCTATAACTTTAAAAATATGCGTCCAATCTTCATAAAAATTTCATTTTCAGAATCCGCATGCTTGAAATATACACATATTCAGAAATCAGGGCAATCAGTTCAGGGGTTAAAAAGTTAAGGGAAAGTCCTATTTGACTAAATGAAGCATGGTTTTTCTGCCCAAAACCAGTTCCACAGAGTCTTCTATCCTGGAGATAATTGGGAAGTAATCCAATTATCTCCAAGGACAGAGGCAAAACTCCATTAGCCACATGGTAGCAAAAGACAATAAAATACATAAAAATATATAACTGTGCAGCTATTGCATAAAACAGGTACATTCAACATATCCCCAGATAGCTTAGATCTGAGCACACATTATTACTGAATGGCGCCCAGATCACATACATACAGTTCAATTGCCATGGAGCCAAAGTCTTTCACATAGTTTTTCGTTATACGAATGGGCTCCATGGCATAGCTATCTGGGGTAACACTGCTCACATAGGGAAAGGACCGAATGACTCCGCTTTCGGGTCTTTGCAGGGGAAAATCCAGCATTTCAACATGGGGCCATAGTCACACGGCAGGAGGCTGGCAATCAGTCTTCTCCAATGCCCAGTGGCGAGGTCGCCACAGTGAGTGTATGAGAGTTATAGGAGGATGTGGAGGAGGAGTGAGAGGGATGGGAGGATGTGGAGGAGGAGTGAGAGGGATGGGAGGATGTGGAGGAGGAGTGAGAGGGATGGGAGGATGTGGAGGAGGAGTGAGAGGGATGGGAGGATGTGGAGGAGTCGTGAGAGGGATGGGAGGATGTGGAGGAGTCGTGTCTGGGAGGGATGGTAGGATGTGGAGGAGTCGTGTCTGGGAGGGATGGTAGGATGTGGAGGAGTCGTGTCTGGGAGGGATGGGAGGATGTGGAGGAGGCGGTCTGGGAGGGATGGGAGGATGTGAGGAGTCGCGGTCTGGGAGGATGGTAGGATGTGGAGGAGTCAGGTCTGGGAGTGGATGGTAGGATGTGGAGAGTCAGGCCCGGGAGGGATGGTAGTGTGGAGGAGTCGTGGTCGAGGGCTGGTAGGATGGAGGAGTCGTCTGGGAGGATGTAGGATGGAGGAGTCGTGGTCTGGGAGGGATGGTAGGATGTGGAGGAGTCGTTGTCTGGGAGGGATGGCAGGATGTGGAGGAGATGCGGTCTGGGAGGGATGGAGGGATGTGGAGTGTGTCTGGGAGGGATGTGGAGGAGTCTAACTGGGAGGATGTGGAGGAGTCGTGTCTGGGAGGGATGGGAGGATGTGGAGGAGTCGTGTCTGGGAGGGATGGGAGGATGTGGAGGAGTCGTGTCTGGGAGGGATGGGTATGATGTGGAGGAGTCGTGTCTGGGAGGGATGGGAGGATGTGGAGGAGTCGTGTCTGGGAGGGATGGGAGGATGTGGAGGAGGAGTGTCTGGGAGGATGTGGAGGAGGAGTGGTGAGAAGTGAAGGAGCACGGGTGAAAAGCAGCAGTTGTTTGTGTGATGTGAAAGTACTGGAGAAAATCAAGGTGAAGTGATCCAAACTGTGAACAGATAATGAACAATACGTGATGAGTGAAGTGAGAGAAAAGAGAAAAATGAAAAAAAATGTGCAGAGAAGGAGAGTGCTCAGTGTCATATGAGTGTGAGAAAGAAAGCAGGGCATAAAAACTACAGAAAGAGACTATTCTTTCACATGTTTATCCTTTTTGTAGGAATTTTATTTTTTTACTTTTTTTGTTTCACCAGCAGGGGCACTACCTGTCAGTTCAGGCGGTGGACGCCTATTGTGGCCATGTGACCACTCTTTCACATCGATCACATGGCCCATGGGGTCCTAATTTGCCGAGGTGAGAGCCTGAGCTGTCAGACCCCCCTACCCCACACACACTTTTGTTGCCAACGGTTTAGCCATTAATGGCTGTGTGTTGAGTTATTTTGAGGGGACGGCAAATTTACCCTGTTATACAGGCTGTACACTTACTACTTTACATTGTAGCAGAGTGGCATTTATTCAGTGTTCTCACATGAAAAGATATAATAAAATATTTACAAAAATGTGAGGGGTGAAATCACTTTTGGGAGATACTGTAACATTTTTATTAATATGAAATGGTAGTTGTCAAAACCCTGCATGTAATAGAAATGACTAGGAAATAGCAAATTTCAAGGGAAAATAGTGAAATGTATGTAACGTGAGCATTGTTCTTTTTCTCCATAATTACGATTAGTAGATAAACTCCAAAATGTGTGGGTCTGGGTAAATAATACAAGAAAGTGAGTGGTCACCTGATATTAAGAAAGTTCTAATTTATAACAGATTGAATAGGCAATTTAACTGAAGTTTTATCTACTAGTTTTTAAAGTGGCACTGTCATTTGTTTTTTAACCCTCTCCCGCCTCCACTATCTCTAATTGACCCCCTAGTAAACCCCAAATTCCCCTAAGCCCCCTATATTACCTATTTTTTAATCTTTATTTTCTGCCCCGATCTATATTCAGGGCGCCGCCATCTTTGTGTAGGTAGATGAAGTCCCTGTGGGACACGTCATCAGCCCACACTAGACAGACTGTGAGATTCCCGCACATGCTCAGTGAAACACTTGGACATGCGAACGGGAATCTCATCTATTCATTCATTCATCAGAAAGACGAATGAATGAATAGAAATGTCAGACGAACAAACAAACACTGAATATTAGTGTTCGTTTGTTCGTTCAGTTTATTACAAGGAGGGAGCTACCGGCACGCAGCTCCCTCCTTGTAATATGTAAAGATAGAAGCGGCAGGGAGCAGTGCTCCCCGCCACTTCATAAGCCCCCCAGGTCCCTCCTCACTCTATTAAAATCTCCCCAATGCCCCTACTCGCTATACCGCGAGTAGGGGCATGTCCACTAAACAGTGAGCAGCCTACTGTCCTCCCCCCCGGCCCCCACCCCTGAGCGGTGGATGGGGGCCCTATATAAGTATGGTGGGGGGGGGGACCTACTGTCCTCCACCCCTGGCCCCCACCCCTGAGCGGTGGGTGGGGGCCCTAAATAACAATTCACCCCCTCCCCCCAATCAAGGTGACTAGGGGTCCCTGTAAACAAAAATTAAACTTACCATTTGATGTCTTCTTTTTTCTAAAATCTGAGGCTGCTCACTGTTTAATAGACATGCCCCATAGCGATTAGGGGCAGAATTTACTAATACTAAGTAATCTTTACTTAGTATTAGTAAATTTGGCTGAAAGACCAATTTAGGTCTTACAGCATTTTAGTAGATAACTCCCTGATACCGTGGGAATTAGGGAGTTATCTACTAAGCGGCTGCAAGATGCAGCCACAGCACGAATAGGATCTGAGTTTCATTCGTTCTAATGAAATTGCGTTCCAAACAAAGTCCCGAATTGCATCCTAACACGAATGGAGAAACTGTTCTCATTCTGTTAGGATGCAATTCGGAAGTTTTGTCGGCGTTCTGTCTAAGTGACAGGACGTTCGGCAATACTGACCGGAAGCATCGTGGGAACAGGGAGGAAAGCTAAGGATCATGGGAAAATTGCTCTGACCAGCGGAAATGAAGCACACTTTGCTCCTCTGCTGGTCAAAGCTGGTCAAGCGGAGGAAACCTCCATAAGGCAAAGAATCCCTACTTTGTCTTATGATTTTAAAGAAAACTAAAGAA
The DNA here is from genome assembly GCA_933207985.1 of Pelobates cultripes. NCBI lineage: Eukaryota > Metazoa > Chordata > Amphibia > Anura > Pelobatidae > Pelobates > Pelobates cultripes. The sequence continues at coordinate 5,965,385 of OW240922.1, read as the reverse complement.
GACAGGAAGAAAAGAAGAACAGATCCTGAGAGAGGGGGAGAAGAGGAAGAAATTGAGGAAAGGTAAGTTCGGCATGACAGTGTCGCTTTAAGATAAAATTAAAAAGGAGTTAACAGAAATCAATTTAATTGGTACATATAGAAATCGTCGCCATTCTAGATATTGCCAATAAAGATTGCTGTTACCAAGGAGGTGGCCGTTCTTACTGCCAGTTAAGCAGGCCCAGTGCTTGACGTTTATCATTGCCACGCAAGCTGTGGTAGCTTTTTACACTGAATGTGAAAGTTAAACGTCTTCCTCATCCATAATCTGGTGGCAACGGGACCTTTGAGTGTTGGACAAGACCTGTTTTTGTCAGAATTCGAGTAGAAGGAAATTAAAATTTAGGCTAATTTCATTTGAATATTTTTTCTATTTATTGAACAGCTCTTCTCCCATGTCAGTAGGAACACATTTCAATTTTAAATATTTTTTTATTTGTAATTTTTTCATTTAATAATCGTTTTTCTCTACATAAACAATTGCTGCAGGCAGGTATTAGTTTCAATGTTCCACCATTACAGTGTTTTAGATCAAATGTTCTACTATACTTCCCGAGGAAGTTAGCCAGGCAAAGATAACCCTTTCTGTCTCTTGTTCTGTAGGATTCACTATTTGGTAGTCGTGGAGAATGTCGGCAATCTTTCTTGTAGGAAGAGAAAAGATGCTGGAGTGACAGTTCTTTGAGGTAAGCAGTTTACTTGGATTCCCCATTAATAGTCTATCTCTCTTCTCCTGCAATGCTTTAGATTTCCGTCCACGTTGATGCCGTTTAGAGGAGTGGAGAGCGCTAATGTTTTGTGTGTAAGGTCAAACTGGCACATTTCTCAGGTAACTGAGAATCAGATCTTGCACCCTCATTTTTTCATTGGTAATCCCTTCCTTACTAACCCTGTAGTGTAGGCTTAGCTTTGTTTTAAACTAAAATGACCCTTAACTGTCCACCTCAGTTGAAACGCTTCATTCTGGTGTATCTGAGCAAAGCTGATCTGACGCTACCTCGAAAAATCATTATGCTTACTGTTCTAGCGGGATGTAACCAGCAGGGGAGGACTCTGCAACATGGTAGGTTACAGTGCCAGTCTGGACTACATTGAGATAAAACCCATTAAGGGGTATTTACTGTATGTGGTATTATTGCAACACATTATGATGACATTTTGGCAAGCTGTGAGCCCAGCCTTATCAGTGGATTTTATAAATACCCACAACAATTGTTAGTGTTTTTATCAATTCTATTTATACAGTCATGTGTACAGTTTACTAAAATAGACCCTTCACCAGGCCTGCTGACGATTGTTAACCCCTTAAGGACACATGACGTGTGACATGTCATGATTCCCTTTTATTCCAGAAGTTATGTGAGAAAGTGATGCTTTGTAATCTTTAATAATGTCTTCCTTCATATTTCTGCAGAGTATAAAAGAAGAAGATAGATAATCTGTAACTTTTTTTGTGTCTCTTGGGTATTCAAAGTTGCAATTGGTTATAAAAAATGCTGTTTGTCCTTATTTATTTTGAAAACCATGTTCTACTTTCACTATTGGATGATATTTGGTAGACTTGTGCATTTAATACATTGGCACAGAAACACATTGCCGTTGGATGGTGGGTTGTGGGGCATTTAGAGCTCATTGATTTGGTTTTTGCAAAGTCTTACAGTGCGTGCAGAGATATGGTTAGAGGTAATGCCTAGATTCATTTATCCTCAAAATTTAAGCAGCAGTTTTCCTGTACTCCAGCTGGTATTCCAGATATGCCTTCTGATATTTTAATTTGCACTGAATTTAAATTTTGTATTTTTTTTTTTTTAGAGATATATAAAATATATAATATATAAATATTTATTTTAAGGGTTCATAAAACACTCAGTTTCAGAAGAAATGTGTTTTAGTGCTTACAATAGCTATCCAAATTGGTCTAATTAATATCCTGGTCACCCAAACCTCTGTCCTTTGACCACACGTTCTGTCAGTTCCTCTTTTTTGATCTTTTTTTACCTTAATTTGTCTGCATCCTATCCATCTCTTATTCTTCTATTAATTCTATTCCATATCTTGCGCGTACTGACTGCTGCGCCCCATATCTTGCGCGTACTGACTGCTGCGCCCCATATCTTGCGCGTACTGACTGCTGCGCCCCATATCTTGACTGACTGCTGCCCATATCTTGCGCGTACGACTGCTGCGCTATCTTGGCGTACTATATCTTGACTGACTGCGCCCCATACTCTATCTTGCGCGTACTGACTGCTGCGCCCCATATCTTGCGCGTACTGACTGCTGCGCCCCATATCTTGCGCGTACTGACTGCTGCGCCCCATATCTTGCGCGTACTGACTGCTGCGCCCCATATCTTGCGCGTACTGACTGCGTTCTGTTCTTGTTGGTTTCCAATGTAGCCAAGTGTGTGTTTCTTGCCATTAATCCACTCGTGCTTTGTCCCATTTTTTTCTACTTGGCTGTGACAGGTAACCTCACCTTGCCTGAAATCCAGCACAAATGGAGACACTGGATTACATTTTTTATCTTCTTTCCCATCAGTGCAGCCAATAAATTCATCTATTAACTGATCTGCGGATCAACGCACAAACCTGCTGCACATTAAACATCAAACACTAAATCACCTGGATTACAGCCAGACTGATGAAATACATAGGGTGTGCTTCCCCAATTGTGACTATTTAAGTCATGATTATTGATGCACTGAATATACTAATAGCGTTAATGGAGCTTAAATCTCTAAAAGCCTCTTTGTTTACAAGGTCATCACTAAAACCAGTGAATCTAGTTTAGGAAAGATATATGTGAGAACCTGCACACAGGCTGTAGAAAGGGGATTATGTAAGGGGAGTATACCCATGTTGCTGCCTGTAACTCAGATCCTGCAAAAAGTGTGACTTGCAGGCCTTCAGACCACCTGCTTGTTTCTCCCACAACATCCGACAGAGTAAAGAGAGGACAGCGCATGGATCTGTGTTTGTTCTGGTATTGGCACAGTTCCTAAACGGTTGATGCAGGAGGAGTGCTGATAAGTGCTATAAGAATTAGTTCCTTGCGTTTTGCATAACTCCACAATTTGGAGCTCTAAACCCTGGACCCTACTTGCCAATCACAAGGGTGAGTGAAAATTGTGAGTCCTGATATAGTACCCGCTCTGGATGCTCAATGCTACTGACTTGGTGATTATCTGCGGTTTCATCTAGTAATATAGGTCCTGCCCTATTTTTCTTTATTTCTAAGAACGACTTTATGTAAGGTAGCAGAGCATAAAACCATTTTACATAATGTTTATGATCCAGCATTTTTTTTTTTTTTTTTTTGATCTTGAAAGGATTCCAAGCACAAAACTAACTTCCTCTCTAACTCCGCCAGAACCCAGATTACTGAGCACATTATCATGCTGACTTTAAAAGAAGTCCTGTTTATATAACAACGAGTTATGGGTAATTCTGCAAAACATATTGCATATGTAATAAATAAAAATAATGACAGTATTATTACAAATACTATAACAATTGAGCTTGGAATAAATACTGCTGAAGTGAAGCCCTTTGAATTAAATAAGCGGAAATCCAGGAAGATTGTGTGTGCCTACTGGTAAATAGTCTGGAAAAGTTGAACAAATCAATGTGGCGAAGTGGCAGTTTGTTAATCCAGGTAATCCTATTGTTGTGGCTAGTCTTTGCTAATTATTAGTAGGTCCTGTTAATCTCACTGCAGGTTGGAGGGTGAGGTAAAAGGTGTTATTAAGGATTCGATCTGAGGAACTTGACTGTCTGAATATGAAAGAGGAAAATCTAGAAGATGGTGAGGAGATGCTGGATCCTATCTTGGAGATGATTTACCAATTGAATAAACAGGTAGGACATGCACAACAACTTGCTCTCAGCCAATACGATTGTGGGAGGTATCTTAATATGTATGTCAGCATGGATATATCACACCTTTTCTTTATAAGGAAAAGTAATAACTAAAGAGTATTAATATTAGACAGCTTGTGCTTGGTTGGCTAATGATGCGGCCAGTGATGGAGTTTCATATCCATCAGCAGATGAGTTAACCTCTGTAAGTGCAGCTTTTCATAGCAAAGGATGCACACAGAGACCCCAGGCACGGTGACCATGTGCTTGGAGTAATCCTTAAAGCCCGGGTTTGACAAATTTGCTTGGAATCTAGGAGCCAGCTTAAAGTTAGGCCTGGTTTTTCAACATCAAAAATAAAATACTTAGCCACCAGAACCACTACAGCCTTGTGTATTTGTTCTGATGTCTATAGTATGTCCCTGCAGGCCTTTCAGACAAAAGGCAGATTTTACTTTGTGCTATTGACAGTCAGTTAGACGGCCTACGTTTAGCGTCCCATGTTCTGCATGGAGCCGCTTAATGCTACCCATACGGATGCATTGATTCAATGCATCTCTATGAGGAGATGTTGATTGGAGCAGTGTAGCTTTTTGCCGCGCATGCACAATAGTGTACCAACGCTTTCTTATAGGAAAGCATTGGATTGGCTGAAATCCATAGCAGCTGTGGAAGTGGGGCCAGCCACAGTAAGACCCGCACGATGTGGAGGAAAACGGTGAGTAAAAACACCTATCCAATGTGATTGGAGAGTGGCAGGTCACCTAAACACACACACTCACTGATACTGTAACACAACTCAAATACACATATTTTTACATACACTCTCAAAATTTTGTTTTATTTTAATCTGTCCACCCTGGCTCCCTATCTTTGGGAGTTCTGGACTGGATTGGCTTTCCATAGGGTCCAGTGGGGCTACTTAGATAATCTCCCTGGTCTGCTCCCTCAAGTGCACTGTTTAGTGATGCAGGGACCAGAGTAGCCTGGCTCCTGGTATCACTGCAGGGCATGTGAGAGAGCAGTGAGATGCATCCTTCAGGGGCCTCAGCAGTCTCAGGCAGCCAGCCACCTCGGGGCCTGAATGGGCTCACAAATCAGAGCCCTGGATTCCCTCTCATTCCTGGCTCGTGGGATTTGTCGAGCCGTGCTTTAAACGTTGTGATAAAAAAATTTATGGCTTCTGCTTCTGAAAAATCGATTATCAAAGTCCTTTCTTTTGATATATTTTAGGATCAGTGTGAGTTTGAGGAAGTGGCCATTTATTTCTCAGAGGAGGAGTGGGCCTTTTTAAGAGATGAAGACAAGTCCCTTTACAAAGATGTGATGATGGAGAATTACCAGACCCTCAAATCTCTAGGTAAGAAACCCTTCCCATTAGAAAGTTGAGGGTAACACTTTGGGTATTAATAGTAGGGTTCTGGGTTTTATTCCCTTCCGTTTCTCAACTGAACAAGCTCCAGTTATGTCCTCGTTGCTGTGGTTGATGACCTTTATCTTATTCAGTGGGCATCCTCTTTTCAGTTGCGGTGGTGGAATATCCCCAAAAGACTTCTGATTGTTTTGGGTCATTTTGTTTTTTCTCCAAATTTAAAAAAAAAACAAAACCTCAAACTTTGTCCCTCACTTTATTGACTCTTGTAGCTCCCTTTTCACCTAACCACCTTACTTAACGCCTTAGACCATATCCGGAGCACACCTACATATTCAAATTAAAACTATCTTTTCTTCAAACAGTTGCCATCTCCCGAACGTCCAGTTCTGTGCCCCGTTCCCAACGTCCATGGTGAAGTTGCACCGGATAATTCCCATGCATGATTCCACCTTTTGCGAAATTTGAGAGAGTATCCTATGGGTCTGTAGAGTGATATTGACATGTCCTATTTTGATAGACTGACCTGATTACTTAAAAGGAAAAAAAAAAGGAAAGTTGCAACCTTTCTAAATTTCAAGTGTAGGAGAGAAAAATAAAGTCCAATATGGTTGGGAAAGTCCATTTAAATTGATGTTGGAGATGAAGTTAGACAGTGTATGTGTATCTATATATTTTTAAAATAGAAATTAGTAAAGATTGTGTGATTTTTCAGAGTATTAAAAGAAACACTACATTTTTTTATGTACTGTGAGTGCAACCCAACTTTTTATTCTGATAATTTTCCTTTAGGATGAATTATTTTATTTAGGATCTTGTATGCCAGGAAGATGACAAATTCCTTATAATCTAATGTGTTTTAAATTTCAGATCATTGTCACAATACATTCTGCAAGTTATTTCTCTATAGGAGTAAGGATGACTAAACATACACACTTTTTATACAATAGTGATAATATTGTTTTAATGGCTTGCACAGTAATATAGTTTATATAGCTCTGAATACAGTTTTAAAAAAGATTCGCGTCCATCAAGTTTAACCTTTCACACATTCCTGTTGTTACTGTTACTCTAAAAGAAGGCAAAACATGCATTGGCGTAAGAACCTCAAAATTTTGGGGGATACAGCCCTACACAAAGAAAATCCGGCATCTGCTTAGAGATCATACTTCAAACAAAAAGCTATTCTACGGGCAAAAATGTTTGTTTCGCTGTGGAGACTGTAAGTAACATTCCAAGTGCCAGTGAAACTCTGGGATAAATTATATGTGTGCCAGGTATGTGTTTAGTTGTGGTTGTTAATTGTATAGAGAATTTAGATTTTTTTTTTTTTTTTTTTAAAGATATGAGCTATGGATTCTCATAGCCTATTTAAAGCATTTGTGTCACCTTCTAGGGTCTTTGCATATTTTGCAAAGACCTTTGATGGTGACTTCATTGCTTGGATTGTAGTGGCCTGGGAGTGCAGGCGGAGCCCCTCGTAGCCTCCACCCTGACCATCTGGTGGATTCTCTTCAGCTCCTGGTGCTTCATCTGCCAGAAGCCCACATCAGCGGTGTACTCTCGTGCATGCTTAACAGTATAACAATGATGTCCTTGGAGGATCTAATGAGACCACAGGAACCTCCATAGGCAATGACTGTTACCTCACAGCCATCATTACTGACACTGGTCGAATTGACACAACTTGACTGCAGTAGCTCCACCTATTGTCAAGTGTAGGACAAAGTTCCTACTTTGTCTTCTATCTTTTGACTGCACTGGAATTTCAGCAAAATTCGAACACTGTCAATGTGAGCCTTTCATGAAGATTCTATCTTTATCAAATAGTATATTTTTTGGGGTGGGCGGGTCATTTTATTCAGGCTTTGACCAAATAGGAATATGCAGTTTCTCTAAATTAATTTTCAGACTAAAGTGCTATTTATTAAAATATATATGGTTAGATAAACATAGTCAAATTTGACACCAAGTGCTAGCTTACAGTGGTTTATATCTGCTCTATGGGTAGTAATGTTTGGGATATTCTCAGTCAGGATATTCCATCACCTGAGAACTGATGGCTGATATCCCTGTTCTTCAAGGCCAGGTCTTAAGAACATATTCAAGAACAATGCATTTGTTTGATGGAGTAGAAATCCAGTGTGCTGGATTTTCAGGCATTAAAATGTCCCCAAAGATATGGGATATAATGAGTTTCTGAAAATAATTTTGAGCATCTCAGATTACTAGGCTTACAACAGTGGTGAAGCCTGCCTATTTCACCACCATAAACATCACTCCTTGATCGGGCCACCACAAACACAAGGTTATAGGACATTTTGGTTAGCCGAGAGGTAGGGGAAAAGCGGGAATCCTTACTGCTCTTGCAGAAGGTAAGTATAGGTGTTATTGGTTATAGCATTGATCAATCTCTGTAGAGTAAAGTGACCCAAATTAGAGATGACAAAAAATGTATTGGGTTTATGGAGATTAACCTTCATCAGTAGCCAGCATAATTTACCTGAAGAAGAAGTGTGGATGTGTATTATTGAAGTAGAATAGGTGCCACTTTCAACAATCTTGAGCTTAGCCCATAGTTCTGTGATCCCAGATCTCATCGTGACCTTAAAGTAGTGAGTTAGCAGTTGCTTATGCCCCTGCAGAGACTAGAGGACACTTTCAAATTGCTTGGCACTGGAACAACCCCATTGGCTCAACAAGCAGTTCTAGACTATTGCTGTGTGTTCTTGTTGCATCTCTCGAAGGAGGGTTGGACAATCAGATTTTGAGGATAATACTCGCATCTGGAAACTATAAACTGGAGTTTATCAGGAATTAATAGGTAATTTAGGAGATCGTGTAGGAATTCAAAGGGGTGATTATGCCTTCAGCTTCTAGAGAATACTTTAACCCAGGGTTGTCAAACATGCGGCCCCCCAGATGTTGCTGAACTACAACTCCCATGATTCTTTCAATGAAACAGATAGCCAGGGAATCATGGGAGTTGTAGTTCAGCAACATCTGGGGGGCGTCATGTTTGACAACCCTGGGTTAAAGTATTGGTCCTTAAGGGGTTAAAAGGCTGAGCCTGATTAAAGTAGAAATCCGGCAGGAATGCCAAATAGTCGTGAGATCCAATTACATTTGGGCAGCAGATCTAATTGATGTGTCTGGTAATTGGGGGAATAGCAGATTTTTTTTTAATTTTTTTTCCCTTTTCAATAAAGTTGCTATATTTTTTTATATACATGTGGTTCTACTATAAGATAAAGTCTCTTTAATATTAACACACAGCTTCTTTATCACACTCCCAAAAAGTTTTGAGTTGTGCTTTACTGCTTGATATTTTTGGTTATATGCAGCATTTCTCCTAAAAAGCCCTTTTGAATCACAGAAACAGTGGGTGCTTGGTTGAGCCTCTTCCATAAATAAGTATCTAGGTTACATGGTACCTGAGGCTGAAATGTTATTGTGGCACACACAAAACACACACGTACACAAATTTATGCATAGATATGACTCACAAAGCCTCTAAATACACACTTTTATTTTCATTTTATTCTTTTTATTTATTTTTTTAATATGGGATCACCCAGCCTCCATTTTCTGGCCTTTAAATGGATCTGGATGGAACCTCATCCTTGGTGCTTCCAGCAGCTCCGTACTAACGCCAAGGCTGGGGTGACGTCACATTCCGGGTCCCGGCATTAGCGCTGTTCGAATGAGGGAGTTTGGATAAAGTATTGTGAAATCTTTCTTTGTGCACTATTGGAGAAACCAATACTGCAAAGTGTTTCTCTCCAAGTACCAAAGACAGATCTGAAATTATTGAAAATTAACCAAAATATTTGACTTCTCTTTCCATGAAAATGTGTTACTGAAATACATAGTTTTGCATGTAATTATTATTATTGCCATTTGTAGAGCGCCAAAGGATTCCGTATCACATTACAATATTATGAGAGGGGGGATTTAGCTATAAATAGGACAATTACAAAAAAAAACTTACAGTAACGATAGGTTGTAGAGGACCCTGCTCAAACGAGCTTACAGTTTATAGGAGGTGGGGCATAGAGCACATTAGGCCAGGAAATAGTAATCAAATAAGGTGGGAGTGAAGCAGAGCTGGAGGAGAGAGTAGAGGGCTGCCCTTTATAAGCGAGCAAGATACAGGTATGTGAGGTAGAGGTTACTCTGGGAGGCCATAAGCTTTCCTAAAGAGATGGGTTTTAATGCACTTCTTAAACGATTGAAGACTAGGGGAGAGTCTGATGGCAGTAGGCAGGCTATTCCATAGGCAGTGATCCGCCAATGAAAAGTCATGCAAGGGTGAGTTGGCCGTATGGGTGCGAGCAGCGAACAGGAAAAAGTCACGGGCAGAACTGAGAGACCGAGAAGGGTCATACCTATGGATCTGTGAAGAGATATGAGGGGCTAGAATTCAGTGATTTATAGGTATGGGTTAGCACTTTGAATGGATTCTTATAGGATACAGGTAGCCAATGCAAGGACTGACAGAGAGGAGAGGTGTGAGAGGAGCGACAGGTGAGGAAAATCAGTCTGGCGGAAGCATTAATTACAGACTGTCACGAGGTAATATGGCTTTTGGGAAGACCAAATAGTAGAGGGTTACAATAATCCATGCAGCAAATTACTAGAGTATGGACAAGCTCCTTGGTAGCATCTTCCATAAGAAAGGGGCGGATGCGGCTATGTTTTTAAGATGGAATCTACAGGATTTGGCAACATACAGAATGTGAGACTCAAAGGTGAGGCCAGAATCAGGTATGTCGCCAAGACAGCGTTTTTGCAAGGATGGACTTATGTGGATACCACTACTTTGAAGGGAGAGCGAAAGAGTAGGATCAGTATTGGGAGGAGGAAAGACAAGGAGCTCCGTTTTAAAGAGATTGAGTTTCAGAAAGCGGGACGACATCCAGTCATAGATGGAAGAAAGGCAGGCAGTGACACATTGCAGGATGGCAGGGGAGAGGTCCGAGGAGGAGAGATATATCTGGGTGTCAGTGTACAAGTGGTAGTGGAATCCAAAAGAGGTAATAAGCTTGCCAAGAGAGGCAGTATAAAGAGAAAATAGAAGGGGACCAAGGCCAGAGCCTTGGGGGACTCCAACCGAGACAGGACGAGGCTAGGAGGTATCATTAGAAAAGGAGACGCGGAATAAGTGTTGGGAGAGATAAGAGGAAAACCACGAGAGGACAGAGTCACAGAGACTGATTGAAGAGTTTGAAGAAGGAGAGCATGATGTCAAAGGCAGCAGAGAGGTCAAGAAGAATTAGTATGGGGTAGTGGCCTTTGGATTTAGCTGCGATTAGGTCATTAGTAACTTAGATAAGAGCAGTCTCAGTAGAGTGGAGAGGGCAGAAGCCAGATTGAAGAGTGTCAGGGAGAGAGTTGGAATTGAGGAAGGGAGACATATGGTTAAAGGCAAGACTTTCCATAAGCTTTAAGGAAAAAGAGAGCAGGGATATGGGACGATAGTTAGAGGGGGAGGATGGGTCAACATTTTTTATTTATATTTTTAGGATAGGTACTACAATGGCATGTTTAAGGTCAGCAGGGACAATGCCAGAAGAGAGAGCAGTTGAAGATGTGTGTTAAGAAAGGCGCACGACAAGGGGAGAGAAATCTGATAAGGTGAGATGGGACAGGATCGAGTGGGCAAGTGGTGGGGCAAGAGAAGAGTAGAAGCGCAGCCACCAGGCCCGGACTGGCCATCGGGCACACCGGGCAAATGCCCGGTGGGCCGCGGTGGCCATGGGGCCGAGGCCGGCAGGGAGATCACATGATCTCTCCTGCCGGTCTTTGCAGGGCCGGCGCTATCTGAACGCCGGCCCTGCAGCAGTCTCCAGCGGGCCGGTGGGGAGATCAGAGATCTCCCTCACCGGCCCACATGCAGGATAGTGTGGCCGCCGGGGGAGAGAGGGAGGGAGCCAGCCTGCCAGCAGAGGAACCCGGCGGAGCTTTAACTAACAGCTCCGCCGGGTTCCTCTCGCGAGATTCGGAGCGTTGCCATGGCAACGCTCCGGGTCTCGCGAGAGTGAACTCTAGCCTCACAGGCTAGAGTTCACTCACCACTAAGACCACCAGGGATGGATTGCAGCCCCAGCAGCAGGATCCCCCTCCAAGGCTAAAGGTAAGCAAGGAGGGGGGAAATAATCACCTAACTAACATCAGCCTCACAGACACCCAAAACACTCACAGCACCCTCATTCACACACACACACACACACACTGCACCCCTGACACTCACACACACACACACTGCACCCCTGACACTCACACACACACACACTGAACCCCTGACACTCACACACACACACACTGCACCCCTGACACTCACACACACACACACACACTGCACTGCTGACACTCACAGCACACACACACTGCACCCCTGACACTCAGCACACACACACAAACACACACACTGCACCGCTGACACTCACAGCACACACACACACACTGCACCACTGACACTCACAGCACACTCACACACACACTGCACCCCTGACACTCACAGCAGACACACACTGCACCCCTGACACTCACAGCACACACACTGCACCCCTGACACTCATAGCACACACACACACACTGCACCCCTGACACTCACAGCACCCTCACTCTCTCTCACACACACACACACACTGCACCCCTGACACTCACAGCACCCTCACTCACACACACACACCGCACCCCTGAGATTCACAGCACACACACACTGCACCCACACACACACACACACACTGCACCCCTGACATGCACAGCACCCTCACTCACACACACTGCACCCCTGACACAGCACACACACACTGCACCCACACACACACTCACATCACCCTCACTCACACACACACATTGCACACCTAACACTTACAGCACCCTCACACACACACACTGCACCCCTAACACTTACAGCACACACACACACTGCACCCCTGACATGCACAGCACACACTCACTGCAACTCTGACATGCACAGCACACACATACTGCACCCCTAACACTTACAGTACCCACACACACACACACACTGCACCAGCTTCCTCACACACACATAGCACTCTCACGCAAACACAGCACCCAATCACACACAGCACACACACACAGCACCCTTACCCACATAGCACCCTCACGCAAACACAGCACCCATCACTCACATACTACACACCTCAAACACACTGCACCCCTCTCGCACACACACTACACCCCTTACACACACACAGCACCCTCACACACACTGCACAAATGCTTTCCTAGCATTTTTGTCTCCTGGTATCCCACCTATGGAGACACCAGAGACAAATTTCAAGCAAACACAGTGCAAGTATGTTATTGAATTTGCTTGCGCTGTGCAGAACAAATACAGGGTCCTTTTCTCATGTCAGAGCTCTTCAGCAGAGCTTTGCGCATGGTCTACCCTGGAAGAGCATTGAACCAACATGCTCACTTTGTGATGGGGCGTGCTTGTCATTGGTGATGACAAAACACACCCTATCTGGCCCCGCCCCCTTTGTAGTGGGCCGCTGTAATTAAAAAATGCCCGGGCCGAATTATCTTCCCAGTCCGGCCCTGGCAGCCACCTTTTATTCAGTAGCCTTGGAGAAAGTCTGAAGAGTAGGAAAGGTATGATATACGTGTGGTTGAGAGAGTATTTATGTAGTCAAGGTGCAAACCTAAGACACTTTTGCAAAATACATGGCATCACTGTCAGGTAAGATGTGATTAAACTTTTAAAATAATGAAAATTCCAAAGAAAATGGCTGCCAAGAAGAGCAGTATGTCAGGTGTGCTACTATTTCTACCAGTAATATCGTACACTTTTTGCAGCACCAACTGCAGAGGAAAAGCCTTAAATGCAGTTTAAGACAGGAGTACAACGATACCACCAGCTATACCAAGCAGGCACACTCAGAACCTTCGAGGACCTAAAGACACTAGCTCCACTAACCACCAAAGATCACTTTAGGTACATACAACTCCAGGATTTTGCTGGACGCACACAAGTACAGACAGCCGCCAACGCCAAACCAACCTTCTGTGAAACTATGCATGACTAGCGGACCACATACCGGCCTTTTCACACTCCTTTATACACAACTAAATGCACCAGCAGATAAGACCTATACCCCCTCATATGTCACACAGTGGGAAACGGACCTACAACAAACATTAGAGAGCGGAGAGTGGCAAGACATATGGGAGGCAGCAGCAAAAGCATCCATATGCGTTCTGCACCAAGAACAAAGTTACAAAACACTTATGATGTGGTACACCACCCCAGTTAAGCTGCACCGCATGGGCAAAACACCCACTGACGTATGCTGGAGAGACTGTGGCGAGAAAGGCACATATCTACAAATGTGGTGGACCTGCCCTAAAGCTGCGACCTTTTGGGGAGACGTAGCCCAACTAGTATCAGCAGTGCTACGCAGACCGATAAGACCCGACCCATGGACATTCCTAATAGCAAGACCAGCTGACTGCTTACCTAACAAAGAACAAAAATTACTCAACAAAATAAACCTGGCCGCTAGGAGAGCCATAGCACAAACCTGGCTGCAAACGGACATGCCACAAATGGAGAGGGTCATCCGCAACATCAAGGAGGCCCATCTCATGGATAAATTAACAGCACAAATCAGAGATACCTACTCACTCTTCCTCAAAACATGGGATCCATGGGAAGACTATACTAACCACTGACGAACACACTGACGCATTGTCACTTACTACTTAAAATCCCCGGAGGCGTCCTCAAGTGCCTTCCGACCCACACCAGCGGATCCCATAACCTACCCTACCCCCCGTCTGTTCTTCCCCACTTCCCCTCCTACCCTCATCTCTTCACCTATTTACGCTGACCTATCTGTGTTCACTTCACTAAAAATATTCATGTTCTTACGCGGTAGCTATATTTAACTTGAAAATACAAATATAACAAAACGTAATTCTCACGGGCATACAAACTTCAAGAGACAAAAAGATACATGCTACTAACGATCTCTAACAACGAGCATCGATCAAGACCCCGACCCTACAAGGTGATCAAAGTAACGGAACAGATTGCCACCCTACCGATCCACACTTGAACATATGCTCAGTATTGTTACCACCTTCTAACACAGTGTATGCATGTAAAATGACATCAATTATAAATATATATATATATATATATATCTGTCTCAAAACCAGTATCCTGTACAAATCAAAATGCGTCTACCAAACCCATTGTTGTACTCACTTGATATGCATCAAATAATAAATAATTAAAAACTAAAAATTGCAGTGTAAGACAGTAATACTTTGATCCACCAAATTGGTTAATAATGACATGGATAGAGTAATAATGGGCTTTAAAGCTCTTAGCCTGGGGGAAAAAAATAGAAAGTTATAAGCAAACTAGACAAACAGTTTAGAAAGGAGAGCCAAAATAAGAGAGAAACTAAACATTAATTGGGGAAATAAAGAAACAAGCAATTGATCGAGTATAGTATTTGATAAGCTTTGCTGGAGTTGTGGCGTATTAATGATGCAGCCTTATAAATAGTATGTAGCTCCCAACACATTAAGGGAAAATCACATAACCCCATTGTATAGCGCTACGGAATCTGATGGCGCTATATAAATAATAAAATAACTGGTCTAAACACAACTAAATCCAATTTGTGTTTTCTAGCTAATAATCTGCCAGTAAATTTATATAGTGTAAATTGCGACCTTATAGGTTATTAAGTTTGTGCATTTTTGCATGTCTTGTATTTATGTCCTGACATTGTGGCAAGCTTGGGGTGAGCTCAAAATCTCATTGTGCACCATTACCCCTGTTTACACATACAGGACGAATCAATGTAACACCTCCGATTGTGTCGGTGATGGAACGAGGAGAAGAGCCGTACGTGAGAGGTGAACGTCAGTCTAAGGAGAAGATAAATAATTACATTAATGCAGGTGCAGGTTAGTAATGCACATTATAAAACAGAAGGTTAAACATTGACAAAATCTGGTGCGAGTGTTTCTTTTTTTTTTATTTTTATAAAATCCATACTTTTTCTTTTCTTCATAAAAAGCAGCATATAAGCCTATTATATATTCCATTCATTTTATTCACAATTTCCCCAATAAATATACTGTCAGTTACTGTAATGGATCACCTGGCACCCCGACTGGGTACCTCCGTTGAGGGATGCTCCTAGCACTTCCTGTAGGCTCCAAACACTCCAGCAGACACCATAACCACCATAGACTTCTTCAGCGAGCAAAACAGGAACAAGCTCTTAAAAGAACTTAGCAAGGGAATATGCAGAGCATAGCAATCCCTTGTAGCAGATTCCTTCAATAAGAGACGCCACTCCAAATTGAGGGTGAAGTAGAACTGAAGCTTTAATCCAACATACTGCTTTTATGCACATTTTACACACATAGTACTGCCCACAGGGTAACCAATCAATACATTTTCAGAATCAGCATACTACAAATATAAACATATGTCAAAATCATTCAAATTGGTCCAGTGGTTCAAAAGTTAGTTGGAAATCCATTTTTGACCAGCTGTAAGCATGGCTTGGGTGTGGTAAGCCAATTACCTCCAGCATACAGAAAATATATCCATTTACAACAACAGTAAAAACACATAAAAATACATAATTCCTATCATATTGAACAGAACCCCCACATTCAACCTATTCCCAGATAGCTTGGATCTGAGCGCTCACTATATCCGAACAGCGCTCAAATCCCACAAACACAGTCAAATCGCCACAGGGTTAAAGTTTAGCAACAAATTCCAACTGGTCTGGCAGTGTCCCTGGGACAACCCCCTGCTGGAGAACAATAGACAGGAAACTGGGGAGGGGCACACTTCCTCATGTATTCAAAGGAGCAGAAAAAGTGTTTCAAAATCCGATAAGCCCAAATAATGCTTACACAGGGCAAAGTCCCACAGGGGCCATAGTCACAGGGCAGGAGGATGGCAATCAGTCTTCTCCAATGCCCAGTGGCGAGGCTGGTTCTGCCACAGTTACCACATATATAATACATTTTAGGTGCCTTGAATGTGTATTTTTTTTCCGTTTCAGGGAAATTCATTATACACAGTTTAATAAATTTGTACTGCACCTTTTGGACGATCTACTGAAATAACAGACTCTCAAATTCAACTCGGCTGAGTTGGAGGTTTTTTCCAACTCTGCTGCCATATAAATGTCACAATGCTCTCCTATAGTGTTTGCTGACTGAGTGGAAATATAAGCAGAGTATTGTGGGATATTAATGGAGGCTGCAGACGGTACGTATTAAATCTCACACGTGAAGATATACCATGAATAAAAAGAAACTTGACAAGTCAGTCACAGCACCAATACGCCACATTAACTCATTTTATGTAATCAGGCCCTTGAATTGGAAGAGAATGGCTAGCAAAAATATATCTGTGTAAGTATTCATCCCTTTGGGTTGTCTCCATATTTTGTAGTGTTACATGCTGAAATTAAAAGGGATTTTTTTGTTTGGATTTGCAAATTACAGTGATCATTTTTCTTAGTGTGCTTCAAAAGTTAAAAACATTTTTTAGCTGTATATGTATTTATTATTGAGTAAAACCTTGGTAGAACTACCTTTGACTGATATTGCAGCTGTCTATTTGTTTGGATAAGTTCCTACCAGCATTTTGCCCTGTATCCTGCAATTTTTGCCTTAGCTCTTTTGAGATGTAATGGAAGTGTTGGTAAAAGCAATAGTAAGCCTTACCACAGAGTCTAAATCAGATTGAGGTATCGGTTTTGACTTGTCCATTTAAAACATTTTTGGTTTTATATCAGTCCATTGTTTAGGGTCAATCTAATGCTGTAGATCCTCCAGCCCAGTCTCCGGTATCTTGGAGACTGCTTTTCCCTTACACTTAACATGTATTAGGCTTTACCCATCCTGTCCTCAGTCCTGCACTGTTTCCAGGTTCCTGCCAATTAAATGCATCCCCACAGTATGATGCTAGCACCAACAGGCCTTGTCATGGAGTTGATGTGACCAGAATCTACTTTGTGTTAAGGTGCCAATTTTCAGCTTTAGTCTTATCATACCACAAAACAGTCTGCCCCTCCCCACCCCCACCCGCATTAATGGCTTTCTTCTTTCAATGTTTCTGTAAATCTGCTTCATTTTAGTTGTCCCATGGATCTCCCATTGCAGGGGTATTGTACTCCCAGTGGTACATTTATGACTAATTCACTCCTTACCATGTCACTGAGTTTTTGGAGACCATTTTCTCTAGGCAGAATTGCAGTTGTGCCATACAAGATATGAAGATGCCCAAGGAGAGTAAATACTTTGCCTTTTTGCTATTACTTGGTTGTAATTTTCCATATATGTGAACCACCGCAGTTGGCTTCTGTAGCTGTGGCTGCTTAAGAGTAGAGACCATCTTCAGGCATTATTCTTCAGTTGTGGAGGTGGACGCAAGTTAATTAGACTATAGAGAAGCCTTTGGAACTAGTTATGTTAAGTTGTACTTATATGAACATGACACCATACAACAGTAGAGCCTTGTTTTTACAGAGTTTATGGGACTTAAATAAAATAAAAAAATCTTTTAATATTTTCTAACTCACTTCCCAAATTCTCCACTTCCAAAAGCTACATTAAAGGAAGCATACATTACAACTTGGGGTTTACCACGGGAGACAGTTTCTATGACTACCTTGAAACGGACTTAAAAGGTAAATCCCATCATGTGTGGTAGGTGGTGCTAAAATGTGGAACTTCAGCATGCAAGAGGTTGGCTGTAAAAGGGGTGTGAATCACAGGTAAGTAAGCACTAACAAGGTCAACTATAGTTTCTAAGATTAGATAGAATTATGTTCCCTAGATAATTTATACGTGCAATAATAATAATATCTAAGTAACCAAGAGAAGTGGAAGACCTGGTGATCACAGTGTAACTATACACCAGTTACATTTTATAAATGAAAATGAAAACATAACTTCATTAGACTACATAATATAAATCAAAACACATTTAGAACTACACTTTCTAGTGTGCTGTATTGTATGCAAAATATCACATACGTGTGTAATTTGTTTTATATTCAAAGCAAATAACATTCTTTTAATTTAACGTTCTGGCTCACAACAGCTTACTGAAGATACTGAAAAGTAGAGAATAAATAGACAGAGCTAAATTAAAAAATAGAAAGCACAAATAAAATATCTTCTTAAAAGAAAATCCTGGAAAGAAATTATCAAAAGAAGATAAGAAATAAAAAAAGGAATATTACATCCCAAAAAGCGTGACGTTGTGTGTGTGTGTGTGGTGGTGGAGAATGCTTCTTTGAATCAAACAATAATGAGCAATCGATGATCAGGCTTTAAATGCAGTAAAATACATAACAATAGAGGCTTGGTAGACTGGTGCACATAAGTTACAGGATTTTAAATATTATGTTTACTTAACTGTTTATTTAAAAATATGAGAAAATTATATAAAAAATGTGGCAAATCTAGCCACTTATGGACTTAAACTGTCTATTTAAGCCACCTGTATAGTTCTGTTTTTATTATTTGTATTGTGCAATGTATGCGGCATTCGTGTGTTACAGCACACAAATGCCGCTAAGGTTAAGTCTGGTTATCCACGAACAGTGAATAACCACACTGTTCGTGGAATAAGCAAAGTACCGGATGGGAGACCACCCATAGCCGGTCGTGTGTCTCCCATTGGGTACTTTGCAACATTGTATCTCGGTTAATTGCGGTCTGTTGCGGGTGGCCGCCATTCATGTACCGAACACGAGGCGGCGGCCATGTTTGTTTGCGGAAAGTCAACAGGGTTTTGTCGTCGAGTGCCTGCAACTAAAATCGGCTAGTCGGCAACACAAGCCCCGCTGGACATCCGAGCCGTTCGGGAGTTTGCTGTTTTTCGGGACTTTCATTCCCTCAGTTCAGGCAATCGGTTAAACGAAATGGTCCTGAGAAGGGAAACTGAACCGCGTTAACTCTGCTCCCAGGTCCCAGCTATATTATAAATGGTTAAATAGCTGTCTATCCCAAATATTATGTTGGTTATGTATTTTAATATAAAAACTGTATTTCTCTGTACCAAGGGATAATCTCATTAGCAATGCATTCTGGGATAATTATCTCCTTGGTACAGCAATGTATGCTGGGTACTCTGGCTGTAAAACTCAGTCCCCCATGTAGTCCCCTACTGGACAAACCCTGTAATGTGACTTGGGAAACCCCTTACATTTGTAACCACATAAATACTGTGCCCTGTGATTAAAACCTCAGTTGACCTCCAAGCTATATGTCGTCTAGTTCTTGGGAGAAAGGGATTGTAACTACGCTACCTGGATTTTGCCTGCTTTGTACCTTTTTGATTCTGTCTACCAGCGGAGATACCGTGGATAATACTACTACTCCGCTACAAATACATTTTGACATTTTCAACTGTGGTTCCCCATTGTTCTAAACTCTGATTATGCTCCTGGCAGTTTGCCAGGAGACCGTATACAGATAAGAGGAGAAAGGACAAACTGTGTCTATTAGTCCTCACTTGCCATGTGTGCTCTAGCTATACCTTACCTGAGATGGATTGTGATGTCATTTAAAATGTTTTAAAGAAAATGAGTCATCACATGGAAAAAAAAATCTTACACTGTGTGACAGACCGCCTAGCACCCCAACTGGGTGCCTGCGCCAATTGCTGCTTCCTAATAGCCTGGAGTACTATAAGCACTGCACTGGACACCATAAACACTGTAGCCCTTTAGCCACCACAGCTTGGCTGTGGTCTCTCTGTCCTCCACCCACTTTGGACCAAAGCCCAGGATCCAGCATCCAGTGGGACCTCTCCTACTCCAGAGAGTCTAGCAGGTATAGCTTGGTTCAGTTCCAAGGTGTTAACAAGCTCCTGGGTGGTCCCTGGTGCGTGCGGTTGTTTGGTAGTCGAACGGTACAGTGTTAGAATAAGAGGGGAATGCAATCTACCAAACAGACAGGTGGATGGAACAGAAAGCTTTTTCATAGTTCTGAACCAACACATTGGCCATAGTACTGAGGCAAGAGGCTGGCAAGCAGGCCCCTCCAAAAACCAGTGGCGAGGTTACTTTCGCCACACACTAGTTTATTTTTCAATTGTATCATCCGCAGAGAAGTGACAGTCAAATGAGAGGAACAGTATTAGTCTACCAATAACTCTACTCCACGACTAGTCTTGCATTTTGCTAGTATGGGAGCAAATCGCTATAATTTGAGATAATACAGTTAACAGAACATGCAAGACACATAAAGCACTTCAGCTTGCTGGAGTCAGTCATATTTGTGACGGTTTATAGAAATGCTGATCAGACAGCTGGGGCGGTTATCTTATATTATAGCCACAGTGCTAATGGAAGTGGCAGGTGCCATGATCTAGGGCGAGATTGTCTTCACCCATTCTAAATATGCTGTATTATAGCTTATTGGAAAGCCACAATTGTGTGTGCAAGCTAGCTGCTCCAGTACAGGTCCTTATCAATGAGAAGCCTTTCATTTGTGTATTCCCTGGCACATACGAAAAGTCTATGCAAGAGCAAGATGGAAGGGCTTGCAAGAACTGTGGGGAGCAGGTCTGCAGCTGTTGCAGGCTGTTTGTTTATATACCCCCAAAGAGAAATGTGCAGGGAAAAAATAAATGCATATTTTCTTTGGGTGTATATCTACTAAATTGAAAGATAAGAAAAACCTTTTCAATGAAGTGTTAACTTAAATCATCTGTCACAAAGGAAAAGGTAAGATTAAAAACACTGTGATCTATTAACAAGTCAAAAAGTTCATGATTAATAATAATTTAAATTTATACCTGTAACGAATCACCTAGCACCCCGTCTGGGTACCTCCATTGATGGATGCGCCTACTGCTTCCCGAAGGCTCCAAGCACTCCATTCGACACCATAAGCACTGCAGACCCCACGAACCACCGCAGCTTGGTTGGGGGTCTCCTACCCCACCTGGACCTACGACCAGGCTCCAGTGGATGAACCTCTCTTCCTTCAGAGAGCGAAGCAGGAACAAGCTCTTAAAAGAGCTTAGTGATTATAGCCAGGGGAGTATAAAGCATATAGCAATCCCCAGTGTAGATGCAGCCTTTTCCCCCACACATGAGACGAGGCTCTATGTTGAGGGTAAAACAGGAACTCAGCAGTCTTAGGGTTTATTGTCTCTTATATACAAGTTTTTCCCACAAGGTTACCACCCACGTGGACCTTGTGGAATACAGGACATAATGTTGGAAAAACCAATCAGGACAGACTTGTACATTTAAACACTCCCAAATACTACACACAAACCCTCCCCTCTGCCTGTGCTATAAGTACTGAACACAATGGGCTAACTTAATTATCACAGGCAGGAAAATATACAGTTTTATACAATATTCATAACTTCCAAACTATACATACAATTTCTATAAAAGTTATATATTCGGAACCAGCATAATCAGTATACAGACATATGTAAAACTCATCCGTATTTGTTCAGTGGTTTGGAAGATAGCTGGTAGTCCTATTTGACCGACTGCAAGCATGGCTTTCCTGCCCAATAGAGTTCCATAGATTTGGGGTGTGCGGTCGTTCTGTTTCATTACGTCCCATTTGAATACACAAACGGCAGTCCGTTCGTGAAAAAATCCCATATTAATGCGGCATTCGAATATGCATCCATCCATATGATTTCCATTGAAGTGGCAAAGAAGGTAAGGTTCAGCGGTGTTCATGCCGCTGTGTAACCGATTTCAGTTCCATGAGCTCGATGGCAAAACACCGCTGACCAGGTTCGACTAAAGAAGATGGCCAATGCCACGTGTTCGACTATATGAACGGGGGCCACCCAGTGTTCGACAATTAACTTGCGGTTAAGCACCAGCCTGGGAGGTAAATGGGCTGCACACTCCACTTGTGTGTGGTCCGCCGGTTCGGCAATTTGGTAAGCCCCAATTACCGAGCCATATAGGAAAAGGACACGAACAAAGTATTTTCACAGTCTGGGGACACAGTGTTAAAGGGGCACTGTCTCAAAAGTCTCAATATGCCCAAATAATGTTTTTAAAGGGCCATACTATTAATACTATTAATTTTGCAGGTATCACTGGGCTATTTCCTATGTGTCCAGCTTGCTGCTCAATACATTTATTTAGGGACCTGGACACTGCGATCTCTGAATAATACAGAATATTGCTGTCTATGGCAACCTATTATATCAATAAACTTGTTAAAACCCCTCTACATTTTCTTATATTTGCTTTTCTGCAATGTTACTACATAGTGATTATATATATTTTTTTAGCTCTGGTCTTTTCTTTTTATTAAAGCTTCAATAAACAATTAGCAGTGACTTCTGAACTGACATGAACAGAAGCTTCATTTTATGAATTTTAATTTTAGGAATGTAAAACTACTGTGCATAGTATTAGTGGTCATCATAAGCCAGCTCTGTCATAAAAATATTTATTCTGTTATTAAAGGCATACTCCACTATAACTACGACAACACTGGTAAATGTTATCAGTGTACTACCAATGCTTTATTAATTAACCTTTAATGCATGCACTATTGCTATTATAAGACATGGGTGTAGATTTTTTTTTAATAGTGACAGTTTTGAGAGATTGATGGAATGATACAAATCTATTTTTGTGTGACAGAGCTGTCTTAAATGCATTTTGGATGGTATGACTGATACCACTGAGCAATTTAGCTTTTTCTATAGCTATTGCCTGACCACCATGGGGAAATAGAACAGAGTAGAATGCTTTATGTTCTGTAAACCTAACAATATAATGTCAATACTGTGTCAGAACAAAATATTCTTTTTTACCAGATGGTGTTTTGGGGAAAACTGCCGATGGACACAACTTTACCCTCAATTCATCAGACTGGGTAATGGAAGACCTTGGTTTCTTTGCTCTAAGTTATCAGAGAGAGAACATGATCAAGGCAAGTGTACCTAGAAAAAGTTTGAGAAAATCTATGAGAATAAAGTTTGAGGAAGCACATTCCAGTGATGAACATTTCCAGAAGTCCTTAATGTTTACAATAAAGCAGGAGCCAGAATATCCAGAAACTCACATTAGCAACTACACTCATGGAAACGTGTTTGCATGCTCCGAGTGTGGCAAAAGGTTCTCTTATAAATCAGAACTT
Source organism: Pelobates cultripes (assembly GCA_933207985.1). NCBI lineage: Eukaryota > Metazoa > Chordata > Amphibia > Anura > Pelobatidae > Pelobates > Pelobates cultripes. Next base: position 5,941,935 of record OW240922.1, on the reverse strand, counting down.
CTTAGACATCAGAAAGTCCATTCAGGCAAAAAGCCGTTTATGTGTTTTGATTGTGGGAAAGGTTTTGCTAGTAAATCAAATCTTTTTGTACATCGCAGAATTCATACAGGCTATAAGCCATTCAAATGTTCTGATTGCGGTAAGTGCTTTACACAGAAATCTGGTTATGATGCACATAAAAGAATTCATACAGGAGAGAAACCATTTGTTTGTGCGGACTGTGGAAAGCGGTTTAGTCAAAAATCAAGCTACATTGCACATAGGAGGACTCACACAGGGGAAAAACCATTTGCATGTTTTGATTGTGGAAAATGTTTCAGTAGCATCTCTGGTTTTGTTAATCACCATAGAATTCACACAGGTGAAAAACCATATGCCTGTACTGATTGTGGGAAATGTTTTACTCAAAAGTCTGGCTACATTGCACATCAGAGAATACACACTGGAGAGAAGCCATTTGTATGTCCTGATTGTGGAAAATGCTTCAGTCAGAAGGCAAGTTTTATTACACATCAAAGGATTCATACAGGAGAGAAACCGTTTGTGTGTCCTGACTGTGGCAAGTGTTTTAGTAGCATTTCTGGCTTTCTGACTCATCAAAGAATTCACACAGGCATCAAGCCGTTTGCTTGTGGTGATTGTGGAAAATGTTTTACCCAGAAGTCAGGTTATATTGCTCATCGGCGAATTCACACGGGAGAGAAACCATTTGCATGTTCTGATTGTGGGAAACGGTTTACTCAGAAGTCTGTGTATATCGCGCATAGACGCATACACACAGGGGAAAGACCTTTTGAATGTTCTGACTGTGGAAAGCGCTTTACACAGAAGTCAGTATATATCGCACATAAGCGAATTCACAGTGGAGAAAAACCCTTTTCATGTTCTGAATGTGGGAAATGTTTTGCCAACCCCTCATATCTCAATGCTCATATGAGAATTCACTCAGGGGAGAAACCATTTGCATGTGCTGATTGCGGGAAATGCTTTACGCAGAAGTCAATTTATATCACACATCAAAGAATACACACGGGAGAGAAACCATTTGCCTGTGCTGAATGTGGAAAATGTTTTACCCAAAAAGCAAGTTATGTGGCCCATCAACGAATTCACACAGGAGAAAAACCTTTTTCTTGTTCTCAGTGTGGGAAATGTTTTAGCAGTGTTTCAGGGTTTATCACCCATCAGCGGACTCATACAGGTGAGAAACCATTTGTGTGTTCAGATTGTGGAAAATGTTTTACTCAGAAATCAGGTTTTGTTGCACACTATAGAATTCACACAGGAGAGAAGCCATTTTCATGTGGTGAGTGTGGGAAATGTTTTAGCCAAAAATCTAGTTATATTGCACATAAGAGAATCCACACAGGTGAAAAACCATTTATTTGTTCAGCTTGTGGAAAGTGTTTTAGCAGTATTTCTGGTTTTGTTAACCATCAACGAATTCACTCGGGTGTGAAACCATATGAATGTCCTGATTGTGGTAAATGTTTTACTCAAAAGTCAGGTTACATTACCCATCAGAGAATACACACAGGGGAAAAACCTTTTGAATGTTATGATTGTGGCAAATGCTTTACCCAAAAATCTGTGTATGTTGCTCACCAGAGAATCCATACAGGAGAGCGTCCATTTGCGTGCTCTGAATGTGGGAAATGTTTTACTCAAAAATCTGGATATATCGCGCATCGAAGGATTCACACAGGAGAGAAACCATTTTCTTGTGCTGAATGTGGGAAATGTTTTGCCAATTCCTCATATCTTAGTGCACATCAGAGAATTCACACTGGTGAAAAACCATTTGCATGCTCTGAATGTGGGAAATGTTTTACACAGAAATCAATTTACGTTGCTCATCAGAGAGTCCACACAGGTGAGAAACCGTTTGGATGCTCTGAGTGTGGGAAATGTTTTACTCAAAAGTCAAGTTATGTTGCCCATCAGAGAATCCACACAGGAGAGAAACCTTTTTCTTGCCCTGATTGTGGAAAATGTTTCAGTAGCATTTCTGGTTTCATTAACCATCGGCGAATTCACTCAGGTGTGAAACCATATGCTTGTGCAGATTGTGGGAAGTGTTTTACCCAAAAATCAGGCTATGTTGCACATCGGCGAACTCACACAGGGGAAAAACCATTTGCATGTTCTGAATGTGGGAAATGTTTTAGCCAAAAATCAGGTTGTGTTGCACATCAAAAAGTTCACAAAGGGAATAAACCATTCATCTGTTTGGTATGTGGAAAATGGTTTGCTAGTATCTCAACTCTTAACCTACATCAAATGATTCACATAGATGAGAAACCATTTGTTTGTTCTCAGTGTAGTCAATGTTTTACTTCTAAGTCAGAGTTTCTTGCACATCAGCTGATTCACACGGATGTAAAACCAATTGTATGTTCTGATTGTGGGAAATGCTTTACCAAAAGTTCAGATTTTGAGGCACATCAAAAAGATCACAGAGACAAACCATTTTCATGTTCTGAATGTGGACAGTCATTTGTCAATCGCCCAGATCTTGATCTACATCTGATAATTCACGTAGACGAGAAACCTATTATATGTTCTGATTGTGGACAGTGTTTTACCAAAACAACAGATCTTGATGCACATCGTAACATTCACAAAGAACACAAGCCTTTTCTATGTTCTGAATGTGGTAAAGTCTTTACTAATAATTCAGATCTTGATGTGCATAAGAAGACTCACACTGGCGTGTCACCATTTGCATGTCAAGAATGTGGGAAAGGTTTTGTCTTGAAATCTGCTTTTAATAAGCATCTGAAAACTCACAAAAGATAGTTACGGTTTCTATGTTCTGCGGTGATTAATGTTTCACTAGTGACTGTAAACTTGATACATATCGCACACTAGAATAGAAAATGTTTGTAGATTCTTAATAAAGTAGAAACTATTTTCATTTGGTTCATTTAGTTACTTGTAAATAATTGGTTCAGCAATCAACAGTTTGAAGGTTGATATGCTGTCACAACCAATATTTCTTTTACTGTCCATTTTAGGCTTTGTAGATATTGAAGACTTAGCACTTACAGCAAATAGTTACATTTTAATGTTGACTACAAGTTTACCCTAAATTCAATTTCTGTCTCACGTTACTTTTTCTGTTTTTACATTTATTCACATTGTTTTAATGCTTGGTTTATCATTTCACTCACAAAACAGTATGGAATCATCTGGAAAGCTTATTAAAGTAACTAATGGGCGCCATAACAACTTAATTAAAATGAATTTTTTATGGTGCCAGGAGGTTCCTGACACAGACTCACCATAGGGGATAGACCGTTCATGAATGGTTTAAGCGCATATTCTGTGTACCAGCAACAGATCTCTCTGCCTCCCTGTAATTCTGTTTGCCAAAAAAGCTTCAAAAGGAAATTTATTGCTGCTAAGGGCAAGGGCATTGCTGATTGTCTGAGAGCAGTCTGCTGACGCTCTCAGCCAACCAGTGGCTGCCCTTTCACAAAGTGGCTTAAGAAACGTACATATATTTCTCAAACTGTTTTTCCGAATGGTGAGCATTGATTGGCTGAGAGTGTCAACTGACTTCTCTCAGATAAACAGCAGAGCCCCTGCCTGCATCAGCCATAATATATCGTTTTGCAGCTTTTTCCAAATGGACAAGGGGGCAGAGAGATCCAAACCACTTATGAATTGCTTGTAAGCCTGATATGTCTTGTGCATCATTTAGCAGCCCATACAAGAGAATAACCACGTGTAGACCATTTTGTTACATGGTTTGTGTCACTGTTACAAACATTTCCACATAAGCATTTCTTTTAAATGAACATGTGCAATAGTGTCACGTATTATTTTTTTCATCTCAACCTGTGCTCAAACCTTTTGTTTTTCTAATTAAATACGACTGGTAGCACTTTTTTAAAATCAGTTTAACTTTCCATGCCTAAAATATAAATATCTGTTGACTTCTCTGGAAGTTTCTGTTTGATATACCTCACTTTCCTTGTTGAAGATTAAAAAAAGTTGAGGAATTCTGTATAAACTATCCAATATCAGATTGCTCATTGTTGATTATGGAGTGTACTGGAGGTGTGTGTAAGCTTCCTGTTTCCAAATAAATCTATACTGAGACCTCTGAGGTTGTGTTTAATGTTGGTCTGTGTTCCTCTTATTATTGGATACAGTATATGAAATACAATATACAATGCAAGTGCTCCGACCAGATCTTTTGCAATACAGATGCTAAAAGAATCAAGTGTAATCTCTCAAAATAAAGACTTTGCCTTTATAGTGTGTTTATTTTATGTACAGCTAATTTTTGTTTTTAATATATGTTGGGAGATACCCTGTAATAAATAGTAGTTTTACACACAATTTGGGCATTAGGTTCCTGCTTATAGGAGTGTAGTCCTTAATTACACATTGAGCCTATGATGACAGCTCCATCTTTGTGAGTATTACTCTACCTGATTATTCTCCTTCAGACAGTATTAGAACTGTGTGACCTCACTTCAGAAAGTATTAGCACTGTATGACCACTTCAGACAGTATTAGCACTGTGTTACCTCACTACATAACTATATTAGAACTGCGTGACCTCACTTCAGACAGTATTAGAACTGTGTGACCTCTCTGACGTCACTTCAGACACTATTAGCACTGTATGAGATCACTTCAGACAGTATGAGCACTGTGTGACCGCACTTCAGACAGTATTATAACTATATGACCTCACTCATGACAGTATTAGCACTGTGTGACCCCACTTCAGACAGCATTAGCACTGTATGACCTAACATCAGATATTATTAGCACTGTGTGACATCACTCCATGACAGTATTAGAACTGTATAACATCACTTCAGACAGTATTGGCACTGTATGACCTCACTCCATGACAGTATTAGCACTGTGTGACCTAACTTCCGATATTATTAGCACTGTGTGACATCACGTCAGATAATATTAGCACTGTGTGTCCTCATTTCAGACAGTATTAGCACTGTGTGACATCACTTCAGATAGTATTAGCACTGTGTGACATCACTTCAGACACTATTAGCACTGTATGAGATCACCTTCAGACAGTATTAGCACTGTATGACCTTACTTCAGACACTATTAGCACTGTATAACTTCACTTCAGACAGCATTAGAACTGTATGACCTCACTTCAGACAGTATTAGAACTGTGTGACCGCCCTTCAGACAGTATTAGAACTGTGTGACCGCCCTTCAGACAGTATTAGCACTGTATGACCTCACTTCATAACAGCATTAGAACTGTGTGACCTCACTTCAGACAGTATTAGCACTATATAACCTCACTTCAGACAGTATTAGCACTGCGTGACCTCACTTCAGATAATATTAGAATTTTGTGACCTCACTTTATGACAGTATTAGAGCTGTGTGACCTCACTTCAGACAGTATTAGCACTGTGTGACCTCACTTCAGACAGTATTAGAACTGTGTGACCTCACTACATAACAGTATTAGAACTGTGTGACCTCACCAGAAAGTATTAGCACTGTATGACATCACTTCAGACAGTATTAGCACTGTATGACATTCCTTCAGACAGTATTAGAACTGTGTGACCTCACTTCAGATAGTATTAGCACTGCGTGACTGTACTTCAGACAGTATTAGTACTGTGTGACCTTACTTCAGACAGTATTAGCACTGTGTGACTGTACTTCAGACAGTATTAGCACTGCGTGACCTCACTTTATGACAGTATTAGAACTGTGTGACCTCACTTCAGACAGTATTAGCACTGTATGACATTCCTTCAGACAGTATTAGCACTGTGTGACCTCACTCCATGACAGTATTAGAACTGTGTGACTTAACTCCATGACAGTATTAGAACTTTGTGACCTCACTTCAGACAGTATTAGCACTGTATGACCTAATTTCAGACATTATTAGCACTGTGTGACCTCACATCAGACAGTATTAGCACCGTGTGACCTCACTTCCGACAGTATTAGCACTGTGTGACCTCACTTCAGATAATATTAGCACTGGTGACCTCATTTCAGACAATATTAGCACTGTGTGATTTCATTTCAGACAGCATTAGCATTGTGTGACCTAACACTCATATATGCCTGTTTTTTTAATCATATACTAGATTGATATAAAACAGATCCGTAGTAATAAACACAAAATGACTCGTGAACAACTTGGAAATTAGCAGACAGGCATAACACAGAGTTGTCATAACCGCATATGACTGTAATAAGGTTCAAGTGCAGCCAGGACTTTTGAGTAAAATACATATGCAATTTAGGAATACAAGAACTGGCTGAACGTGGGCCGAATTTGGATAAGCCAAGCCATTACAACAGGTTAACATGAGTGGCCAAATTTGTCTGAATACGGAGTAGACTGTGGTGTACACAGACATGTATGTACGTAGTGGGCATTGGATAGCATTCCCTTCATCCCCCATAAAAAACATAACTTACCCCTTCAAATAACGACAGACAACTTCTTGGAGAAAACTGGCCACAGCATTTATTAACACAACCAAATACTGTATAACGTATAACGAAATAATAAATATAAATTAACGTAAACAATTTGCATATAGTCATACAGTAACCGAAGAAACCGTCCTTGCGAATCTAACTTCCTCAAGGCTCTCACCTCGGCATAATAAAAACACCTTCCTTTTCAGGGCTCCCCACCAGCTGGTTTTCTGCTCAGTGGGGCCCAACCATAATGCTCCCAACCGGCCGACTTACAACCCAGTGGGGACACGTCCAAACTGGCACCTCCTCCAGGTTCACCATAAGAGACAGGGGGAGGATGAGACCCGGCCATTATCCCCCTTTTTCATCTAATCTACCAGACCATCCCTTATTTGGCAAGGACACAACCCCGCTGTTTTAAGCTTAAAATCAGTGGGGGACCCCAAACAAACCAACCATGGCCTGTTCCACCGTCTCTCGAATGGCCAAATTAAAACGGTCAAGCCCGACTTCAGTCAAATGAACCCCATCCGGCTGCAACAAATCTGCCGCCTCCTTCTCAAAACCCTATGAAAATGGGTATCCCCCAAACCCCTACAACGAACTGTGAAACCCATCGGTTGAACCCTTCGCCACAGCGCTCCAACGCACTCTGGCTGTGTGCTTGCCGCCAACAGTTCCTCGCCACAACCTCCGACCACACTATGCAAAAAAAACCAGAAATGACATAAGGATCTGGGATAAGTCCCGCTTCCCTATGTCCACCAAGTCCTCGAGCGGCACCGTCCCCAGGTCAGTACCACCCAGGTCGAATGACCATAACCAATGACACCCTCCCTCCCCCGCGAGAGAGCCAGACCACTTCCGGGAGGAGCCAGACCCACTTCATGCCCCCTGGCACCGGACCTCCACCGTCGAGTGCTCAAGCATCTGCCCGGAGAAAGAGAAAACAATCAACTGCGCAAACCAGTGGGACGCACATAGAAACAAATCTCCAAGAGTCCCACCTTCCTATCCTCCGCACATCCCAATTTGGCATACCCGGCCGAGAGGCCTCAGTCGCAGCGCCAATGCGGAAGGAATGACCGCCAAACAAATTGAAAATGGGAGAGGAAGTTCCGCTCCTCGTATACCATGAGCGGGCCAGCCAGGGATGGCCGTACCATGGACTCCCTGAACGCCCTGACCAGACAGGTGACATCCACCCAACCCTGGGGCTGAACCAGAAAACTAAACTGGACATGCGCGAGGACACCTTGGAGGGCGACATAGCCGCCAAAACCCAACGCTCCAGCAGTCACAACAGACCTTGTGGGCAAACAATGAATCAGCTGAAACTCCCCCGCTTCCTACTTGGGCACCAGACCCCAGGGGGACCCGCAACTTGGGGAGCGACGGGGCCTCAACTGACCCTGCAATTCGCCCCAAAGCCACCTCCTGCAGGAGCTTATCCAGCACCATCTGCGGGAAGTCGAGCAAACATAAACAGAGAACATGACGGCAGATAAGGACCATTTTGCCCGTCAGGTCTGCCCAATTTTCGAACTACTGTCATTAGTCCCTGGCCATAACTTATAGATAGGACAGCCTTATGCATATCCCACGCCTGTTTAAACTCCTTTACTGTGTTAACCTCTACCACTTCAGCTAGAAAGCTATTCCATGCATCCACTACCCTTTCATGCGTTACATAGTTACATAGCTGAAAAGAGACTTGCGTCCATCAAGTTCAGCCTACCTCACATTTGTTTTTTGCTGTTGATCCAAAAGAAGGCAAAAAAACCCAGTTTGAAGCACAATTCCTTCTTGACCCCAGAATGGCAGTCAGATTTATCCTTGGATCAAGCAGTTATTACCCTACATTGAAAGATTATATCCTTGAATATTCTGTTCTTGCAAGTATGCATCTAGTAGCCGTTTGAACATCTGTATGGACTCTGAGAAAACCACTTCTTCAGGCAGAGAATTCTACATCCTGATTGTTCCTACAGTAAAAAAAACCTTTCCTTTGCCTTAGACGAAATCTTCTTTCTTCCAGTCTAAACGCATGGCCTCGTGTCCTATGTAAAGTCCGGTTTGTGAATAGATTTCCACACAATGGTTTGTATTGGCCCCGAATATATTTGTATAATGTTATCATATCCCCTCTCAGGCGACGTTTTTCTAAACTAAATAGGTTTAAATTTGTTAACCTTTCTTCATAGCTGATATGTTCCATTCCTTTTATTAATTTTGTAGCCCGCCTCTGCACTTTTTCTAGTGCCATAATATCCTTCTTTAGAACAGGTGCCCAAAATTGCACAGCATATTCAATATGGGGTCTTACCAGTGATTTATAAAGAGGCAAAATGATATTCTTGTCCCGAGAATGAATGCCCTTTTTCATGCATGACAATACCTTACTGGCCTTGGCCACTGCTGATTGACATTGCACATTGTTGCATAGTTTGTTGTCTATAACAATTCCCAAGTCCTTTTCATGTGTTGTTATCCCTAATTCGCTTCCATTAAGGGTATACGTTGCTTGTGTATTCTTTACGGCGAAGTGCATAACTTTGCATTTTTCAACATTAAATTTCTTCTGCCATTTGAGTGCCCAGTCCCCCACTCTATCTAAATCCCTCTGCAGCGTTGATTCCCTTGAAGTATGTAAATGTTGCTATCATATCCAACCTGTCTCGACTTTCCACCAAGCTATACATGTGAAGTTCTTTTAACCTTTTCTTCAAAGTCCGCACCTACCCGAAGCCGGGCGCTCCAAGAAGGGGATCCCAAAGCCTTGGGTGACCCCCTCCAGCAGGAGCCCCACGGCCTGCCGATTCCAGTGGCGGTTGAGCCATGGGCGCATCGCGCTTACGAACACTGGCATCGACGCCCTGCGCCCCCAAGTCTCCTTTCTCCCCGGACTTACCCCTTTTGAAACAGCAGGAGGCAGAGTGAGCCCCCACCACAATGGGAGCATTCGAGCTTAAAGCAGCACGACCCGCCCCACTTACATCGGCTGACCTGGCCGTTGCTACGAGGCCGATGGGGTGGAGCCGCCCCCCCCCCCCAGGAAAGGAGGACAAAGCCCCTATATGCGCCGCTGGCTGGGTAACGACGGAGAGCCAGGGGCCAATGTCCATCTAATCCCATGCTACAGAAGGCCAAACCGCGAGGCACTGACGAAAATGTTCTTCATAGCGCCACCAACCCAGGCCACCATAAGTATGACACGCATTCCAAGTGGTGTCCTGGTAACAAAACAGCACCGCGTCGTGCTGGGGAACCCTCTCCCCAACCACGCTCTCCAAAATAGCGAACACCAAACCCAATTCCCCAACGTCTTAGGAATTTCCCATAACGGAACTTCACATTATCGTCGTCTGAGTCCCACCCCTCCTTGTGCCCCAAGGGAAGAGCATCCCCCCCCCCAAGGGCCAAAGGGGGATATCTTGCACGACTGCACAGAGGAGAGGGGGGCACAGCCCCCAACAAGGAAGAGGCCCAACTCCCCCCCAATTGCCGCGCTGAGGACCGAGCACACCGCCCCCCACCCACCGAGGAACCTACCGTCGCACCAGGAGGGTATTACGCTGAGCAACTTTTATTTTTTAAATTTTTTATAAACCCAACATGAACCCGCCTAGCGCAGGCGCCCCAGCCAGCTCAGGAAGACATGACTCACCTGACATCACCCCAGGAACTGCTGGCAGCCACATAGTACGGACAGCAGCTTGAAAAGAGGAGTCCGTCACCTGCAGCGCAGTTCCCATGGCAACTGGCGTTTCAGACTCCACCTGCTAGTCCGGCAACTGCACCCAAAGCCTGAAGCAGCAGTAGAGAGATGAAGAGCCAACGCTCCAGGACAGGAGGCTGCCGAGACAGGTAAGGAGAGAGGGCGCGGCGAGGGACAGGGCAAAGCAGGCCTACTTGCAAGGGGGTGGGGGGAAACAAAAGAAGGGGGGAGACAAATAATGGAGGATCACACAATAAAACAGAAGGGGGGACAAGAAAACAGAAACATGGAAACATAGAATGTGATGGCAGATAAGAACCATATGGCCCATCTAGTCTGCCCAATTTTCTAAATACTTTCATTAGTCCCTAGTCTTATCTTATAGTTAGGATAGCCTTATGCCTATCCCACGCATGCTTAAACTCCTTTACTGTGTTAACCTCTACCACTTCAGCTGGAAAGGCTATTCCATGCATCCACTACCCTCTCAGTAAAGTAATACTTCCTGATATTATTTTTAAACCTTTGTCCCTCTAATTTAAGACTGTCCTCTTGTTGTAGTAGTTTTTCTTCTTTTAAATATAGTCTCCTCCTTTACTGTGTTGATTCCCTTTATGTATTTAAATGTTTCTATCATATCCCCCCTGTCTCATCTTTTCTCAAAGCTATACATGTTAAGATCCTTTAACCTTTCCTGGTAAGTTTTTTTTTTCTTTATTTTAATTGTGCGTATAGTAACACATATAGTCGCATTACCACAACAGTTTTGCGACAGAGCATTAAACATTCAGTAACATTGCATGGCTTGACATATCATGCACATTTCTAATTTTGGTCGCGTTATACACAGTAGTCTTGATAGGGATTTGTGTCCCGTATAAGATTGTTGTCCCTGTTGTGCACGTGGCTAGGTGAGGCTCGGGTGGAATATGCAGTGTGCTCTGCGTGCGTGTAGGTAAGCCCGAGTCTGACCAGTCAGGTATGCCTGGTTTGTCCCGGGTAAGATATTAGTGAGTGTTGCGTTTAAGTGACACGTTCCCTATAGCGCGATATCGCGTCACGCTGTACTTAGCTTGGTGTTACGCCTGGCTCTGCCAGGTTGGTTGGGTGTTCCCTGCTTAAATTCTGTCGGGGGGGGGAGGGAGGGGTAATGGTTTATGGCCTACAGGCCATCTAGTCAGATGGATTATGTGTAGGGTCGGTCATCATGGTAACTTCAAAACAGTATAAGGAGAACATTTAAAACTGAGAGATTATAGGGAAAAAAAAACTTGTACTTTAGTATAGTGTCCTTAGGGTGTTGGCTCTCGCCTGCTAGTTTCAGGTTGTTGCCGCTTCATATTGTTCCCTGGTCGGCTGGTCGGACCTCGTGGGACGAAGGGGGTCACCCGGTCCGGGTTCCACCTATGCGTCAAGGTGGTAGCGCTTTGAATCGCAGCTGGGTGTAGAGAGTCCGTCGGCAGCCCCAGGATGTGTAACAGCACTGCTGCTTCTGTGAGGGTGCTTACTATGTGCTTGGTTTCTCCTTTCTGGATCCATAAGGCTCGGGTCTTCAGCCACTTGTACGGTATGTTTTTCTGCATCAGCAGCGTGGTAAATGGAGTGGCGAGGCAATGTAACGGATCACCTTGCACCCCAACTGGGTACCTCCGTTGAAGGATGCTCCTAGCCCTTCCTGAGGACTCCAAGCACTGCAGCAGACACCACATCCACCAAACCGTAGAAGCATATGAATGCTCTCAAGCATATGAATGCTGTAAGCAGCTGCACAGGAAAAGCATACAATCAGCTTACACTCCTGGCAATCAGCATACAATCCAAATACAAACATATGTGAAAATCATCCAAATTGGTCTATTGGTTCAAAAGATAGATCGAAGTCCTTTGTGACCAAATGAAGCATGGCTTTTCTGCCCAAAACCAGTTCCACAGAGTCTTCTATCCTGGAGATAATTGTGAAGTAATCCAATTATCTCCAAGGACAGAGACAAAACTCCATTGAACACATGGCAGCAAAAGACAATAAAACACATAAAAATATATAACTGTGCAGCCATTGCACAAAACAGGTACATTCAACATATCCCCAGATAGCTCAGATCTGAGCGCACATTATTACTATATGGCGCTCAAAGCACACACACATACAGTTCAATTGCCATGGAGCCAAAGTCTTTCATTATACGAATGGGCTCCATGGCATAGCTATCTGGGGTATCACCACTCAAACAGGGCAAGCACTGAATGACCCGGCTTTCGTGTCTTCGCAGGGGAAAATCAAGCGTTTCAACATGGGGCCATAGTCTAAAGGCAGCAGGCGGGCAACCAGGCTTCTCCAGTGTATAGTGGTGAGGTTGGTTCCGCCACACTTCTCCCCTTTACCAATCAGACTAACAGGGTATCTGACCTCCTGCCGGTCAGTGCCCTTGTTAGTCCAGCAGCCCACCCACAAAACACAATTAGTAATTCAGCCCACCCACAATAACTGGTTACTACACCTGGGTAGAGGAGAACTTTGTCCGTGTCCAGGTGCCTCACCATGGATGTGTGGGTGACTGGTAAGCGGACTGGGTGGGTTGCTGAGTGGGCAGAGACCAGCGGTACTCTGCCCTGGTGCCAGCACTACCACGGGAGTAGTCTGGTTGGAGCCAGGTTGCTGGAGGGGGAGACCGACTGTTTCCCCTTTAGATACACAGCTCTGCTGCTGGATGGGAAGACCGACTGTCTCCCCTTTAGATACACAGCTCTGCTGCCGGAGGGGGAGACCGACTGTCTCCACTTCGGCTAAACAGCCCTGTAGCTTGGGTGCAGAGACCACGGTCCAATATGCGCCGGTGGGGAACTTAATGTCTCCCCTTGGTGGGCTACGCTGCCGCTGTGGAGAGGAGGCAACCAGCTCTTCTCCCTGACACTCTCTCTGCTGGTGGAGAGGGGGACCCACTGTCTCCCCTTTCAATATATTGTCCTGCTGCTGGGGAGGAAGGACGGTACCTTCGGCCCCCTGGGACTCACTTGACTGCTGAGGAGAGAGACCAACTGTCTCCTCTCCTAAGAACACACACTGCCGCTGGGGAGGAAGGCTGACACCTTCAGCTCCCTGGGAGACACATTGCCGCTGGGGAGGAAGGACGACACCTTCAGCTCCCTGGGATTCACACTGCCGCTGGGGAGGAAGGACGACACCTTCAGCTCCCTGGGACACACACTGTCGCTGGGGAGGAAGGACGACACCTTCAGCTCCCTGGGACTCACACTGCCGCTGGGGAGGAAGGACGACACCTTCAGCTCCCTGGGACACACGCTGCCGCTGGGGAGGAAGGATGACACCTTCAGCTCCCTGGGACACACACTGCCACTGTGGAGGAAGGATGACACCTTCAGCTCCCTGGGACACACACTGCCGCTGGGGAGGAAGGACGACACCTTCAGCTCCCTGGGACACACACTGCCACTGGGGAGGAAGGACGGCACCTTCAGCTCCCTGGGACACACACTGCCGTTGGGGAGGAAGGACGGCACCTTCAGCTCCCTGGGACACACACTGCCGCTGGGGAGGAAGGACGGCACCTTCGGCTCCCTGGGACACACACTGCCGCTGGGGAGGAAGGACGACACCTTCAGCTCCCTGTAACTCACATGGCTGCTGGGGAGGACGGACGGCCCAACCCATTGCCTGCTCTGATTCCCACAGCAAGTACTCTCCCACTATTTTCTTCACGAACTGTATGGTTTTCTCCGGGGGGTTGGTTCCGAAGTAAGCCAGCAGCACAGTAACTTCTCTTTCAAACACCTCCTGAGTGTAGTTGGGCGCCATGCTTGCGCTGCTGAAGTTGGTTCTGTTGTAGATAGGGTCGCTGTATGGGTACTAGCGTTGACCTCAATTTGTAATCCATGAACTGGTGTTGTCTTGTAGCTGTCTTTCTGGGCTGTGGAAATTATCACGTCGCTTGCCACCAATTGTAACGGACCATTTTGCCCACAAGAGGTTAAAAACAGTTTAGGCGATATTCCCCTTTCAGATGTACAGAAAGCTACTGCAATCACCAATCTCCCGAACTGCAAACTACACGAATTCTCCAACTCCCAAACAGGAAACTCACGAATACTGGAAACAGCTGAACAGGAAAAACCATACGAAAGCTGTACACTCCTGACAGTCAGCATACAATTCAATTCCCCCAATAATGAGACAACACTTCGTTTTGGGGGTTAAGCAGAATCTGGTTTACTGGGGCTAACTGCCCGGCTTTTATGCAGGTCTCCCACCTGGTGCACACCAGTAATCCAATTATCTCCAAGGACAGAGGCAAAACTCCTTTAACCACATGGCAGTAAAAAGACAGTAAAAGACATAAAATTACACACTGTTATATTTATTACATAAAACATATACATTCTACATATCCCCAGATAGCTTAGATCTGAGCGGACATTACTACCGAATGGCGCTCAGATCACATACATACAGTTCAATTGCCATGGAGCCAAAGTCTTTCACAAAGTCTTTCGTTACATGAATAGGCTCCATGGCTTAGCTATCTGGTGTGATGCTGTTCACCCGGTTAAACTACCAAATGAACAGTGATTCAGTTCCGCTACCGAATGGAGAGGCAAGGAGGCTGGCGGCTCAGCGGTGTTCGCGCCAATAAGTGTCCATTTTCGGTTCCATAGTTTAGGCATTGAACACCGCTGGCCGTTCGGGAGGTAAAATGGCCACTACCACGTGTTCAGCAACCGAACAAAGGCCACCCAGCGTTCATCAATTAAGCTGCGGTTAACCGTAGCTTCTGGGCGGTCAATTGACGGCACACTCCAGTTCCCAGGTGGTTCATCGTTCGGTAGTGTGTTCGGTAGATTCAATCAGGGCTGCCCCGGATTTTTAAGTTATTGGCCCGCCTTGCGTCTTCGAGTGCTGCGAATCTGTGCTCATGTCCCTCATTCTGGCTTTTGAGGCCCTTTATCTCCAGTTGCAGAGCTGTTGTTTGGGAAGCGTGGCCAGTGGATTCCGTCTCTAGGGCACCCGTTAAGCCATGGATATAGGCCCGCAGGGACGCCACGTCCGGCTGCAGGGTGCGTTGGAGGTCAGCAAGCAGCGATTTCAGCACCGCCGTCGTTACAGGTGAGGTGTCTGCCCTCTGAGTAACCGGTTTTGTTGTTGGCTCCACCGGGAGGTCTGCATCCTCATCACCCGAGGAGATAAGTTGTCTGAGAATTCAGGGAAGGTTTCCGGGTAAGCGGCCATTTTTGGCCTGGATGCCCCCAGTGTTTGGCGTAGCAGCTTGGCTATATTTGGGCCCTGTCTCGGGTTATCTTGCTTGGGCTTCTTTGATTTTCGCCCCATTATGTTGTCCTTGTATCGGTCAGCTCGGTGGGCTGTTATAATGCCGGTTAGGAGATGCCAATTGCTTAATTTTGGTGAGTTTGAGCCTGGTTATGCCAGAGCTCATGTGCCATGCGACTTTCCCTCTCGGTTGCTTAACTCCGCCCCCCTTCCTGGTAAGTTTTATCCCGCAATCCATGAACCAGTTTAGTAGCCCTTCTCTGAACCCTCTCTAAGGTATCAATATCCTTCTGAAGATACGGTCTCCAGTACTGTGTACAATACTCCAAGTAAGGTCTCACCAGTGTTCTGTATAATGGGATGAGCACTTCCCTCTTTCTACTGCTAATACCTCTCCCTATACAACCAAGCATTCTGCTAGCATTTCCTGCTGCTCTATTACATTGTCTGCCTACCTTTAAGTCATCAGAAATAATCACCCCTAAATCCCTTTCCTCAGATGTTGAGGTTAGGACTCTATCAATTATTCTGTACTCTGCCCTTGGGTTTTACGTCCAAGATGCATTATCTTGCACTTATCCACATTAAATGTCAGTGTAACGGATCACCTGGCACCCCGACTGGGTACCTCCGTTAAAGGATGCTCCTAGCGTTTCCTGAGGACTCCAAGCACTCTGGCAGACACCACAATCACCGAACCGAAGAAGCATATGAGTACTTTTAAGCATATGAATGTTGTATACAGCCGAATAGGAAAAACCATGCGAATAGGTTTACACTCCTAGCAGTCAAACTGGAACAGCATACAATAAGTCTTCCCCCAATAATGAGACAACACTTCACTTTGAGGGTTAAGCAGGAACTTCCTGTAATGGCCACACACTGGCTTTTATGCAAGTCCCCATGCAAGGGGACATCCCACAGGGTGGGACACAGTACAACCAATCGTTTACAGGAGAACCGTAAAACACACCCAGCACAAACATACATCCCTCCCCTCTGCCTGTGATATAATTACTGAACACAATGGGTTAATGTAATTTATCACAGGCAGGAAAAAAACACTTTTTATACATACACTGTAACTTTAAAATTATGCATCATATTCACATAAAATACATATTCAGAATCAGCATACTTTAAATATAAACATAACCAAAATTCAGCCAATTCCATCCAGGGGTTAAAAAGTTAAGGAAAAGTCCTATTTGACCAAATGCAGCATGGCTTTTCTGCCCAAAACCAGTCCCACAGAGCCTTCTATCCTGGAGATAATTGGGAAGTAATCCAATTATCTCCCAGGACAGAAGCAAAACTCCATTAGCCACATGGCAGACAAAGGACAATAAAAGACATAAAAATACATACTGTTACATTTATCACATAGAACATACACATTCTACCTATCCCCAGATAGCTTAGATCTGAGCGCACACTATTACCAGATGGTGCTCAGATCACATACATAAGTTCAATCGCCATGGAGCCAAAGTCTTTCATACAGTCTTTCAGTATATAGAAAAAAAGGAAGAGAATAGGCGCTCGCTATAGTGATCAGGCAGCAGTATATGAACAAGGATTCCCCAACCTTGTAAGTGAATAGTAGAAAAAAAGGAAAGCGTATAGCGCGCCTAATAATTTATATATGTGAAATATACATACATATATCTTGAATATTCCAAATGGATCGTAACCTCAAAAAGAATTAAGAAACAAATAATAGTGCAATACAGTAAATATACTCTTTAGGGCAGATGGTATAAGGCTAAGTCCAATCCACTCACATATGGATGAGCTATAACAGAGCTCTGCTGTGAAGCGCCTGGACGGTACAATCCCCGTCTTTGGATTTGCAGAAGTTGCCACGAATATTTCCACAATGCAGTGAACGTAGTAGATATAAAAGGAAAAATAGCAGCAATATGGTGAAGTAAGTACTAATAGTAAAATAAGTATTAAATAGTATTGTACTTACAATTTCTAGAGCATATATCCTGCTCTAGTATAAACAGCATAGGTGGTATAATCCCCACCAAGGATATACAGGATCCAGGAAATAAAATAAAAAGTTGGAGTGGATATAAAAGTAACTTTAAAAGTATACTTTAATATAAACAAACAGAATAAAAGATAAAATTTATAAAACATAAAATATAGTCCCACTTAACGCGTTTCGCCAGGTTGGCTTCTTCAGAAGTGTGGTGTAATGTCCAATAAGTCCGTTTATATATCCTTCTTAATGCAGAGATAGTATCCTGGTGTGTTTACTTCCTGGTTCCGGCTGCTTGCTGACACGCACGCGTCATACCGGAAGTGGAAATGGTCGCGGCATTTGTAATACAGAAAAATACAAAATAATGTTATATCTAGATGCCCGAAGGTATACATAGCACCAATAAATGGTGTAAACAGTATTTCGAGCACCGCCAGCCCCAGCCTCCAATCCTAGAGGGTGTGGGCATATCACAATGCAAATATGATGCGGCGGCCATCTTTGTTGAGGGCAGACATCAATTTAATTGGGGTAGTTTGATCACAAAGATATAAGTGTGGAAAAAATATACATATGTATAAAATATGAATAATAAAACAATATAAAATATAAGTAAGAAAATAATACATAATATAAACTTTGAAATAGCTAATAACTATAGCAATTGGTTCTAAAATATAAAGATAAAAATAGCACATATGGATATTATAGATAGTTTGACATAATAGTCGAAGTTATAAACAGCCATAAAACATAAAACATTAAAGGTGTTATAAAAACCCAATAAATGTGGGACATGCTGTAAAAAAGAAAGAATAAGATGGACAAGAATGTTGAAAAAAAAATAAAAAATAGTTGGAATAATTTATAAAAAATTGAATAGATCAAAATCAACATTCAACCCCTTGGGGTGTAGGGTATCTAATTGGTATACCCACTGCATCTCAATTTGTCCAATCTTTCTTATAGCATCTCCCCCTCTCCAGTGATTTTTAACTATTTTAATCCCAATGAACGTGAGGTGCTTAGGGTCATTGTTATGCATGCAGAAGTGCGCTGGTACGGAGTGATTCTGCAGACCTTTTTCTATATTTCTACAATGTTCTGCGATTCTAGTTTTTAGTGGCCTGATCGTTCTGCCTACATATTGGAGGCCACATGACCATTCCAATAAATAGATCACATTTTTACTGTTGCATGTAATGACCTCTTTTATATTATATATTTTATTGGTATTGTTTGATTTAAAATCAGTAATCATTCTTTTAGTAGTTTTTGTTTTTTTACATGCCATACAACAATTACATTTATAAAAACCTTTTTTTATCCATAAAATCATTAATTTTGTTAGGGCTGTTTCTTGTAAAATTTTTCGTTAAATGCATTTTAAGATTAGGAGCTCCTCTAAATATTACTTTTGGTTTATCGGGAATTATTTTTCCTAAAACTTCATCTTCCTTTAATAAATGCCAATGTTTTATTAGAATTTTTTTCAATTGTCTATTTTTATTATTGTAATCTAATACAATAGGTAAAGTGAAATCACAATTATTCTGATTCACTGAACTTTTAACTCTATGTATGAGTTGATTCCTATTAATTGTAGCTGTTTGATTGATAGTTGAATCAATGTGATTAGCGTCATAACCCTTTTGTATAAAGCTTTCTCTCAGTGTGTTAGCTTGCTTTAAAAACATAGCTTCATCTGAGCAGTTTCTTTTAAGGCGCATCATTTGACTTTTAGGTATACTATCCAACCATATTTTGTTATGGCAACTTTTAGTGCTTATATAGTTGTTTACATTTACTTCTTTAAAGTGTGTTTTTGTTTGTATTGTGTTATTTTCAATATATATATTAAGATCTAGGTACGTAACCATAGTGCTACTAAAATCCGCTGTTAAAACTATGCCTTCTTCATTGTTGTTTAAAAAAGAAATAAAATCCTTAGCTGAACTAATAGGCCCTTTCCAAATGAACAGGAGGTCGTCTATGTAACGAGAATAGGAAACCAGGTTCTGCACCCAGCCATGCCCCTTCCACACAAACCGATCTTCCCATTCGGCCATATAGAGGTTGGCATAGCTGGGTGCGAACCTAGTACCCATAGCTGTCCCAGTTTTCTGTAAATAGAAACTATCTTTGAACCAGAAATAATTATGTTTCAAAATTAAATCTATACCGTCAATAATAAAATCTTTTTGTTCTTGGAACAGAGTCATCTTGTTCTAAAATAGATCTAATTGCCTGGCATCCCTTATCATGTTGGATAATCGTATATAATGATTGTACATCACATGTAATAAGTATATAATCATTTTCCCAACTTATAGTTTGTAATTTTTTCAAAAGATCTATTGTATCTTTAAGATAAGATCTTGTTTGTTTGACGTACGGTTGTAACATTATATCGATATATTCCGATAAGTTTGAAAGAAGGGATCCTATTCCTGACACAATGGGACGTCCTGGAGGGTCATTTAAGTTTTTATGAATTTTTGGGAGAAAATATATCACTGGGATCCTAGGGTGTTGTATTTTAATGTAATTGAACTCCTTCTCACTTAGAATCCCAGTGTCTTTTCCCCTCTTTAAAAAATCATAGAATTCAGATTTTATATCCACTATTGGATCATTATCTAATTTAATGTAGGTTGTCTGATCATTAAGCTGTCTATAAGCTTCTGCTTCATATTTCTCTTTGGATTGGATGATGAGACCTCCGCCCTTATCGGCTGGTTTAATTACTATAATCAAACAAACAAGATCTTATCTTAAAGATACAATAGATCTTTTGAAAAAATTACAAACTATAAGTTGGGAAAATGATTATATACTTATTACATGTGATGTACAATCATTATCGGCTTTCTCGTTCATACCGATGCTTCTATGTTTGGATTGGGAGCAGTGCTGAGCCAAGTTGGGGCCGATGGCGGCGAGCATCCAGTCGCTTACTTAAGTCGGAAACTACGACCCAGGGAAGTAAGCTATGCCACCATCGAAAAGGAATGCCTGGCGGTGGTGTGGGCCCTCAAGAAACTACAGCCCTACTTATATGGACAATAATTTGCCTTGCTCACAGATCACAACCCGTTGGTGTGGCTAAACCGGGTGTCAGGGGACAACGCTAGACTACTGAGATGGAGCTTGGCACTACAACCATTTGATTTCACCATCCAGTATCGCCCAGGGAAACAAAATGGTAACGCCGACGGGTTGTCCAGACAGACAGAACTCGAGAAATGATCTGTGAGCACTCCTCCGGACATCCCCAAGCAGATCCGTTGGGATCAGACTGTGTATGCCGGCTTGGTTCTGGGGGAGCATTGTGGCAGAAGCAGCCACAAGAGACTTTTGCATTGATTATTGCCTGTATTTGAACTGTATGTTATTTGAGCATAGTGGATTTTATTAGACTGGTTCTGGCCCTTTAAATGCTCTGACAAAGGATCTGCAGTTTTGCTATGCACTTCGGATGCAGAGTGTGAAGAAAAAAAACCCTGTTTTATGGACTTAGTTTGACTGTTTTATTCCCCTCCCTCCTAGAACACCAGTTTAAAAACCCTTAATAACTGTCATATTTCCAAACGCTGTCTGTCTTTAACTGTTTTGTTTTCCTCTGAGGAGGAGTTGTTTTTGCTGCGTGAGTGCTGTTGCTTTGTGTGCTCATTAAAACAGACCTGCTTGACCCTTTCTTGAAGCCTTGGCTCATGCTTGGGGGATGGGATAAGTCTGCAGTGCTGATGGTGTCGGTTGGAGTGCTTGAAGTCCTCGGCAAGCACTAGGAGCATCGATTGGCGGAGGTACTCGGTCGGAGTGCCAGCGGGTCCATCACACCTCTGTTGCCTGTAACTCAGCCACTGCCTTACCCATTCAACAATATTGGAATCCAAACTTAAAGATTGCAGTTTATTGATAAGCCTATGTGCAACAGTGTCAAAAGCCTTACTGAAATCTAGGTAAGCAATGTCTACTGCACCACCCTGATCTATAATTTTAGTTACCCAATCAAAGAAAATCAGTACGATTAGTTTGGCATGATCTCCCTGAAGGAAACCCATGTTGTGTCTGATCTTGAAATACAAACTGCCCCTTTTCACCTCCCCTCCTCTGGTCATCTGTCATAACATAATAGTAAATGCAAAAATCAATAATGCACAATGCTTGTGTTTACTGTAAAAGACATAGCATAGTTACATTAATATAGAGCAGTGTTTCTCAATTGGTGTTCCATGGAACTCTAGGGTTCAGCTGCGATTTGAGCATCGCGTGCCATTTAAGAGCACCACCAGGCATCTGTAGTATCGGATGCTAGGAGGAAGTGACAGCCTGTTAGACCTGTAAAAGAGGGCCCACCTAGGTGAAATGAGAATAAATAGAGGGTGTGGTGGGGGGGTCACTTCCGAGATCGTTGACGACAGGTAAGCAGGGGCTCACTGGGTTTAAATAGGGTTCATAGTGCCTCCCACAACTAAAGATCCCAGTGAGGCTCAGGAACAAGTAATAAAATACCATATAACCATAGTTTCAGCAAGCAAGGTAATCCACGAATATCCCAATACAGATCCCAATGACTGGACGACAAACAGCACCAGGAGCAGAACTGGACTTTTAATCCACACAATCTTCTTTTAAAGCTTTCTCCCATGCAGGGGAGGGATTCACATTAATCAGTACAGTATCCAATAGTATGCCTGTTACCTCCCACACATCTCCTCCCCTCAGTGTGACACATAATCCATTTATTCTTACTGTAGTTTTACCAGATTTCTGGATGTACCCCAAAACAGTCAGCTAGAATTATATACTGGGTGCCCCCTGGTAGCCCTGATCTGGGTGACTAACATATTCAAAATTCACCCTGATCGGACCAGGGGTTCGGGAGTTAGATGGAAGGTGAAATTTGACCGACCGCACACGAGGTGGTATCCGAAAAGGGCTCCATGTGTTTTGGCCTTGCGGTCGATCTCTGTTCGGGAGTTAACATACATACAAATACTTGCCATCCATGGTTAATCTTACGTTTGTATTAATTTCCTTGTTCGGGACATTGATTTCACCAAACAAGGGGCTGGTTGGCCCCTCTGTTCGGGAGTTATGGAGCTCTGGAGGTCTCAGCGGTGTTCGGTTGTTTTCAGTGTCTGACTTCCGTTCCAGACACTCGATGACCAAACACCTCTGAGATTTTCTTGCGTAAGATGGCCGCCGCCACGTGGTTCGTATGCCGAACGGCGACCACACAGCTACATACAAAGTAGCGATTTCACGGTCAATTAGATTGCGGTTACAGAGTGTGAAAGCTTAATGAGGTGCACACTTCTCACTGGGGTGGTCTGATGGTTCACTAGTTTCATTCGTATGAAAAACGGAATGAAAACTACCGAACAATCAGACGAAAACTATACACAATACTTCTACACATAGCAATAATTACACAAAATACATTTGTAACACGAATCCTTGAGGACAGCCCGTTGCCATCCGCTACAGACTGATAATCAGCATTGGTGTTACTGGTAGAGGGAATTGCTAAGTTTCTGATGGAAAATTTTATCGTATGGGCTGCTGCTGAGCATATGGCGCAGGAAAGTGTTTTGAAGCCCGAAAAATGCCTTAGAAACAGTTCCGTGTGTAACTGACCCCAGTCGGTGTTTGTATTGTATTCTCTGCAAGCCTGATCTGAGGGGGGTACTGGTAACTGACAGAGCATCTCCTTGTATAGAAGCGTAAGACATGCTAAGGAAGTGAGGTAGATGGCTTGGTTAGTATGGTACCGTATAGATCTGTAGTGACCCAGCTTACTAGAGTAGTGCCTACAGGCTAAATTTTATTAACTAGCTTATGTTGGTGACAGGTGACACCCTGACTACTTGCCAAGTGGCTCTGAGAGGCTCTACCTATGATTTGGCTTGTGGGGCCTTTGTGCCACTGAGGTGGGTGATGAGGTGTTGGCTTCTTGGTGACACATAAAAACATAGAATGTGACGGCAGATAAGAACCATTCGGCCCATCTAGTCGGCCCACTTTTCTAAATACTTTCATTAGTCCCTGGCCTTATCTTATAGTTAGGATAAACTCCTTTACTGTGTTAACCTCTACCACTTAAGCTGGAAAGCTATTCCATGCATCCACTACCCTCTCAGTAAAGTAATACTTCCTGATATTATTTTTAAACCTTTGTCCCTCTAATTTAAGACTATGTCCTCTTATTGTGGTAGTTTTTCTTCTTTTAAATATAGTCTCCTCCTTTACTGTGTTGATTCCCTTTATATATTTAAATGTTTCTATTATATCCCCCCGTCTCGTCTTTCCACCAAGCTATACATGTTAAGATCCTTTAACCTTTCCTGGTAAGTTTTATCCCGCAATCCATGAACCAGTTTAGTAGCCTTTCTCTGAACCCTATAGAAGACACATAAAAGAACGTAATAGCGATTGGCCGTGACGGGTGAGGCCCTAACTATGACTTGATGCAAGGTGTCATGCCAAAAGCATGAGTTGGTGTTTGATGTGTGTTGAGATATGTTGAAAGTTGTTTTTTTGTAAACCTTGGGATGACGTTTATTGTGGTCTTTGATCTGGCACCAGGCTTAGACCATAAAACATCTAGATAGCCATCACCAGAGCTGGACACAAGGAATTGCATAGAGTGGGCAATAGACTGCCAGACCAACCCCCTCTGATCCCCCCCAGGGGTCTGCCCACTGAGAAACAACTAAGTTTGATATATAATGAGGGTGCTGGACTATCCAGGGATGTCAGTTATTCATTTTTCTTTTTGTCAGTAACTTCTAGGATACCTATACCATCTAAGACTCCCACAAGAATTCTATATGGGGTAAATATATCTAAGGAATTTCTTGTGTTTTCTCCTATTTTATTTTATGTACTGTGTTGCAATTTGTTATCTGTATGTCATTTATTTCTGTATTTTGTACTCAGCACTGTGAATCCTTTTTGTCAGATTAAATGTTTATTTAATCAGCTTGTGTCTCTGTTCTCTATGAGCTTCACTCTCCAGAGGAAAGCTCAGGTAAACACGTTACCAAAAAGGGTTAACTATATATGTTTTATCAGTAAAAGTAGAACTGTGATACTATAATTCTCCTGTGTGTGGGGTAACCTAAGACGCCCGGGTTTAAAAGTCTTGGTGGTGGCAGTAAAGTGTGTACTAAGGGGGTTAGTGTAGAAGGGATTGCAGGGGTTAATTGAGTGGTTGCTGGGACTAGCAACAGGTAACCAGGTGTATGATGTCATTAACCCTGTCACTTCCACACTCTCCCCACTGTCTCGGCTGGGCCTATAGCCCACGCTCGTGACACAAGGCTATAACTATGCGTTTGGTCAATTGGGCACGAACCTCTGAACGGAAGGGCTGAATGTATGCCTTGCAGGTCCACTTTGACTTATAGGCGAAGAGGCCTACGGGACCATACCTAATTTGGCGAGAGCTTAAACTTACTCCTGACCCCACCTGGGTTTATCAGTTACCGTACATGCTGATTGTCCTGTACCACATATAAGGAAGTGGAAATAATGATCCTTGCTTGAACCGTAAATGTAGACTGTAACGGATCACCTGCCACCCCGACTGGGTACCTCCGTTGAAGGATGCTGCTGTGATAAGTGGCCAACCAAGTGAGTTCCCCAGCAATATCATGATCGTATGGATGATGAGTGGCGTTTGTTGATGATATGACATGTGCTTAGTTGTATGAGTAACAACGGATTGATCACCCTGACCATGATTTACCCCATGCCACAGCAGCTGCTACAATGGGGTAGATCCCCCATAGGGGCTGAGGTGGTTGAAAAACCTGGATGCCATGGCCAACAGCTCCAAAGCAATCGTTCCCGGTAGATCGCTGCCAAACCCGTGGTAGATGCCACGTCTGACCATCTGGTTGGAGAAGTGTCAGACAATCCTGGAAGGAACATGCTTTTACCATGCCAAGTGGTTAAGAAATTCCCCCCCCATGTGCAGGTCTGCTGTTGCTGGGGTGTCTAGAAACATCCTCTGATCGTCATATTGGAAGTGTAGAAAAAAGGGGGAAAGTACTCTGGATATGAAAGCGTGGTCTTGTGGTATGATTTGCATGGCAAAATTAAGGAACCTGGCAAGGCTGAATGGGTAAGGCAGTGGCTGAGTAACAGGCAACAGAGGGTTGTAGTTAATGGAATATATTCGAAGCTTGGACTTGTCACCAGTGGGGTACCTCAGGGATCTGTACTTGGACCCATTCTCTTTAATATTTTTATTAGTGATATTGCAGAAGGTCTTGATGGTAAGGTATGTCTTTTTGCTGATGATACTAAGATATGTAACAGGGTTGATGTTCCAGGAGGGATAAGCCAAATGACAAATGATTTAGGTAAACTAGAAAAATGGTCAGAATTGTGGCAACTGACATTTAATGTGGATAAGTGCAAGATAATGCATCTTGGACGTAAAAACCCAAGGGCAGAGTACAGAATATTTGATAGAGTCCTAACCTCAACATATGAGGAAAGGGATTTAGGGGTGATTATTTCTGATGACTTAAAGGTAGGCAGACAATGTAATAGAGCAGCAGGAAATGCTAGCAGAATGCTTGGTTGTATAGGGAGAGGTATTAGCAGTAGAAAGAGGGAAGTGCTCATGCCATTGTACAGAACACTGGTGAGACCTCACTTGGAGTATTGTACACAGTACTGGAGACCGTATCTTCAGAAGGATATTGATACCTTAGAGAGGGTTCAGAGAAGGGCTACTAAACTGGTTCATGGATTGCGGGATAAAACTTACCAGGAAAGGTTAAAGGATCTTAACATGTATAGCTTGGAGGAAAGACGAGACAGGGGGGATATGATAGAAACATTTAAATATATAAAGGGAATCAACACAGTAAAGGAGGAGACTATATTTAAAAGAAGAAAAACTACCACAACAAGAGGACATAGTCTTAAATTAGAGGGACAAAGGTTTAAAAATAATATCAGGAAGTATTACTTTACTGAGAGGGTAGTGGATGCATGGAATAGCCTTCCAGCTGAAGTGGTAGAGGTTAACACAGTAAAGGAGTTTAAGCATGCGTGGGATAGGCATAAGGCTATCCTAACTATAAGATAAGACTAGGGACTAATGAAAGTATTTAGAAAATTGGGCAGACTAGATGGGCCGAATGGTTCTTATCTGCCGTCACATTCTATGTTTCTATGTTTCTATGATTGTAGTTCCTTGTGGTTGTAAGTACTAAGCAGGAGGTAGTGATTGATGTAGTTGAGAATGTTCCCTATTTGTCTTGTGGTAACTTGCGTGTATGGATGCCGACTCAAAGTCGTATGCCCAGTAATGAGATGATCGTGTCTGGGCCTTCTGTTTCTTATGGAGTTTCTTAAGGGACGCCCAAGTGGTCAACCAGACTAAGCTGCCGTGAGGCTTCTAGTGGAAATATGTTATCTTTGATCAACAAGAAATCTTCTAGATAGTGTATGACTGTAAGGCCTCTGGATATGTTATCATAACCAGCACAGAATATCTGCAAATATCGATATTAGGCTAATCTATAGCCCGAAAGTTGAGCGGGGAAAGGATTGCCCATTTTATGCCATGTAAGTGCCAGTGTGTAGGGTAAATGGTAGCCGTTTACTGCGTTGAAGATATTGGTCTTACTTAACCAAGCTTCAACCCATGCTTGAGTGATAGCTGTAAAGGTATATCAATGGTGTTGTATAGTAAGGAAACTCCTCGGAGGGTATGAGGGAGTTGAGACTTGGGGTAGCGGAGGTGTGTGGTGCCAATAAGTCTATGGTTAGTCTTTGTTTAAGGGAAGATTCCCTTGTGACAATACCAATGTGTTTGTGTTTGGCGCCATGCTGTAAATGGTGGAGATTGGAAAACCCAAGTAAAAACCCCTCTGCAAATCTTGTCTATGAGTGTGTTTACAGCCGATGGTTCTGTTGTGCTGACTGTAAGTGAGGACATGCTATATTCCTTGAAGGTGTATTTATGATACCTGTATGGGAGCCATTTGAAGCTCCAGAGCTTTAGTAAATCTACTACAAGTCTGGAAGAGTGATGAGTTGGTAGTGTTGAATGCATTGGTGTGTACGTTTTTTGTTTTTTTTTTGTATTGGGATACATGGTTTGTCATGTGCCCTGAATCATTTAAACATATATGCAACAGTCTATATGCAATGCAACTACTCATACAAATTGTATGGTAGTTCAGAGGTGCTGGCACCTGGAGCCTGAGAGTGCTCATCCGTTTGTTTGGGACAAAATCCCCTCTGTATGGGTACCTGCACAAATAAACATCTCTACATATTCCAAATGCCAACACAACCAAGGGATGGTCAGTTCCCGATTTAACTGGAATCCCTGGATCTGACCATCACAGATACATCATCATACATATATATGCCCTGTTCCTGCAATGTGCTGAGATCATACGTGCAGGGTTAACGTATTGTGTGTCATAAGAATTGATTGTACCAGGTAACCGAGTTTCGGTTGGTGCTGGTTGTACAGTAGCGTGAGGCCCAGCCTTGTGAGGGCTGTGTTGACCAACTCGAGATTACCAGTCAGTCGTAAATTTTTTGGCTCATGAGTTTATGAGTGAGGCTAGCATGGCCTGGGTGTCACCTGAGTTGGTGTTGCTGGGCCTTCCCCTGCCTCCATGTTGTCCGTTGATGTATGGAGGAGTTTGAATGACTCTGCTTTCCTTGCTGTGGCAGGGTAGGGGATTTGTCGCCTCCTTAGGTCGGTGGTAATGTGTGGGATCATCCAGGATCTGATTGCTGCTGGACTAGCAACATCTCCTCTGCTTGAAGGTGTATCACTTCTAGCCAGGGTGCTAGGAAGAGGTGATTCCTCACCATCTTTTTGAGAAATACTTAAATAACAATAAAGATTGCAATTATTATTTGTACCCAGGAGTCTTGTACTGGCTTGCTAGCTAAGCCTTAAGGCGAAACGATTAGGCTTGGTGTTTTTTGGTGACTGGGGAGGCCCTGCTAGTTGCCAAGTGGCCTGAGAGGCTCTATCTATGCTTGGCGCGAGGGGATTTTGTGCGGCTACCTAACGTTGTGGCAGGATGTTGGCCTCTCGGTGACAGTAACCAGAAAATAGGAAGGGGAGTGACAGGTGAGGCCCTCTCTATGATACAATGCGAGGCGGCTAGCTCACGAGTGGCCCGAGGGGTGTATACCTCTGAGTGTGAGGCGGGGTGTTGACCTCGCGGGACCACTAACCGAAGCATAATGCAGAGAAAAAAGGGGATAATACCTATTGGGCCCTAGGACCCTAATTGCCAGTACGCTATTACTATTCCAGGGAAGGTAAGAGATGAATAACTACGTGAGCAGCTGTATGTACCTGGTAGTATGGTATTGAACCTGACAATCCGTATAGGTTTTTTAGTAGTAACTGTAACCTGAATGGATAAAACCGTATGGCATAAGGAAATATGGCATAGACCAAGCTTATCTTAATACGTACAGTATATGTGAAAAGTAAAGTGACGTGATGTGTAAATATTAAACATCGTAGCCATACTGGTTAAATATGTATCAACTTTAACACATTAAGTGTCGTATGTACAAGTGAAAAAGTGGTCTGTCCCCACCTTGTATGTTGTATGTCCCCTTGCTAGGGGAAAGTCTGTTGTGTGACCAGCGTGCGGTGAAAAATGTATGTGAACCATATTACCAGTTACGTATATACAGACGCATCTGCTACTGTGTAATAATATATGTATTTATACCTGATATTGATATACTGCTTGCTATGTGAATTGTTGTATGCCTTATTGAATGGCAAGTGAACATGGAGTTGCAAAATGCAAGTGCACTGGAGATCTGCCGAGTGCCCTATAGGTGGCAGTGTAGTTGGATACTGATTGGTCTGTGAAATGTTGTTTGTCTGTTGACCTATAGGGGTCAGTGTTTTGGTGTTTGTAAAACCCCATGAAAATTGTCAATGTACTTGACAGACCTGTAGGTGGCAGTGTTGATAGAACCACTGTTAGTCTTAATGTGAAATGTAAATTATTGTGAATTAAACCTGAAGTTGAGCCTGTGCTGGAGTTTAATTTATGGTTATGTTTAAAACAATCTTATGTGTAATTTACATTGGCTGGTAAATTGTATATGACGTGTGAAGACAGTTTTGCTGTTGACCAGTAGGGGTCAGAAATGCTGATTGTATGGTAAAATACCCTTTAATCCAAATGCAAGGTTAACGTGAGATTTTGAGAGTGACCTGTAGGGGTCAGTGTGGTTTACATGAAACATTGTTCGTGAGCTATGCCCCAGCATTATAGTTGTATGACAGGGAAACGAACAGTGCCCGTTTGACAATATACAATATGTGAATAAAATAGCTTAATAACAATCATTGTAACAAACCAAAGTTCTGTTCACGGGTTGTAAACGCACGAAACGTGTGTGTAGTACAATAGTAAATGCATGAACTAGTTCCCGTTTGGTAGAAAATTGCACGAACCGTGAGCCTGGTATGTCAGGGAAACAAAACAAAACGAGCAGTGAGATTCGAAATGCACGCACAGAATTGCCTAGTATGTTTAGCCAATTGAAACAGAATGTGATCCCGTTCGGGAGTATGCTAATGCTCGAAATGAGCCAGTGACAGATATAAACAAGTGAGTTTAAACGAATGATATGCATGAACAGATTTAGACAAAATGCAGCCGTAAAGTGAGGACCTGACTCCTGCATGGTGCCGTGGGACTGATGCCTGGCGTAACGGGTAGGTCGACTTACGGTTTGTGAGTCACTTGGACACCATCCACGGCGATGGATTGAAGAAAGAAGGTGGTAGCCCGGAAAAGCCTGTGGCTGGATTCCTGACACAGCTCAGCTTAGAAAACCTCATGGAATAATCAGGTAAAATGGCGTCTGGATGACCCGGAAGTGGAAAATCATTCTGATGCTGACCTCAAGCGATAGGAGACAGGTAAGGGGTGTCCCTTATATACATACATACATATATATACACAGTGTATTTATTGATATAGCTTATTATCTCCTTATTGCACACAGTGTATTTATTGATATAGCTTATTATCTCCTTATTACACACTGTGTATTTATTGATATAGCTTATTATCTCCTTATTACACACTGTGTATTTATTGATATAGCTTATTATCTCCTTATTGCACACTGTGTATTTATTGATATAGCTTATTATCTCCTTATTGCACACTGTGTATTTATTGATACAGCTTATTATCTCCTTATTGCACACTGTGTATTTATTGATATAGCTTATTATCTCCTTATTACACACTGTGTATTTATTGATATAGCTTATTATCTCCTTATTGCACATTGTGTATTTATTGATATAGCTTATTATCTCCTTATTACACACTGTGTATTTATTGATATAGCTTATTATCTCCTTATTACACACTGTGTATTTATTGATATAGCTTATTATCTCCTTATTGCACACTGTGTATTTATTGATACAGCTTATTATCTCCTTATTGCACACTGTGTATTTATTGATATAGCTTATTATCTCCTTATTGCACACAGTGTATTTATTGATATAGCTTATTATCTCCTTATTACACACAGTGTATTTATTGATATAGCTTATTATCTCCTTATTGCACACTGTGTATTTATTGATACAGCTTATTATCTCCTTATTGCACACAGTGTATTTATTGATATAGCTTATTATCTCCTTATTGCACACTGTGTATTTATTGATATAGCTTATTATCTCCTTATTGCACACAGTGTATTTATTGATACAGCTTATTATCTCCTTATTGCACACAGTGTATTTATTGATACAGCTTATTATCTCCTTATTGCACACAGTGTATTTATTGATACAGCTTATTATCTCCTTATTGCACACTGTGTATTTATTGATACAGCTTATTATCTCCTTATTGCACACTGTGTATTTATTGATATAGCTTATTATCTCCTTATTGCACATTGTGTATTTATTGATATAGCTTATTATCTCCTTATTGCACATTGTGTATTTATTGATATAGCTTATTATCTCCTTATTACACACACAGTGTATTTATTGATATAGCTTATTATCTCCTTATTGCACACAGTGTATTTATTGATACAGCTTATTATCTCCTTATTGCACACTGTGTATTTATTGTTATAGCTTATTATCTCCTTATTACACACTGTGTATTTATTGATACAGCTTATTATCTCCTTATTACACACTGTGTATTTATTGATACAGCTTATTATCTCCTTATTACACACTGTGTATTTATTGATACAGCTTATTATCTCCTTATTACACACTGTGTATTTATTGATACAGCTTATTATCTCCTTATTACACACTGTGTATTTATTGATACAGCTTATTATCTCCTTATTACACACTGTGTATTTATTGATACAGCTTATTATCTCCTTATTACACACTGTGTATTTATTGATACAGCTTATTATCTCCTTATTACACACTGTGTATTTATTGATACAGCTTATTATCTCCTTATTACACACTGTGTATTTATTGATACAGCTTATTATCTCCTTATTACACACTGTGTATTTATTGATACAGCTTATTATCTCCTTATTACACACTGTGTATTTATTGATACAGCAGTTCCTTATTACAATCCCACAGGGTTTCAGGTGCACGCAGAGTCTCTTACCCACACAATAACTACAACTCCCGGCGGCCTCTGCGCCTATCCGTGACGTAGTACAGTACTCAGCCAATCACCGATAATTATTGGGCAAACGTTGATCGCGAGCTGAATGCGAGCTTTTTGACAATGATTTCCGGTCACGTGTTGTATAGAGCCAGGCGGAGACCGGAAGCAGCAGGTCTGTCAGAGCTCTCACCACAGCCTCTCTCTCTCACTGTCTGTCTGTCTTTATATCAATAATAATAATAATAATAATAATAACAATATATAATGTAATATAATATAGAGTGTATCTTTATATTAACATAATATAGAGTACGTCTTAATATAAATATAATATGGAGTCTATTTCATATAAACATAATATAGTGTGTCTTAATATATTCTAATATAGTGTGTCTTAATTTAAGATAACAATGTAATATAGACTCCATCTTTATATATATAGTATGTCTTAATCTGAATATAATAACAATTATATATAGTATGTTTTAATCTAAATATAATATAGAGTACATCTTTATATAAATACTATATATTATCATTAAGATATCTATATTATGTGTTTATATAACGGTATAGTGATACACTGTATGTAAATCGTATTGGTGTGCCACGTCCATGTTATAGTGATACGCTGTATGTAAATCGTATTGGTGTGCCACGTCCATGTTATAGTGATACGCTGTATGTACATCGTATTGGTGTGCCACGTCCATGTTATAGTGATACGCTGTATGTACATCGTATTGGTGTGCCACGTCCATGTTATAGTGATACACTGTATGTAAATCGTATTGGTGTGCCACGTCCATGTTATAGTGATACGCTGTATGTACATCGTATTGGTGTGCCACGTCCATGTTATAGTGATACACTGTATGTAAATCGTATTGGTGTGCCACGTCCATGTTATAGTGATACGCTGTATGTACATCGTATTGGTGTGCCACGTCCATGTTATAGTGATGCGCTGTATGTAAATCGTATTGGTGTGCCACGTCCATGTTATAGTGATACGCTGTATGTAAATAGTATTGGTGTGCAACGTCCATGTTATAGTGATACGCTGTATGTAAATCGTATTGGTGTGCCACGTCCATGTTATAGTGATACGCTGTATGTAAATCGTATTGGTGTGCAACGTCCATGTTATAGTGATACGCTGTATGTAAATCGTATTGGTGTGCCACGTCCATGTTATAGTGATGCGCTGTATGTAAATCGTATTGGTGTGCCACGTCCATGTTATAGTGATACGCTGTATGTAAATAGTATTGGTGTGCAACGTCCATGTTATAGTGATGCGCTGTATGTAAATAGTATTGGTGTGCAACGTCCATGTTATAGTGATGCGCTGTATGTAAATAGTATTGGTGTGCCATGTTCAGGCAAATTGGTTTTATTGTTGTGCTTTTCTTCCCCCCTTATTTAGGTCCATATTAATGTAACTTACTAAAGTGTGTTCTGGAATTACTCGGTGAGAATGAACAAGCACCGGAATCACGTGACAGAGATCATGGATCTCACTCTGAAAATCATCTACCTGCTGACTGGAGAGGTGAGGGATTCTGTGTAATGTCATTATGGAGATCATCTACCTGCTGACTGGAGAGGTGAGGGATTCTGGGTAATGTCATTATGGAGATCATCTACCTGCTGACTGGAGAGGTGAGGGATCTACCGTCAGTATGAGATCATCTACCTGCTGGACCGCAGAGGTGCTGGATCCTGGGTAAATGGGCCATTATGGTGACCAGACCCACCCGGGCTGACTGGAGAGGTGAGGGATTCTGGGTAATGTCAGTTTGGAGATCATCTACCTGCTGACCGGAGAGGTGAGGGATTCTGGGTAATGTCATTATGGAGATCATCTACCTGCTGACTGGAGAGGTGAGGGATTCTGGGTAATGTCATTATGGAGATCATCCACCTGCTGACTGGAGAGGTGAGGGATTCTGGGTAATGTCACCATGGAGATCATCCACCTGCTGACTGGAGAGGTGAGGGATTCTGGGTAATGTCACCATGGAGATCATCTACCTGCTGACTGGAGAGGTGAGGGATTCTGGGTAATGTCATTATGGAGACCATCTACCTGCTGACTGGAGAGGTGAGGGATTCTGGGTAATGTCATTATGGAGATCATCTACCTGCTGACTGGAGAGGTGAGGGATTCTGGGTAATGTCATTATGGAGATCATCTACCCGCTGGCTGGAGAGGTGAGGGATTCTGGGTAATGTCATTATGGAGATCATCTACCTGCTGACTGGAGAGGTGAGGGATTCTGGGTAATGTCATTATGGAGATCATCTACCTGCTGCCTGGAGAGGTGAGGGATTCTGGGTAATGTCAGTATGGAGATCATCTACCTGCTGGCTGGAGAGGTGAGGGATTCTGGGTAATGTCAGTATGGAGATCATCTACCCGCTGACTGGAGAGGTGAGGGATTCTGGGTAATGTCATTATGGAGATCATCTACCCGCTGACTGGAGAGGTGAGGGATTCTGGGTAATGTCATTATGGAGATCATCTACCCGCTGACTGGAGAGGTGAGGGATTCTGGGTAATGTCAGTATGGAGATCATCTACCTGCTGACTGGAGAGGTGAGGGATTCTGGGTAATGCCCACCGCGAGATCATCCACCCATTGACCAAGAGGAGGGATCCTGGGTAATGGCCACAAGGGAGATCAATCCACCAAGCTGACTGGAGAGGTGAGGGATTCTGGGTAACGTCAGTATGGAGATCATCTACCTGCTGACTGGAGAGGTGAGGGATTCTGGGTAACGTCAGTATGGAGATCATCTACCTGCTGACTGGAGAGGTGAGGGATTCTGGGTAATGTCACCTTGGAGATCACCTACCTGCTGACTGGAGAGGTGAGGGATTCTGGGTAACGTCAGTATGGAGATCATCTACCTGACTGGAGAGGTGAGGGATCCTGGGTAATGTCATTATGGAGATCATCTACCTGCTGACTGGAGAGGTGAGGGATTCTGGGTAATGTCATTATGGAGATCATCTACCTGCTGGCTGGAGAGGTGAGGGATTCTGGGTAACGTCAGTATGGAGATCATCTACCTGCTGGCTGGAGAGGTGAGGGATTCTGGGTAATGTCATTATGGAGATCATCTACCTGCTGGCTGGAGAGGGAGGGATTCCTGGGTACCGTCACTATGGAGATCATCTACCTGCTGGCTGGAGAGGTGAGGGATTCTGGGTAATGTCAGTATGGAGATCATCTACCTGCTGACTGGAGAGGTGAGGGATCCTGGGTAATGTCATTATGGAGATCATCTACCTGCTGACTGGAGAGGTGAGGGATTCTGGGTAATGTCAGTATGGAGATCATCTACCTGCTGACTGGAGAGGTGAGGGATTCTGGGTAATGTCACCATGGAGATCATCTACCTGCTGACTGGAGAGGTGAGGGATTCTGGGTAATGTCATTAGGGAGATCATCTACCTGCTGACCGGAGAGGTGAGGGATTCTGGGTAATGTCAGTATGGAGATCATCTACCTGCTGACTGGAGAGGTGAGGGATTCTGGGTAATGTCAGTATGGAGATCATCTACCTGCTGACTGGAGAGGTGAGGGATTCTGGGTAATGTCATTATGGAGATCATCTACCTGCTGACTGGAGAGGTGAGGGATTCTGGGTAATGTCATTATGGAGATCATCTACCCGCTGACTGGAGAGGTGAGGGATTCTGGGTAATGTCATTATGGAGATCGTCTACCTGCTGACTGGAGAGGTGAGGGATTCTGGGTAATGTCATTATGGAGATCATCTACCTGCTGACTGGAGAGGTGAGGGATTCTGGGTAATGTCAGTATGGAGATCATCTACCTGCTGGCTGGAGAGGTGAGGGATTCTGGGTAATGTCATTATGGAGATCATCTACCTGCTGACTGGAGAGGTGAGGGATTCTGGGTAATGTCATTATGGAGATCATCTACCTGCTGACTGGAGAGGTGAGGGATTCTGGGTAATGTCATTATGGAGATCATCTACCTGCTGACTGGAGAGGTGAGGGATTCTGGGTAATGTCAGTATGGAGATCATCTACCTGCTGACTGGAGAGGTGAGGGATTCTGGGTAATGTCAGTATGGAGATCATCTACCTGCTGACTGGAGAGGTGAGGGATTCTGGGTAATGTCAGTATGGAGATCATCTACCTGAAACGCTGCAGATGTGGAGTTTAACCCCTCTGCTGTTGGAGGTGTAACTCCACCTCTGGTAGCATCACTGGGGTGTCATCAGCCAGCCAGGAACTAGAGATATGGCCTGGCTGGTATCAATGACTGACACTCTCAGACAATTACTGCAGCTTTGTAGAAGCTGTACATGTGTCACTGGGTCGCCAGGGCGCATCAGAGCCTGGCAGGGACCCAGGTAAGGGAGCAAACTGTTTCTAAATGGTTTGCCCCATTACCAGAGAACCAGAGCATTCTTCTGGCACCATAAGCACTACAGTAGGAAGCTCTTATTATTTTTATTGTTTGATTGTTTACACCTGATGGAGAGTAATAATTGGATGTTAATAGTTTCCTAGCCATCTACATGCTATGCAGACTTGGCATTGTCAGTATACTGGCAGACATTTTGTGTTAAGATAGAAATTAAAAGAGCATGCTGTAAGTCACCATCAGAACAGAGGTGACTCCATTTTGTAACAGAATGTTAAGACAGACACAACATTTTTCTCTATAACTCTATTCATTTTAAGCCTGAGGCTGAGGTATGCGACTTATGTAAACATTAGAGATAACACCTGAGATAAGACATGATGTCTACAGCAGGGGGGCTTGAATGTAAGAACCCAGAAATATGTGTGTGTGTATGTATATATATATATATAGTGGAAAATTTATTCATACTTACCGTAATTTTCTTTTCCTGGCTATTATTCATGGCAGCATATACACATGGGTTAGCTCCTCCCCTACAGCCGATAGGACAGGAAAACCACCAAGGTTTTAAAAGGAGGCTCCATCCCTAAGGTCCTCAGTCAGTTTACAAGCTCTACAGTACATAAATAGAGACATTAATGGGTGGGAAGTATATGCTGCCATGAATAATAGCCAGGAAAAGAAAATTACGGTAAGTATGAATAAATTTTCCACTTTCCTGGCTAATCATGGCAGCATATACACATGGGGAATACCCAAGCTTACAGAGGGAGGGACAGAATAGCCAATCAAATTATCAGAATAATTCAACATAGATAGAAGAATGAACTGAGTTAAGTACTTGAGTACCAAATTGTGCATCATAGACTGTTTTAACAAACAGTATGAAATGCCAGACAAACGTGTCTAAAGAGTTTCAAATGCTAGTTTACAAAAAGTGTCAGCAGAAACCATTGCCATGGCAACCCATGATGCTGCAACAGCATGAGAGGAGAGTGCCCTGATACCCTCCAGCACAGGTAGAGAACGGACGTGACGTCCAAATTGTGCCTCATTAATTGCTTCAATGTCCAATATGTAATGCAGGACAAACTAGTTCAAAGAGGTCCAAATGCCAACTTTACAAAGCTTCAGCAGAGACCATTGCCATGGAAGCCCACGAGATGCTGTAACAGCACTAGTGGAGAATGCCCCAAATCCTTTGCTACAGGTAGAGAACGGCATTGAAAGGCTCTCACTTTAGGCACGATCACTGGTGCTACATGCAAGACAACCATATCCTGTTGAAATTCAGTGAATGGGGGTACACAGGATCAAGCCTGGAGTTCACCCATTCCCCTTCCTGGGGTACCAGCCACCAGCACTTTCTGTGCTACCACCATGGAAGCTCCTTCTAGAGGTTTGAATAATGGTTCAGTCAGGGCCCGTGAGACCAGTGGTACGTCACATATTGGCTTCACCACACTCAGTGGAGGCATGATTTCAATCAATGCCTATATGAAGCAAAGTGCAGCTAAGTGCACACATTCACCCTGCTGAGGTACCAGTCACCAGCAACAGCAACGTCTGGGCTAACATCATGGAAGCTCCTGCTAGAAGTTCAGTCAGAGTCTGTGAGACCAGTGGTACGTCACATATTGGTTTCAACACCCTCAGCGGAGGCTTGAGTTCAATTGTTGCTTACATGAAGCAAAGCACCAGGGGCATCAATGCTCAATCGGTACCCTTCAGTACAGGTAGAGAATGACATAGATAAGCATTCACCATAGGCAGGATCTTCAGGTGCCAAATGCAAGACGACCATACCTGTTGAAAAGTAGTGAAAGGGGGTTCACAGGATCAAGCCTGGAGTTCACCCATTTTCCTTGCTGGGGTACCAGCCACCAGCACTTTCTGTGCTAACACCATGGAAGCTCCTTCTAGAGGTTCGAATAATAGTTCAGTCAGGGCCTGTGTGACCACTGGTACGTCACATATTGGCTTCACCACACTTAGTGGAGGCATGATTTCAATCAATGCCTATATGAAGCAAAGTGCAGCTAAGTGTTCCTCTAGAGTGTTATAACACAGACCCTTTCAAGGCCTGAACGAGTAGTAATTCCAACAGACAAAAGCATGTCAAGCTTAGTAAAGCCTGTATAGGATTGTAAGAGGATTTCAATGAACGTCTCAGGGATGCCTATACTAATATGGCCTCCCGCATCAACACCAGAACTTGAGGATCCTGGTGTGTCATGGGGCCTTGTAATAGGTCTGGACGTACAGGAATTTCCCTTGGAGTTTCCAGAATCATCTTATTCGTCATAGGAATTAGAGTCGACACCCTCCACATGGTAAAGCCTGGCCTCTTTTCTTACCCCTGAGGCCTCTGGAACTTACTTTGTAAGCCCTGCCTGCATGTCATGTGGCTGCACAGTGATAGGTCATGCTGAAGCGACAACCTTCTGGAGGAAGTCAGTGCATAACCGATTCCATCCACTGTTTTCTCCTCATAACCAGATCCTGGTGAAAAATCAGACACCTGACAAATAACTAAATATTACCTGTGGTAAAGTATTAAGAAAAAATGTGCACTGTTAAATTATATAAGAAACCAGCGAAACAGCTTTAAAACAGGCTGAAGACAGCACTTATCCATGTCTGGAGACCCTGCAAATACTTACCCCAATAAGTGTATGTTTACTGTAAGTTTCCCTTTATTTTAGGCACTTTCTGGCAATTGCCCTTATCCAAGATGGCTGCCACAACTTGTATTCCCACAAGTCATCTGTATTAGGCCCAATAAGGCACAAACTGCACACATGTGGGCCTATTCCGAGTGTGTTTGCTGTTTAGAGACCAGGAAGAGGACTCTGTCTGAAGCCTACATGGCCCCTAAACACCCAGGAAACCAGGAATAAATCACTGGGACCGAGGGGGAAGCAAAATCGATAAAAAAAGTGCCTGCAAGGAAGTTTAAAAGGCAACCACGTGCAAAAAGGTCAAAGTTTAAAGGCACCACAGTCTAAAGGCCTCAAGGTATAAAAGGTAAAACAGTTTTCAAATCTAACAGTTTCCAAAATGTAACAGTTTTTAAAATATATCAGTCTTCAAATGCACTGCAGTTTTCCAATGCACTGCGGTTTCCAATGACTTGCGGTATTACATGCAACAGAATTAAATGCCAATTTAAATGAAACAGTTTTAAATGCCACACAGCTTAAATGCCACACAGCTTAAATGCTTCCTAGCAAAAGCACAACCGCATAATGTACCACAATCTTAAAAATAAGGTACAGCTGTATAATGCACTAGTTTAACCCCTTAAGGACACATGACATGTGTAACATGTCATGATTCCCTTTTATTCCAGAAGTTTGGTCCTTAAGGGGTTAAAGATATCAAAGCTTAAATGCATCACAGCATAAAAGCACAACTGCATAACGTACTACAGTAAAACAGCAAATAAAGTAATGAAGATAAAACAACATACATGTCCGAAGTAAAGGGAGCAGATTGCTCACGTCCTAAGGGCTGTAGGACAGGAAAAAGACTGAGGACCTTAGGGATGGAGCCTCCTTTTAAAACCTTGGTGGTTTTCCTGTCCTATCGGCTGTAGGGGAGGAGCTAACCCATGTGTATATGCTGCCATGATTAGCCAGGAAATATATATATATATATATATATATATATATATATATATATATATATACATACACACACACACACACACACACACACACACCGCTCAAAAAAATTAAGGGAACACAAATGTGCATGTGTCTGCTCAGAAACAGACTCCATGAGGGTGGTATGAGGGCCCGACGTCCACAGGTGGGGGTTGTGCTTATAGCCCAACAACGTGCAGGACGTTTGGCATTTGCTAGAGAACACCAAGATTGCCAAATTCGCCACTGGCGCCCTGTGCTCTTCAAAGATGAAAGCAGGTTCACACTGAGCGCATGTGACAGTCTGGAGACGTTGTGGAGAACGTTCTGCTGCCTGCAACATCCTCCAGCATGACCGGTTTGGCAGTAGGTCAGTAATGGTGTGGGGTGGCATTTCTTTGGGTGGCCGCACAGCCCTCCACGTGTTCGCCAGAGGTAGCCTGACTGCCATTAGGTACCGAGATGAGATCCTCAGACCCCTTGTGAGACCATATGCTGGTGCGGTTGGCCCTGGGTTCCTCCTAATGCAAGACAATGCTCGACCTCATGTGGCTGGAGTGTGTCAGATGTTCCTGCAAGACGAAGGCATTGATGCTATGGAATGGCCCGCCCGTTCCCTAGATGTGAATCCAATTGAGCACACAGGGCCAGTGCAAGGATTTTTGCCGCCCTAGGCAAAAGAAAGATTTGCCGCCCCCCCCTTATCCCCCTCCCAATGACATCACAATGCCCCACCCATATGATCTTCCATATGAACTAACGCCAGTGCTGCACACAGTGTGTGTTTACATTAAAAGGCATGCAGGGACATATTATAGACACCAGAACCACTTCATTAAGCTGTAGTGGTTCTGGGGACTATAGTGTCCCTTTATTGTGAGGTAAATTAGAGATTAGTGTCACTAATAATATACTAGATTGCCTCCTTACAACTAGATGAGGATGGTGATGGGCTCTGGCTGCAGTCTGGCTCCACTGGTCTGGTGTAGAACAGGATATCTGCAGGCTGTTTGTAACTGTGGTCACAAAATTCAATGTTCTGGGAGAACGGGAAGCTGCTCCATTTTTTGGGGCCCCTTACACAGCTCAAGGTCTGGGCCCCATGGCCTGACTGTGAGTATGCCCATAAGGTCCACCTATATGTTCGTTCACAGGAAGTGGATTGTGTAGGGGATGTGTTATGGTAGAGGATCTAATGTGTGTGCCTATGGAATGTAGTGTATAGGGATACCAGTTTGTGTAGGTGATGCAGTGTGTTTGTGTGTAGTGGAAGCAGTATGTTTTTGTGTAAGGGATAGAAAGCAGTGTATGTTTGTGTATAAGGGATGTATTGTGTGTTTCTCGTTGTGTGTAAGGGATGCATTGTGTGAATCTGTTTGTATGCAAAAGGGATTCAAAGTGTGTTTCTGTGTATGTAAGGGATGCAGTGTGTGTGTGTCTGTAAGGGGTGCGTTGAATGTGTGTAAGAGATGCATTGTGTTTCTGTGTGTGTGCGCAAAGGATGCATTGTCTTAAAGTGTAAGGGTTGCATTGTGTGTGTGTGTTTCTCTGTGTAAGGGAAACATGTTGTGTGTGTAGGGATGCATTGTGTGTTTCTGAGTATGTATAGGGATGCATTGTGCGTAGTGTGAAAGAACTCCCTGTCCTGCCCCCTGTCCTATAGAGCTCTCCCTTCCGTCCCTTAGAGATCTCCCCTGCCCCTTAGTGGTATCTACTCTCCTCCCCCACCTCACTTAGTGGTCTCCTTTTCTCCCCGACTTTCCATTAGT
Organism: Pelobates cultripes; assembly: GCA_933207985.1. Classification (NCBI taxonomy): domain Eukaryota; kingdom Metazoa; phylum Chordata; class Amphibia; order Anura; family Pelobatidae; genus Pelobates; species Pelobates cultripes. The sequence continues at coordinate 5,899,983 of OW240922.1, read as the reverse complement.
GGTTCCTCGTCTCCCCCTTAGTGGTCTCTGCTCTCCTCTGCCCCCCCCTTTCCATCAGTTGTCTCTCTTCTCCCCCCCCTTTCCATTAGTGGTCTCCCCCCACCCTTCGTGGTCTCTTCTAACCCCCGCTTTTCATTAGTGGTCTCTCCTCTCCCCCCACCCTCCCCTAGTGGTCTATCCTCCACCCCCCTCCTCCTTTAGTGGTCTCTGCCCTCCCCTCACCCTCCCTTAGCGGTCTCTCCTCACCCCCCTCCCCTAGTGTTCTCTCCACCAACCCCTCCTCCTTAGTGGTCTCTCCCTCCCCCACGTTCTCTTCACCCCCCCCCTGTTCTCTTTCCCTCTGTGTTCTCCTCTTCTTCTCCCCTGTTTCTCCTCCCCTTCTCCTCTTGTTCTCCTCTTCCCCCCTGTAATCTTCTCTTCTTCTTCTGTCTTCTCTTCTTCTTCCCCTGTAATCTTCTCTTCTTCTCCCCTCCCTCCCTGTAATCTTCTCTTCTTCTCTCCCCCCTCCCCCCTCCAGTGGTCCCGGCCTCAGTGTGCACTTCCTATCAGTCCGGCCAGGTACAGGAAACAGAAGCTACTGTACCGCGGACCGGAGAGGAGCTCGGCCACGCTACAGGGAAGGTGAGGCAGTGCGGCAGACACCTGAGCGCTCTCTATAGAGCACTCAGGCGGCTGCAGTATTTAAAGGGCCGGTGATGGGGGCACAGGGCGTACCCCTGCCTAGTTCGCCTTATAGGAAGCACCGGCTCTGTGAGCACCTCTGGGACATCATGTCTCGCTCCATCCACCAACGTCCCGTTGCACCACAGACTGTCCAGGAGTTGGCAGATGCTTTAGTCCAGGTCTGGGAGGAGATCCCTCAGGAGACCATCCGCCACCTCATCAGGAGCATGCACAGGCATTGTAGGGAGGCCATTGGAGGACATTACATCAAAGTTGGATCAACCTGTAGTGTGTTTTTCCACTTTAATTTTGAGTGTGACTCCAAATCCAGACCTCCATGGGTTGAAAAATTTGATATCCATTTTTTTAATTTTTGTGTGATTTTGTTGTCAGCACATTCAACTATGTAAAGAACAAAGTATTTCAGAAGAATATATAATTCATTCAGATCTAGGATGTGTTATTTTTGTGTTCCCTTTTTATTTTGAGCAGTGTGTGTGTGTGTGTATATATATATATATTTGTGTTAAGGGCTCATGATAGTACAGAAGATACAAACATTGATAAGTATGGGATAGTGTGAAAGAGCAAGTCGGTTGTGGTGTGCCGGAACCGACGATGAGGTAGGCCTGTAAATAAAGAGGGCCCACCAATAAGAAATGTATGAGAAAAGGAGTTAATAAAAGAGGAGTGGGTGGGAGGGTGATGCAGCGCTGACCTCGAACGGTATGGAGCCAGGTAAGGGGTGTCCCTTAAGTAGGGAGAAGGTGAGTCATACGCCCCTCCCACAATTACAGGCCAAAAGGCCTTAATACTTGTGTTAAGGGCTCATGATAGTACAGAAGATACAAACATTGATAAGTATGGGATAGTGTGAAAGAGCAAGTCGGTTGTGGTGTGCCGGAACCGACGATGAGGTAGGCCTGTAAATAAAGAGGGCAAAAAGTAGAAAATATACTTTATTACGAAACGAGCAGTATACATACTTCAACCAGACATATCTTGAAAGGCATTTCTGACTTCTTGTACTGGGTTAGGTATGTATCTAGAGTATGCAGAAGACTTCCAGCGCCCTAGTGACTTGATAACATGTACTGGAATGTTTGCACTGGACGCTGTGGAGGCCGCCCCTATGCGGAAGGAGTGGCCCGAATAGTTAGCTGATTTTAGGCCTAGTTGTGTAAGTAGGGACCTGACGTGGGTCATGAAGGTGGTGGTAGTGAGTACCGAACCTTGTAGACAGAAAAGTGGTTGAGATGGTGATGCTTTGAAATGCTGGTATAGGTGTCCAGTAATGTGACGGGGCACCACACGTTGTGGGTAGGATAGTATCTAACCTCTACCGGGGGTGCGTGTTGATTGGTTTTGGAGTGATGCAGAGCTAAAATATAGTAATCCATGTGTTTCGTTAAGTGTGAATGAAGCAGAATGTGAGTGGACTGGGATGTGTTGATGGCGGTAAATTCTCTTGGTCTCAAGAAACCATAAAAAGCTACGTATATGGCGGTTTTTATAACAAGGTTTGTGTTGTTCGCAAAGGGTTTTGAATCTAGTAGGCTGGATAAATCCTTGAAGATATTGAAGTCTATAGGTAGCCTTTGCGCGGTACGTGGGGGTTCGGATCTCTGGATACCTCTAAGGATGTTTTTGATCTGGTAGGAGGACATAAAACTTGTGTTGTTTGGTTGTAATGTTAGCATGTGATGTTGTATGCCTGTCAGATATAGCTTGATTGTGTTGTGAGATAATTTAAGTTTGAGGTGGCAAAAAGAAGCAAAACCTAACAAAGATGTCATGATGAAAGGTTGTGTGACGTTGTGCAGTGACAGGAATCTTTTAAATAGAAGGAAAGCCCTGTCATATGTTCTCCGGGTATTGGTGGACAGTGCTAATTGTGCCAATGTCCTGCTATGTTGCATAATAGCTTCTAGTCCATGACTAGCTGGTGGAAAGGTGGAGTGGTCGTGGCTGTACGTGCGGCTGACGGAAGTATTTGCCGAAAAGCCTGAAAATTGAAACGAGACAAATTGTCAGCAGCCGTGTTACAAACACCTGGGACATGGACACATAACAAGAAGAAATTGTGGCATGCAGCTAGCCAGGTGAGTTTCCTCAAGAACCTCATAATGATCAGTGACTTGGATCGGCCTTTGTTTATGATGTGGCAGGTAGCTTGGTTGTCTGAGTGGCAACGTACTGACGAACCTGCCCATAGATGCCCCCATGTAACGGCAGCTGCTACTATGGGATACATCTCAAATAGAGCTGAGGTAGTGGAAAACCCTTCCAGGTCCTGTACCTCTGGAGGCCAGCTACCCCAAAGCCATTCATTCCCGTAAATTGCTGCAAAACCTGTGGTAGACGCCGCGTCTGACCAGATGGTAGGTGAGGAGTCAAGACAATTCAGGGAGAAACATGCTTTTCCCATTCCAGGTGGTCAGAAAGTTTCTCCACATAAGTAGGTCTGCCGTGGCTTGGTTATCCAGTGGTAACCTGTGTGCATCATGTCTAAACAGTGGGAACATGGTTAGGAGCCGTGAGATGAAAGCCCGGCCTTGAGGTATTATGCGCATGGCAAAGTTCAGTGACCCAAGTAGAGACTGTAATTCTTTGCGATTGCAAGTACCGAGGTGTATGTAGAGGTTAATGTTGGTGAGAATGTTCTCTATCTTGGTGCGTGGCAGGCTGGCTTGCATGGTGGCTGAGTTTAGCATGATTCCCAGAAAGGTGATGACTGTATCTGGTCCTTCAGTTTTGGTGGGGGAGACTGGAACACCCACCTGTTTAAAAAGACTGATGGTTGCTATGAGGCTACTGGGAGGGGAAGTGTTCTCTTCGATCAGTAAGAAATCATCCAGGTAGTGTATAACTGTAGGGCATCTGGCTACATTTAATAATAACCAGCATAATGTTTCGGCGAATACGTCGAAAATGGCCGGACTACTTTTTGAACCAAACGTTAGGCGTGAGAAAAAGTAGTAGTGCCCGGCCCACTTAATGCCATGCAGGTGCCATAGTGTAGGGTGGATAGGCAATAATTTGAAGGCATTTGTAATGTCAGTCTTGCTGAGCCATGCTCCGACCCCTGCCTGCATGATAGCTGTAATGGCGTGATCTATGGTGGAGTATTGAAGTGAAAATTCCTCAGAGGGGATAAGGGAGTTCAGACTAGGTGAGGCAGAGGTGTGAGGTGCAGACAGATCGATGATAAGTCTTTGTTTGTGGGAAGATTTCCCTGTGACAATACCGATGGGGTTTGTCCGCCATGTGGAAAAAGGAGGGGACTGAAAGGGTCCCAATAGGAAGCCCTCTGCCACTTCTTTGGCTATGAGTGTGCTAACCGCTGTAGGGTTTTGTTGTGCAGATTGTAAATTAGGACATTCAAGGATTCCTGAAGGCATGTGTATGAGACCAGTATGGAATCCTTGTGATAGACCAGTGATGATGAAGTCTACCAAATGTCTGGATGGATGTCGTGACAGTAATGCCGTGAGTACAGAAATATTTATCTCGGTTAAGTATTGCTTAGGGTACATTTTATTTGGACACATGGTTTTCGCATGTGCCCTAAAACATTTTGAACATATATGCAATAACCGACAACCGCTGTAATTACATGCACCGACATTGAAATTATTACATATTTGGGACTTCCCCAAAAACTTGATAGGTCGACCCAGTTTGTCTTTGGGTGTTCTCTCTGCTGACACAGCGGAGCTAGTGCCCTGCGAGGTGGTAGGTTCGTTCGCAGTGGTCGGACAAAAATTGGCAGTATGAGCCATGGAGGAGCAGTGTGCACAGGCCGGTGCTCTTAGACCTGCAAAGTGCCTGCAAAAAATGATCGTATCAATCTTACTCCAGTTGGACCTTGTCCCGTACTGTGAGAAGGCGCCAGACACTTTGGCAGAAAAGGATCTATGGTAGTCATAGAAAGCTGACCCACCATATTTGTTGCCCAGATCAACCAGCCTGTGCATATATAAGTCAAACTCCTCACGTCTGTGGGGATATACCGTACAGACCACATCCCGATAAATGCCAAAAGCTAATACAAATTCTGGAATGGTTAGCTTCCTATTTAATCGTGCATCCCTGGATTTGACCACCACAGAAATATCGTCATAAGCGTAGGTCTTATGTTCCACTATATCCTGGGAGGCAATTAGTAGTGAGGCCAGATTGACATCTTTACCTTCCAGGATATCTCTCCTGAGGTGCTCAGGAATCATGTGGGCAGGGTAAACTTCTTGGTCATCCGAGGTGATAGCTGGAGAAACTGATTGCAACTCCACCACTGATGGGGGAATTGCCGTGGCCGGTCCAGCCATAGTGAGGGCTGTAGTGACCGATTCAAGTTTCTCCAGCCTAGAATTGACCTTGCTCATGGATGTCATGAGGGACGTGAGCATGTCATGTATGTTCCCTGGGTGGGACTGGCTCGACCCTTCCCCAGCGTCCGTGTTATCGGTTGAGGTGTGTAATAATCTGTAAAGTTCCGCTTTCCTTGCTGTTGCTGGAAAAGGGATTTGTCGTCTCCTGAGTTCGCTAGTGATACGAGGGATAGTCCATGATCTGAAAGATGCTGGACTAGCCGTATCTTCCTCCTGTGATGGGGTGTTGGTTCTAGCCGGAGTCCTTGGGATGGAGAAATCCTCTACCCCTTCTTGCGACATACTAGATTACAAAGTATATGGTTAGCATAAAAACCCCCGAGGGGATGTACTGGCAGGCTAATTATGCCGGATGAGGCGAAAAATTAAAACTTGTTCTTTGGTGACAGGTGACAAGTGGCTATGAGAGGCTCTATCTATGCGTTGGCGCGAGGGGTTATTGAGGCCACCCGACGTAGTGGCAGGAATTCGTAGGCCTCTCGGTGACAATACAAGAAAACAGGGGAAGGGAGTGACAGGTGGCACCCTCTCTATAATGCGAGGCGGCTAACTCACGTGTGGCCCGGGGGGCATTACCTCCGAAACGTTGAGGCGGGGTGTTGGCCTCGCGGACCACTAAACGATAGGCAGAATGCCTGGAGGGGGGATACCTATTTGGGCCTATAACCCCTAAAATTGCCAGTACTCTATGTCCTAAGTAGAGGAGGAACCATATGTGATGTATGGCGTGAGCAGGCTTAACGTACCTGGTAGTATGTATGCGTTAGATAAGCGATAGGTAGAGAAAACTGGAAAAACCTAAAGGGATAGAAAAACCAAATATGATAGTGTGAGAATTGGATCCTATGATACCAATTTAGACTAGTTAGTTGTGGTGAGTTCTAGTAGTACATATGGAAGGGAATATATGAATGATAATGGCCCGACTGGCCCTGTCTGTGGTATGGTAATCATGCTTGGGGGTGTGTATGATATGTCTCTATGGAGACCAGATTTAATAGTAATGCTAGTGTTTGTAGTATAATAAAGTGCAGGATTTAAAATAATACCGTATATGTTAGGCCGTAAACGTAAGCCATGAAAAGAGGTAAGTACGAGGTACAGAAATATTTGAGAAGTTATCCCAATTAGGAAACAACGTGACGTATGAGTGGTTGAATCAAGACGTGTGATTCAACCCGAAAGTTTGTGAGATTTATGAGACCGTGTTCTTGTGTACTTGGTATGACGTTTGAGTACACAAAGAAAAAGTCAGAATATATAAGTGCCATGTAAGAAACGTGAGTACATGGTATGATAGAAACGTAATTTCTAAACATAATTTATAACGTAAATCCTACAAAAGATATCTGTAAAATGTAAAAGCTTGTCTAAGCTTAACTCCATAAATAAATGTATATAACATGAAGAATTTCAATAAAACTTTAATGATACCATATCTGCTAAAAGATTAAACCATAACCTAAATAAACACTTATTCATAAGTAGTTAACAGGGGTATTGCCCCAGTCATGCAAGGATTTTGTAATTTTGCATAAAATAATTAACAGTAATAACATGAAACCAATTATAGCTGATGATATGCATAACAAGTTTGCTTAATGCAAGAAAAAACCGAACCGATATGCCTGCCGGCAGCAAAGGGGTTAATATGCCTGTGACTTGGCCGTAAAGCGTGTGGCCGTAAAGTAAGGCCGTTTAAAATCGCGACGCCGTGGGAAATGATCCGGGCGACGGACTTACGATTTTGAAGTCCTGTGGACTTAATCTGCGACGAAAACACCGGGTATGTGCGTGGCTGAACGGGCGGAAAACCTGTAAGGATTCCTGGACACAGCTACACCAAACGAAAACCGCGGGTTTTGAAAAGCAAGATGGCGCCGTACGTGAACCGGAAGTGGATTCTCGATGCAGCGCTGACCTCGAACGGTATGGAGCCAGGTAAGGGGTGTCCCTTAAGTAGGGAGAAGGTGAGTCATACGCCCCTCCCACAATTACAGGCCAAAAGGCCTTAATACATATATGTGTTGGAAGGCCAATTGGCCTGAATTTGTGGGAGGAGTTATGACCCTATATAAACCCTACTTACCTTTGCCGTTCAAGCTGTTTTGACTGTCACCGTAGTTACGCTATAAAAATTCTACCGAACGCTTATACTCACTTTACGTTCACCTGTTTCTCACTTTCGTTAGACGAATCACATACGAACGGCTGGGTCACTAGCATTTCATTTTCATTAATCTAAACTCACGCGGTCATATTATATTTCTCTCGCATGTTCAGTAGCCGAATGCATAAGGTCTATGCACTTTAAAATTTTTATATTTAAGTATGTTCCTCTATATATGATTTTATATATGTTCACAGCAGTACCTACATTTTCCCTTATTCTAAATGGCATTTTTCACCAGACTTTGTCACATTTAATTATGTATACATCCCAGGCGTATTCTCTTAAAGTAACAGTCTCCCCTTTACGGTTAAGGGACTAGCCCCACAAAACCTCCTAAAGTTCTCAAACTCCATGCTCACTTTTCCAGTAGCTCTTATTTTAAAATCTCTGTTTATATTGTAACTCTATACTCAGGTTCCTTAATTTTAAAAATGTTTTAGGTTGTACTACTTATTTTGTCAAGACTCCAGGAGGTGATATCAGGTAAATAAGGTTACAAATTTTTACGATTCTCCTGATGCCTCATTTCAGCCTCCACGGCCTTTTTTACCATACCCTCCCAAAGTGGGCTCAAAACTTTAAACACACCAGGTTAAAAGATGCCTCATTCTCCAGGTTACTATTATATTAAATGTTATAAAAATTCCATTTTAATTTCTACATATCATTACTTAGACCTGCACCATTGCCCAGATTCACTACGCCTTCAACGACCATCAGTCTACCTGGTTCTCGACGTTCCAGTAGGTATCCCTAATCTTACTCACTATTATTACGTCCTTCTAAGGCCTCACTTCGCCTTCATATCTGTCAAATAATATTGCTCAGTTGTGGGATCCCAGGGGCTGGTCTAAAAATTTGGACCTACGTTCAGGTACCTCTGATTACACAAGCGTTTATGATACAATTTTTCTGTTACACACCATTCCATACGTTCTACATTTTTACACTTGGATTACCAATGGCACGCCTCTGGCCTACTAGCATCTTTCTTACCTCTAGGTTCCTGGACTGGACCTGTTCTACAAAGTATATATAGACATATATATTGAAGTCACCCTGAGCAATTTCCAAATATACAGAATGAACACTCAAGGTCAGTATCTACATATGTTACATACTTCCTTCAAGAGACAAGTGCCCGTCAGGGTAGAGAACTGGCTTTCAGGGTCAGGTGCTGGCCCTAGCTTCCCCCAATAATTCTACGGTCCGCGAGGTCTACACCCCTACCTCATACACGGAGGTTCAGCCCCAAGACCAAATCATAGCTAGCCACCTCGCTTGCTCTTCTTTAGGGCTACAGTTAGGGCTTCCCATGTCACGGCCACATGTTTTTGAAACTCTTACAGTCACCGAGAGGCCGACATCCTGCCACCCCCTTCTGGTGGCCACAAAACCCCCTCTGTCCAAATCATAGGTAGAGCCTCTCACCGCCGCTTGGCAATAGCAGGGCCTCATCTGTCACTTGGTTCTAATTTTAATTCTTCACTTCGACATTAGCTAGCAGGCCAGTTCTCTGGGGGTCTCATCCCACCTCCACTATACACTACTTATCCATATCATTATTCCTTTCAGGATGTCTCAAGAACCAATCATCGATTCCCCCATCAGACGATATACCCAGCACGCCAGCCAGGCCTGGGTGTCCGGTGGAATCCCTCACTCCTTCTACCCCCAGATCCCTAAGCTATTGGACCATTCCAAAAATATCGGCTCAGGGGAATCCCCTTTCCAGCCACCGCCAGAAAAGCAGAACTTTATAAACTGCTGACGACTCAGGCCGACGAGCCAAGGTCCGGCACGAGTTCACAAGGGCCTTCAGTTGGTTTCTCTGATTCCACCCAGGAAACTCTGACGGCTATACTGGCCAATCTGCAATCCATTAACAGCAGGTTGCTGAAGGTGGAATCAGCCATAGCCACTCCAGGTGACTTAGCCCCAGCAGTCCCTACACCGGTAACCTTGACCGCTCTGACTGCCATACCCCTCATTTCCCCTCCCCCACCAGCCACTACCCACACCTCACCAGCCCACTCTGTTCTGGCTACCATCAAGAAAGATATTCTTGATGGAAAAGACGTCAATTTAATGTCCCTCCTCATAGCCTCCCAAGACGTCTTAGAAAATTGAACTTATAACTACGGGGACATTTCAGTTGTCTTAAGAGCCAGAGACCCATGTTTGAATAAAAAACTCACCATCCCACGGATTGTTATCGCATTCGGCACTTATCACGACGTTATCTGCACGGTGTACCCACATAGGAGAGAAGAGCTTGATTTATATATGCACAAGGTGGTTGATTTGGGCATCAAGTATGGAGGGTCTTCATTTTACGATTACCACAAATCAGTTTCAGCCAAGGCAGCTACTCATCTGACACAATTCAATATTAGAATCGATTGGTGTCAGATAGATACTGAGTTATTCTGCCGTCATTTTACTGGTCTGAGGCCCCCATCTAGTGCCTCTTGTGGTTCCAATTCACAATCCACCGATCTATGCCCTGGGGACGCAGCCCCTTCCAGTTTTTCACCCCACCACTCCCTCACCCCACTCCCTAGACAGGAAGGTGTCCAGCGAGACAAGCTGGGCAGACCCATCACCTTCTTGGGCAAGGCACAGGTGTGCAATAACTTTTTAACACAGGCATATGCAGCTACAGCGCATGCAGGTTGTTGCACATCTGCTCCATATGCTTCAGAGCCCACACCAAGTCTATGTGCCCGACCCGTCTGACAACTAACAAATAAGCTGGTTAAGCACACATTAAAATCATATGACGACACCACGTCCAGATAATGTCCCTTTCCTTTCGCAACCTTACTCATCTCGGCGGGGGGGAATGCTTACTTGCACTCCAAGCAATAAAGTTTGATTTGACATATGGTATCCTTTTTCTTGTTCATCCAGATCATGGAATAGTTTGTCATTCCAAATGTATAATTTTTGTTGTAATTTGCCTACATTCTACTATTCCAGCATGTAGGGATACATGCTTAAGCAAGATAGATATCTTACACCTCATTCTCTACACCTCCTCTACCCAGCTGCTTATGCTATTAAATTGCAGGTCTCCGGCCGGGCTCCCCCTCCGGCACACCTTCAATCAGCCAGGACGCCATCGTTCCTACGGCTAACCCTGGTTTAAACGAACTATTACTTCACGCACAAACACTCACGCACCACGCACTGTCTCCCAACACCACTATCTCTTACGCTAGAGCACTGACTATCTTTAACAATTTCACAGCCGAGTTTTGCTTACAAGGTGACCTTTCCATCAACACCATGGTGGCTTTTGCCTCCTTTTGCCATGTACACCTTAAACTTTCTTATAATACCATCAAACTCTACCTCACCGGAGTACAACACCACATCCTCACTAACTTCCCTAACCACGCTCCTTTTCTGTCTTCCTACCCCATTAAGAAAATCCTCAAAGGTATTTTCAAGGTCACAGTCCCCCCTAACACGACAAGGCTACCAATAGACGGTCCAATATTCCGGCTCCTAAGCGAATTATTGGACAAATCCCCGTTTGACCATAATACCAATTTAGTCATGAAATCTGCAATTTTTTTTGACTTTCTATGGATTCCTCAGACCTAGAGAGTTCCCCGTGGTACGTCAAGGAGAGACAGTACGATGCCTCAAACTTTCTCACAAAGAGAGTAGACGACCATTTTGTACTCTCTTTGCCTTCTATCGAGACTAATCACTCTGCCTATCCCCCTATCATTCCCCTCTTCCCTACCGAGAATTTGTGGGGCCCTGTACATATTCTGGATATGCTCCTGGTCTCTCACCTTATACACTCACCAGATACTCCACTACTTCTACTCCAAGGTCACCCACTCACCACAGCTAAATTTGTCACACATCAGAATTCTATTGTCTAGGTTAGGCTACAACCCAGCTTCCTTCTCTGGTCACTCATTTCGCATCGGCGCAGCATTATCAGTCTCTAGCACTAACTCCCCCGGTACACATCATAAGAGGCTGGAAATCCTCAATATACAACTCCTACATCCCTCGACCAGAAAGGGAGCTCAGGCAGGCTTTCAGAAATCTCGCCATTTAAACTTGCAATAAAGTGTGTTTACTTTGAATTCTTTTTTGCCCTCTTTTTTTACAGGCCTACTCGTATGTTGGTTTCGGCACACCTCAACCAACTTTGCTCCACCTCTACATTCCATTAACATAATAGAGATTCCGAGCACAAGTTGGAAGGCCAATTGGCCTGAATTTGTGGGAGGAGTTATGACCCTATATAAACCCTACCCCCCTACTTACCTTTGCCGTTTAAGCTGTTTTGACTCCACCCACCTTCACCCTCCTTTACACATTTATCTTTGTGGGCCCTCTTTTTCACAGGCCTACTCGTACGTTGGTTTCGGCACACCTCAACCAACTTTGCTCCTCCTCTACATTCCATTAACATAATAGAGATTCCGAGCACAAATATATATATATATATATATATATATATATATTATACACACTATCCACATATAACTTACTATTATATTAATTATATATAATTAGTACTATGTTAATAATATAGAATATTCATGATATAATATCAAGAGATGTCATATTATTTACTAATGTTAGTGGACTATGTGTAATCTTAACTATGTAGCTTCACACAAGAAAACCAGACACCAAATGACAGATAACACTAATTAATTTTACTTTCTAAAAACTAACGGAATCTTACAAGTTCCATTGTAAGGAAGGGTGAAATTAAGGTTAAGACATGTCAGGAGTCTAACATATAGTCAAAATTACAAATGCTCTGTCTGTAAAAACCAACCAAAGCATTTGAAGTGACATGTTTTTGATGGACGGTTATCCATGAAACATAACCATGATGATGTCAAATGCATCACAAAATTCATTTAACCCATTATACAAAAAGGTAAATGGACCCCATACAAGAATTTTTAGTGATGTAATTACGCCATCTATTGACCAAAATCTAGATGAGTCTGTAGGGAAGATATGCCCACAGTTTGCTATTGGTTACTATTAACTAGTGACGTAGAGAATTTTCTCCTTTAAAAATGAAAGACAAGGGAATGAGGGGAGACTGGACTCAAGACTCTCAAACACTGAGATTCTTACACTTAAAAATCACTCTCAGACATAAACTCAAGACTCACACTTAACATCTGAGATCTGGAGCCAAAGCTGGACACACCTAATTATTTATATTTTTCCAACTTACACAACTTCAGAACTCTGGAAAACTTTTCTATTTCCATACAATTCTATATACATCATACTTGCATTCAAAATTCTTGGGACATATCTGCACATCTGATAGAAAATCTACAACCTAACTGGTAATTATGCTGGTTTTTATTTAATTTAGTTAAAATTAAATTGATTTTACTAAAAGGCAGAATATACTTGGATAAAACCTGGTGATTTCTAACATCAAGGAGTCATGATTCGTTGATATATAGAATTCGTAATTCCATTCCTGCAGCTGGGCCAATGAACTCTAGATTACTTTTAACTTTAAAAACAGAATACCAGGCAATTACCCAGATATATTCGCTTATGTAATCTAGAAATAGTGAATCTTAATTAGGAAGGTAAAATATGGTTAGAAATATTCTAATTAGATGGACATTGGAGTAGTCAAATGATCTATTATGAGAAATATTGTATTTGTCATTGCAATATAATAGGATATCTTGCCTATGTGGATTGTAGCTAGCAGTGAAAGAGTTAATTCAGTGTGATTTGACTGTCAGACAAAGTTTTATTGATTTACGCTGCACTACTGTGAGATGCTGTATTCCGTGTTATGTTGATTTCTAAGTGAAATGTTCTGTCCTAAATCTTGTTGCATATAACTTGCTATTTAGCTGTCTATATTGTGTTAAACCACTGCCATATTGTATACTTGTGTTATACCTAAATATTCACTGATTATTGTCACGCATGTTACATATATTATTTTTTATTATTGTCAAAATAAATTATATTTTTATAATTAATTTTTTATTAATGTGTGAAATAAAATCTTTGAATGAAACTTCCTCTAGGATCTATGAGAATTAAAATAGTGGGTAATTCTCAGCTTTAAATCATTAATCAGGGAAACGGTGCCAAGATATAAATTTTTGCTATAATAAAATGTATTCAATAAATTATTGATTTTTATGAAAATATTTTTAATATTGATCACCCCATAAATATCCTCACAGCATGTGATGATATGATGGACACTCTTAGCATTCCTGCATGTGGGGACATCTCTGGGGCCTGGGTGGATAACATTTCATAGTGTTCAAGCTGCTTTTGTTAGGGGTGATGGGTGTACTCAAATTTTTACGTTTTCTGATATTTCTATACTCATGTATATGACAAAACAGCCGTTTCAGGGGTGGGGGTGCAGACCACCAAGATGCTCTGTAGATAGGTGGGGGGTGTACCGTTGGCTATGCCCCCTCAGATACTGCCTCGCACAATCAACACCAGGTGACAGGGGAGGCTGAGCCTAACGAGGGGACAATCTTCTTGAAGGGTGGAGCCTAGTGCTGGACACCCCACATCTACAGAGCACCTGAGCAGTCCACATCCCCCCCCTAGGATTGGCTCTATGACTGATGGATCCTGTACATGCCAAATGTAGTAATGCGCTTTTTTTTTTTCCTTCTTTTCATATAATTAATTTAAAAACAAATGAAAGGATTATTATATAAACTAATTTTAAGATGACAGTTGCCCTTTAACTTGGGCAATTGCGAGGTATCATCTAAACAATTGGCCTCAAGAGGAGATACCATTCATGTTTTCTCTCAGAACTTTAATGCCACGAGTTTCTTTCATTGTATAGGACTATATTTTTGAGAAGAAACCTTTTGAACATATGAATGATCAACATAAATCAGAAGAATCCTGTAATACTGGAAGCCCCAGCTCAGCACTTCCACTCCAATTATCAATGCCTGAAAGTGACAATGACAAGAAGATCCTCTTATTAACCAATAAGATCACTCACCTACTGAGTGGGGAGGTGAGGCTGCTGGGAATGGGACATGTGTCTGGATGGTCACTGTATCATTTTATGTTTCAGGTTCTTATATAATGAGAGGATGTAACTGTGTGTCTCCTTGTAGGTGTGGCAGTATTTGGAAGGACACAATGATCTTTACAAGAACATGAAAACTGAAACTAATCAGTCTCTCAGTCGACGTGGTAAGATTATATTATGTGCAGACTTACTATATACAGTTTTGGGGTTTTTTTTCTTTCTTTTTTTTGGTTCTCTAACTGAAGTTAGACAACACCCTCTTATAATGAATGGTGAAACTGTTTTTTTTTTTTTTTGTTTTGTTTTTTTTCTTGGCTGCACAACAAGGATGAGAGACTGCGAGGGCCAACTGAATGTAGCATCTGAACCCGGGAACGCAATCCGTGTTCTCCTATTTGATAGAACAGGTTGAGGCAAGGCATGCTTTCTTCCTTTGGCTCATGTTGCCAAAATTTCAGGTACAAGAGCTGGTTCATCTAGCACACTTTAGTGGCCTAAAAGACCTTAAGGCATAGATGTAGATTTTTTTTTTTTATATATTAATTGAAGCAGAGTAATGTATCTTAAGTAAAACAAAATGCAGAATGAACCTCTATTGACACCCAGGGACCAGTCTTTAGATATATCATGCCTTCTCTGACTTTGTTTCCCAGCAGTGGATTACATAGCCCATGATACCGGAACTTGCCTTTCCCACAAAAACATAGTTTTTAGGCATAACAACCTTTGGAGTAGACCACATTGTGACAGTGTTGCAGTGGAGGAGGGTATTCACGTGCTTGGTAAAATAAATAAGGGCCATTGCTGACCTGCAGCACTAGGCTGGAAGTGAAAAGCGCTCTACTTTACCAGCCATAAATTACGGAGAGTGTAACGGATCACCTGGCACCCCGACTGGGTACCTCCGTTGAAGGATGCTCGTAGCGCTTCCTGAGGACTCCAAGCACTGCAACAGACACCACAACCACCAGACCGGAGAAGCATATGAATGCTCTCAAGCATATGAATGCTGTAAGCAGCTGAACAGGAAAAGCATACAGTCAGCTTACACTCCTGGCAATCAGCATACAATCCAATTCCCCCAATAACGAGACGACACTTCGTTTTGAGGTCAAGCAGAACTGACTGTACTGGCACATACAGCCTTTTTTATTCCCAATCCACAAACTTAGTACTGCCCACAGGGTTTTACAGAACAACCAATAACACACGTACATTACAGAAAACACTCCCAGCAATTATACACAAAATCCTACCCTCTGCTTGTGATCTAATTATGGCACACAATGGGTTAACATAATTATCACCAGCAGGAAAAATACAGTATCATAAAACACATCACAGGGACCCCAAAACATGCAATAACCCCATAAAAATATATCCTTGGAACCGGGGGATCTGGGTGAACCACATATCCAAAATTCACCCAGATCCGTTCTGTACTTTGGAAGATACAGTTTAATGCAGATTCTGCAGAACATATACAGGCTATATGAAAAATAATTACTGTATAATGTGTCCCCTGTTGTATAGTTTAAAACTACTGAACGAATACTGGCGAGATGGCACCGTGTTGAAAAGTCCAAACAGTGTCTGTGAGTTAAAATGGCCGCCATCCATTGTTCTCACCATGTGCTCCATCCATTGTTCTCACCATGTGCCTCTGATACATGAAATGGTGTCTTTAAAGGGTAATACATCCCAGGGGCCATAGTCACATGGCAGGAGGCTGGCAATCAGTCTTCTCCAATGCCCAGTGGCGAGGTCTGTTTTCCCACACGAACTAAACATTAGCCTCAATGAGATATAACCTGTAGAAATTGCAAATCTTTTTTTTCTCTTTCTTTTTAAAAATTATTTTTATTTTTTTTTTGCTGTTTGGTTTTCCTGGCTTTATGCTTGTCCTCCTCCAAGGTTTTTAAAAGAGGAAATTCTATTGGAGTAAAATAATTAAAATACAGTTCTCAGTGAATAGAGATCTCAGGATATAGAGATCAGAGAGAACAGAGATGTCTTTGGCCGCCCCGGTTTTTCTCTCTCTCTTAGAGGGTGTTAAGAAAGGGGGAAGGGAAGAAAGAGGAGGAGAAATAGAGGGGGCAGGGAAGAGATCAGAGAGGAGGGGGACAAGGAGATAGGGATAAGGAGAAGAAAATATGGCCACCAAAAAGTAGCAAAATGGCTAGCACTTGAAGAAGGAAAACAAAATAGAAGTGCAACCAGAAAACCGCTAGTCTTTTTTTCTCTCCCCAACCATCTGGGAATAAGTCAAATTTAGATGTCTTACCTGCCTGCTAAATCGATAGGAGAAACAAGCAGTACACAAATGGAGGGAGATGACAACTTAAGACAGGAAGAAAATCTATATGAACGATTACTCAGTCATCTAGATATACAATTTGAAAGAATGGAATAGGAGAAAATGCAATTGAACACACAGGTTATCAAGAGAGAACTTTCCTTAACCCCAAGGATACAGAGTGTTGAAGCAAAACTTGAGATGATGCAACAAGTGAGTAACGCCCACCAGGAAAAACATGCTATCCTGGAAAGGAAAATCAGATCTGGAAAATAAGATTATTGATCTGGAAGACAGATCAAGGAGGAACAATCTAAGAATTTGAGGAGTGTCAGAGCAAGTATAGACAACAGAGCTGGAATCATATATAGAAGAATTCCTCAAATCCATGAAGGTGGAATGGAATATTAAAAACCCTATGATGGAACTGTGTCATAGTTAATAAGCCTAAAGGCGTACCAGATCACCTTCCTAGGGATACACTGATCTGTTGCTCCTCTTTTAAACTTAAGTTACAGATCCTGAGTTCACTGAAGAAAAATATTCTCTCAGGAGAGTACGAAAAGTTAAAGGTCTATCAAGATCTGTCATGGAACACCAGACAGAAGAGGAAGACCTTTACAGAGAGCACAACAATACTTAGATCTAAGAACGTAAAATATTGGTGGGAGTTCCCCACAAAGATCTTTATATTGCACAAAGGCAAGATCTCAAGTTTTGCTACAGGAGATGAGCTTAAAAGGTGGATGGCTTTGAGTACAGGAATACGAAGAAGCAAAGATTTAGCTTGCTAGAGAATGTAAGGAGACAGTGGAGAATGGGGCAGAAATAGGAGAACCACAGGGAAGAAGGGATGGGCAGAGAAAAGAGAAGGAGAAGAAAGAAAAGACGGAAACAAGGGCACCTTTGGATTTATTTATTTTTTAAAGTAACGAGAAATGATGATAAAGACATACACTATTAAAAGTAATATTAACACTTTCTGCTATGACAGACACTATGAGTAATGGAAAATATTAGTTGGATGTATTTTTGTTATTTTTTTGCTCGGTTTCTTAATTTAAATTTTTTTATTTTTATTTATTTTTTATATAAAGACACACATGATAATCACTGATTTAGGTTGGCGTTATATTAACCCCTTAACACAATATTTGTGTTTAGTGAAGTCTCCCGATAATAACAGAACCCCCCATGTACAGGTTTTATGGTGTTTTGGAAAGTAAGAGAGTCACATATAAGGTTTGCATTTCATTTTTTTGACGTTGAAATTTGCCCGATTGGTTATGTTGCCTTTGAGAGCATATGGTAGCCCAAGAATGAGAATTACCCCCGTGACGCCATACCATTTGCAAAAGTAGACAACCCAAGGTATTGCAAGTGGGGTATGTCCAGTCTTTCATAGTAGCCACTTAGTCACAAACACTGGCCAAATATTAGTTTTTTGCTTTTTTCACACAAAAACAAATAGGAACGCTAAGTGTTTGTGACTAAGTTTATTTTATGTGAATGTGATGCATACTTGGCCCAAGCTCCAGGGAGTACAGACAGTCGGTCCTGCTCCCCAGCAGCAGAGTCTTCTACTGGGAGTGGAGAACCTCGTCACCCCTCCTCAGCAGCAGCCTAGCCCACCAAGGGAGATGATAAGCCCCACACCGGTGCAGATGAGACTGTAGTCTCTGTGCCCAAACCACAGGGGGTAGGGACGGTCGGTCCTGTCCCCCAGCAACAGGGCTGTTTAGCCAAAGGGGAGACAGTCTGTCTCCCCCCACAGCAGCATGGTGCTTTGTCCAAAGGGGAGACGATCAGTCTTCCCGTCCAGCAGCACAGCTATGTATCCAAAGGGGAGACAGCCGGTCTACCCCTCCAGCAACCAGGCTCCCACCAGGCTACTTCCGTGGTAGTGCTGGCATCAGGGCAGAATACAGCTGGTCTCTGCCCACCTCGCAACCCACCAATTCAGCGTACCAGTCCCCCACACAGCTGTGGTGAGGCACCTGGCCATGGACAACTTTTCCCCGTACTCAGGTGTAGTAACAATTTATTGTGTGTGGGCTGTACTACTAATTGTGTTTTATGGGTGGGTTGCTGGATTAACCAGGGCACTGACCGGCAGGAGGTCAGATACCCTGTTAGTCTGTTTGGAAAAGAGGAGAGATGTGACGAGACCAATCTCACCACTGTGCATTGGAGGAGCCTGGTTGCCCGCCTGCTGCCTTTAGACTATGGCCCCATGTTAAAATGCTTGATTTTCCCCTGCAAAGACACAAAATCCGGGTCATTCGGTGCTTGCTCTGTTTGAGCGGTGATACCCCAGATAGCTATGCCATGGAGCCCATTCATATAATGAAATACTATGGGAAAGACTTTTGCTCCATGGCAGTTGAACTGTATGTATGGGATCTGAGCGCCATTCAGTAATAATGTGCGCACAGATCTGAGCTATCTGGGGATATGTTGAATGTACCTGTTTTATGCAATGGCTGCACAGTTAAATATTTTTATGTATTTTATTGTCTTTTGATGCCATGTGTTCAATGGAGTTTTGCCTCTGTCCTTGGAGATTATTGGATTAATTCCCAATTATCTCCAGGATAGAAGACTCTGTGGAACTGGTTTTGGGCAGAAAAGCCATGCTTCATTTGGTCACAAAGGACTACGATCTATCTTTTAAACCACTGGACCAATTTGTATGATTTTGACGTATGTTTGTATTTGGAGTATGCTGATTCTGAAAATGTATGTATGTGATGCATACTTTTAAAATGATGAATAATGTGGAAAAACTCTATTTCTCTGCCTGTGATAATTACATTACCCATTGTGTAAGGTAATTGTATCACAGGCAGAAGGGAGGATTTTGTGTGGGAGTGTCTGTTTTGTACATGTTTATTGGTTGTTTTCCAAAATACTGTGGGTGGTACTAATGTGTATATAAGAACAATAAACCCAAAGCTCTGTCTGTTCCTGCTTGACCCTCAAAACGGAGCCTTGTCTCGTTCTTGGGGGGGATTTATTGTATGCTGTTCCAGTTCGACTGCTAGGAGTGTAAACCTATTCCTATGGTTTTTCCTATTCGGCTGTTTACAGTATTTGTATGTTTGAGAGCATTCGTATGCTTCTCCGGTTCGGTGGATTGGTGTCTACAGTAGCTGCCTGTATATCTGGAAGGGGAATATCCACTAAACGGCGTTTAACCCCTTTTATGCCCGGGGTGCCGTTACAAAATCAAACAAGGGGTGCTATTAATGATGGGAGATTTCAACTGCGTAATAGACCCTCTTAAAGAACTACAGTGGTAAAAAGATCAATAAAGGATCTTCAGATAGACTACAAAAATTAATAGATCAATTTAATGTGAGAGACATATGGAGAACGTTTCGTCCCTTGGATTCAAAAACATTTCATTCCTACTCCAGAATCGACCTTATTTTGGGGGATGTGGCCATGCTGTATCTTTTTAAAAAGATTGAAAAACGTGATATAACATGGTCGGACCACAACCCAATTATATTGGATTATAAACATGTCTTCGATAGGTTCAGAAAAAACTGGCGATTGATTATATATTATACAAAAATTATAATATCAAACAAATAAAAAAAAAAATAACTGAACTTTTTTGGGGGGAAATAATAAGGGGGCATCAGATACAGTAGTATGGGTGTGCTTATAAAACATAATTAGAGGCCACTTGATGGGGATGGCAGCCAGACTAAAAAAGAAAGAGGTCCCCCACTTGCAGAGTTATATATCATGCTAAATGAATATAAGAAACAGAACAAATCAATACCTTCCATAGAATTGGCCAAAAAAATATCAGAAACAGAATAGAACATAAATGTACATTTAGCCAATAAAATGGCAAAAACTTTAGAATTTTTTCAATCTAAATGGTGGTATAAAGGTAACAAACCTGAAGTGGTTATGACGAGTAAGTTGAAAAAGGAAAAAAAATAAGAGAGTGATATCCAAAATTAGGGATAAAGACACATACAAAATGGCCCCAGAACAGATAGGTGGAGCATTTGAAAGATTTTATAGAGATCTATATAACCTATCACAGGATTTATTTGGTAATGATGAAGAAATCCAAAATTCTTTGAAAAGATAGAAATACCCAAAATGCTATATGACCAAATAAAAGTAATAAATCAACAGATTTAAGAAATATAAGTCATCAAAGCAATAGAAAAACCATAAAAAAAGACCGCCCCAGGACCAGATGGATTTACAAATAATTTTTATAAAATTTATGAAAGATCAAATAAAGAACTGGTAAATGTTTTTAATCATATGATGACTACAGGAAGATGCCTTGGGGAGCTATTGAGAGTAAATATCGTCCCGATTCCAAAACCAGATAAAGATCCAGAACTGATAAGAAGGGGGAGCTTCTTGTCCAACCTAGAAAGAACATCCCACTTGTAAGTACTGCCACTATGCGAGAGGAAAAATTTTTTGTCGATTCTTGCGGATCGGCTGAAAGTTGTCATACCAGATCTTATTGACCATGATCAAGTTGGCTTTATTCCAGGCCGGTCGTCAGTTAATAATATTTGGAAAATAATAGATATACTAGAGGCAACAGAGATTAAGGGGAACCCACTCACGCTTATATCAATAGACACAGAAAAGGCATTTGATAGGGTAGGGTGGGCCTTTATGTCAGCCACATTAAAACAATTTGGATTTACAGGTTCATTTTTAAAAGCGGTATCTGCTCTCTATGATTCTCCACAGGCAAAAGTTAGGGGATCTGGATTTACTTTTCAAAGTTTTAATATCAATAACAGGACAAGGCATGGATGCCCTCTATCCCCATTGTTATTTATTTTAGTACTGGAACATTTAGCCATTTCTATAAGACAGAATCAAAAAATCATAGGATACAGATATTCACTAGGGCAGATCAAACTAAATATTTATGCGGACGATATATTAGTGATAGTAGAGGAACCAACTACTTCTATTCCAGAAGTTTTAAAAGAGATAAAGTTACTCGAGAGTAGCTGGTTACAAAATAAATTTAGATAAATCAGAAGTCATAATCAAGAATATGTATAAGCGATTAGTTCAGAATCTTATAAAAAACTATGGACTTCCAAATGATATAAAACAAAGTCTGAAATATTTGGGAATAATTATTGCATCAGAGACAAAATAGTTAATAGAAGCTAATGTTTTACCCTTACTAAAACAAACCAACAACAATCTACAAGTATGGAGGGGTTTGGGATTTTCGTGGTCGGGTAGAATCAATATATTAAAGATGTTTTACCAAAATGGCTCTATTTATGGAGAATGATCCCACTTAATTGCCCACAAAACTTATTATCAATGTTACACGTCTCTTTCTTTTTTAAAAATCTGTTTGGGGCGGAAAGAAACCTAGAGTTAAAATGAAATTTTTTTTTTCCACATAATGGTATCACAAAATAGATCCACAGAAAAGGAAAAATGGCATTCAATAGAGAAATATGGTACTGGGGTGAAGAACTTATCCTCTCTATTCTGGATATTAGATCTCCACTATAAAGATATTATGGAGGCAAGATCTAACTCACAAGTAATTAGAGATTTAACAGCATGGTGGGACATTTTTCAAAAAAATCATGGATTAAAAAACAAAATAATAGATTCATTACAAATTTCAGTGATTAATTATATGCTGGATAATATTAATATTAAACCTTGGAGGTATAAGGGAATAGAAAAAGTCAAAGACATAAAAGAGAACTATAAAATTAAACCCTTGGTATCTTAATGAAGGATAACTTTAATTATCTAAGAATTAAAGGGTTTTTCTCAGTACACATAATTAAAGGACCACTATAGTGCCAGGAAAACATACTTGTTTTCCTGGCACTATAGTGCCCTCAGGGTGCCCCCACCCTCAGGGTCCCCCTCCTGCCCGGCTCTGGAAGGGGGAAAGGTGTTTAAATTTACCTTTTTCCAGCGCTGGGCGGAGAGCTCTTTGCCTCCTCTCCTCTTCCGATCCTCCTCTTGGGCTGAATGCGCACGCGCGGCAAGCGCTGCACGCGCATTCAGCCGGTCGCATAGGAAAGCATTCTCAATGCTTTCCTATGGACGCTGGCGTGCTCTCACTGTGAAAATCACAGTGAGAAGCACGCAAGCGCCTCTAGTGGCTGTCAATGAGACAGCCACTAGAGGATTAGGGGGAAGGCTTAACCCATTCATAAACATAGCAGTTTCTCTGAAACTGCTAGGTTTATTAAAAAATGGGTTAACCCTAGAAGGACCTGGCACTCAGACCACTTCATTAAGCTGAAGTGGTCTGGGTGCCTAGAGTGGTCCTTTAATAATAGAGTAAAACAGAAGGGATTTATCAACTAGTCGAACAAAAAAAAACTGTAAAAGTATGCTGTCTAAATGCATTAAAGTTTTATACAAGATAAGACATGATAAACTTTCCGCAGCAATTGAAAAGTGGGAAAAAGATCTTCACATACAAATAGAAGAGGAAAGTTGGAAAAGTTACTTTAATAAACTAGATAAACATGTCCATTGCTTAAATCTGAGAGACTTGCAGTTTAAACATTCAAATAGATGGTACTTATCTTTTAAATAAAATATACCCAAATACATGTGACCGATGTTGGCGGTGCAACATATATGGTGGTACTGTCAATTTATATCTACTGGAAAGATATAATTACACTAATTGACCGTATGACAGGAATTAAACTGGCAATGGAGCCGGGCATAATCTTATTAAATTTAAACAAATCAGAAGTGAAGATAAAGGATTCGATGTTGATTTTCCATATCACAGCAGCTAAATTGTTGATAGCATGGAACTGGAAAAAAGTATTAATCCCATCCATACGAGAAGTAATAGTACAAACAATTTTTGGCAAGCTAAAATGGAAAGAGGTATTTTGATGAGCTTAAAAAATCAATATAGACAAATAGAATATTGGGACAACTGGATAGATAAATTAGATCTGTTTTTAAATACACCATAAAGGGCTTCTCCAATAGAGAAATGGATTGGATCTGGTAAAAGCATAAGAGGAATGGCAGATGTAATGTGATAGAAACAAGAGGGGAAAATAAGGGTTAATCAGGCATATATTAGAACTTGATGGAATAGCAGACAACAGTAGTTTGACTAAAGGGCTCCCTCTCTCTTGGTCCACAAATAAAGATTAAGTCTATTAGAAATGTGACTTTTAGTAGGGATAAGAATTTGATAATTAGGATAGGCATGGGGAAGGGTGGAGGAAATAGGGTAACATAGGAGGCAATAACGGTTTATCCCAATAGTTTCTCTTTTCTTCTCTTCCCTTGTGGGCGATATATATTTGATGTTATATGTACAAAGCAATATTATATTAATGATGATAGTGTCCTTCAAGCTATACACAATTAGTGTTAATTTCTATGCAGTAGCAAGGTACCTATCTGAAATATTAAAAAAAACACTGGTGCAACCATCTGTCTTCAGAAGTCACATAGAGGTAAATTATAATTGTGTGTTGGTATTTGATCAATACTATTTTTTTTGACCTGTGGCCAGTATGGAATGAATGTTCTCCTCTTGACTACAATCCAAAAATGCAGGGACATTGTACGGTGAAAAAAACACCCTGGTTTCTTATCAAACCCCACTCTGGCCCTCCGTAATTCCTGCGGTTGGCATTCTTTTTGGCACACTTACATATACACATACATGAACAAACAAGCAGTGTCAGACATAAACATTAACAAAGGATGGCCTGTACCTTGGAGGTAGGTTGAGGGAAATACAACCAGACAATCACTGTTTCTGCAGGGCTGCTCGCCACAAATCGTCTGTAAGGAGGGCAGTCAGGCAGTCTGCCGCCGGAACAGCGCTTCATTGGTCTCCCAGGTCTCTTACACTGTCTATCAAGTCCATCACAAGGATGTTTCTGCTGCCAGATGGCTCCTAGACTCACAGATGAGAGGCAGGGAGAGGAGAGCAGGTAGGGACCCCACCCCCGTTGCTGACATCCCTACCCATATGTCACAATCCGTCATCTTCATTGTTAATCACGTGATCTCAAGATTGATACAATGGAACTGTGAAGTTAACAAGCAAAACGTAACCACCTTGGACACATAATAGGTCTGTTTTACTACTTTTATAGTGCATTGGTTATTTTATGTGGTTTAATACTTTAATATGTTCCAAATTGACACTAATATTTGTGTATGTTTCTTTGTATGTTTTAGTGTACATGTAGTGTGTTTTTTTTTTTTTTATATATACAATGCTTATTTGTCCTTTCTTTTTATTGTTTAGCAAGGAATG
Organism: Pelobates cultripes; assembly: GCA_933207985.1. Lineage (NCBI taxonomy): Eukaryota > Metazoa > Chordata > Amphibia > Anura > Pelobatidae > Pelobates > Pelobates cultripes. The sequence goes on along the minus strand of OW240922.1, from coordinate 5,875,107 downwards.
GTTCATATAAGTTTGGTGACATTGCTTCCACACATTAATTCGGGGGAAGTGATTTTGGTGTTAGTCATGTTGCATCACTTTAAAATATTTTGTGCTGTTGTTTTATTATCAGCAGAGAGTTTTTCCCTGGTTTATCAGGACTTTTTGTGGTTGCATTTTTTTAATTGTCCAGTGTTTTCCGTTAATGTGATGACAACTCTGTTTTGGAATGGTTGAAAGTGTACATGTTTAACATGTATTCCTGACCCTTTAATGTTAAAAACACTTCTGGCACCCCCATGCCTCCCTAAATATAGTACAGTCTGATTTTTAGTTCAGTCTGCTGGTGCTAGCTCTGCCCTCGATCTGCCTCCTTGACTGACATCATCAGAAGTGATGATCTCAGCCAATCACAGGGCTTTCCCATAGGAAAGCATTGCATTGGCTAATATTGTCCATTCTGATGGGGGAGGGGTGGAGCCAAACGTCACCATGGCCAATCAGCATCTCCTCATGCTGCAGAGGGTGGAGACACTGAATGTCAGTCACACTGTGCAGCACTGACTCAGGAAACACCTCTAGTACCCATCTGAGGAGTGGCCACTGGAGGTGTCCCTAGGCTACAATGTAAGCACTGCCTTTTCTCTGAAAAGAACGTGTTTATGACAAAAGCCTGCAGGAACTGACTATATTCACCAGAACAAATACAATAAGCTGTAGTTGTTCTGGTGACTATAGTGTCCATTTAACATAAACCCTTAGTGCTGAAATTGTTATTGGAATCACATCTGTATATTTGATGGCATATTGGCAGTCTTTAACCTATTGATAATTTTCAAAACATGAGTTGTAACTTACTCCTTGGTTGAATAGGGTCCACCTGTGTGCACTTAATGTGACCCAGGATCTCTAAAGAATGCATCCAATGTTGAGAAAGTCACAGAATTTGATAGTAAACCTGTATAAACACACCTAATGTAGACCAAATATAGAGCCTGGAGAAGCACCAATCATTGATTGGTTTAACCCCTTAAGGACACATGACATGTGTGACATGTCATGATTCCCTTTTATTCCAAAGTTAAGTTTGGTCCTTAAGGGGTTAAATAAAAATCCACAAGTTTGAACATCCCCAGAGCAATCTATAATCCACGATTAAAAAATTATAAAATATGACACAACTGCAAATCTGCTTTGAGAAGGCTACCCATCAGAGCCCAGTGACTGAGTAAGGAGGGCATTAGTCAGCCAAGCAAACAAGAAGCCATTGGTAGTTTTGATGGAGCTGAAGAGATCGACAGCTGGATCTGAGAAACTTTCCATTGGTCACCTGAAATCCAGATTGCTGCCAAGCTAGACTAATGGATGAGTAGTGAGAAGATCACCAATGCTGAAAACTAAAAACCAGCTGCCAGTAGGCCAATTCTTGCTTGGAGTTTGTCAAAACTACGGATCCTCTCAAGCCTACAATGTCCTACTATTTCATATAAAGTATGATTTTATGTTTATGCTTGGCATACAGTACTAGTTATAAACACTGTGTCATACGCTTTCATGGTTTTAAAAGAGAAACTGGAATAAAACTACTAAAATAAAGATAATATCGAAGTTCCCAGCTGAATACTATTAGCTAGTTTGTCTTCTGCTTGCAGACCTCTCCAATCAGAAGTATCTCATTCTGGTCTAAGGAGATCGATCTTTCCCTATAAACCTTTTAGAAACAGAAGTTTATGAGACGACAAGTAGTTCATCTACAAAGAGCGATGTCATTCATCACATAGGAGGAGGGGCACTAGTCTATAAACTGATTTCCTTCATACTGCAGCAATTTTTTATTTACACATAGGCCATTTCACTGTTTAGTGAACTGTTCTTTGCACAGTTGTGCTGTACATGAAATCGGCTCATCTCTCACTGGAAAGGAGTGGATGTACAGCATATGTTATGCATGTGGTACACATTAGCTATGCAATGAATTAAAACGGCCCAGTTCCAGCCCGAATTCTCTTTTTACTACATTTGCTCATGATGGGTTGTGTAATTGTTTTTGTAAACATACCAGGCAAGACATATTTGGGATTAGCTTATAGCACATCTAGAAGATGCCGATGCAGCTCTGCATCCATAAGCTAGCTGGATAATTTCATCAACTGTCAATTTAATTGAGAGGTGAAAAGATTTACTCGTATATCTTCTAAATGTGATGTGAGATTGGTTTGTTCAAGTTAGAATCACTGTAATCCACAAGGTACCTTATGTTTCATTCTGCTACAACAGGCCAGGAGTATACTTTATAATTTAGAGAAAACACTTTTGAAAGCGACTGCTTCAATTTCAAGGTTGATGTGAAGGTCTAAGTAGTGACACCCACAATAGTCCTTTTATGCGCTGAACTTAAGCACGATATCTTGATGGGTCTCCTGTAGAAGGCCTTCCATTTCCATGCTGCCATGTCCCTCGAACAATAAATGTGGCTCCTTTTGTGTGTTGATTGGTATCCATACATGATAGTTCTCACTCAAAGTCTTAAAGTCAGCCTCTGCAAAGTGTGGCAGTGAAAATGGCACAAAACTACAAATAAGCTAATGAACAAAACTAATGTTCTTAAAGATTCTGTATTCAGAACTGATTTCTTCTTGAATTACTTATTTTTCCTGGCAAGTTTCAAATAAAAACGTTAGATTTTGTGTTATAATAGACATTGTCTATTTAATAAAAAAAATATATATATATATCTATATATATATATACATATATATATTTTTTTATTTTTTTTTAAAGAACCAATGTCCACTGAATTCTGGACTCTATTTGGACTCCAAAACAACTCGATTTCCACCCAATTTGATTACGCGGAATTATCAATATCAATTTTGTTTAACTTGGACAGCTGGGAGAAGTCGGTCAGTTATATTTTGTTCTTCTGGAGAGCCATGGTTATTGAACTCCACAAATATTAAACGCTTCCTTAAAACTAGTACACTGTGATGTATCCTGTATAGCACAAATCATTATAACATGACAACATAATATATATTTCATACATTGAAAAATTGCTAAAATGTACTTTATCAAATGCAAGTTTACCTAGGGAGGTATCAACAATAATAATACAAATAAGTTTGTCGCTTTTTTTTTTTTTTTCCTGTTCCTTGTGGCATCCTAGGATGAGCCTTCTGTATCGGACTTTAAACTATAAAATAGAGCAAATTGTTCCACATCTTCTGGCTTCTTATGACATTGCTAAGAGTCTTGAAAAACTTTCATAAAAAAACAATCTAATCACGTTGTTTGTTTCTTTCTAGCTGATGAAATTGTGGGCAATTATCTTTTTGAAGGAGTACACGCCACCAGTTCTTCAATGGATTGTTTAACCGAGAATGAAAGATATAGCATTAATAATGTGGCTGCAGAGTGTTCTAACACAAATAACGACATGGTGCAGAAATCAGAATGTTGTGTAAAAGGTATTCAGGAATCTGATGTACATGGAGCTGGAAATGATATGAACACCACTGTTTGTAAACCAATAGAAAAGACCCAGACAGAATATCGATCTACTCATATTAAGGAGGAATCAGCCTCATGTGAAGAAAGAAATCTGACAAACACTGACATTAATACACCAAAAGAACATAAGCAAACAGAATATCGATCTACTCATATTAAGGAGGAATCAGCCTCATGTGAGGCAGGTGTAGAACCTGACATATATACAGAATATACACAAGCAGATTATCAATCTACGTTTATTAAAGAGCAATCATTCTCATGCGAAGGACATCTTACAGAAACTGATGCTTATACACCCATAGAATATATACAAGCAGCATATCTATCTACTTCTTTGAAGGAAGAATCAACTTCGTCTGAAGATGTGAATCCTACAGCCGCTGGCTGTTACACACCCACAGAACATGCACAGTGTAGGTTTCCAGGTACTGACTATAACAAAGTTGATACTATAAGGGAAGGTAATACTATTCAACCTATAATTGACTGCAGAGAGCGTAGTATAAACTTAAACGATGAATCTGTCCATGCTGCTCATTCCAGGATACACACCATGAACAGAATTACCTCTGGAGCCAAATCCTTCTTATGCACGAAGTGTAATGGATGTTTCACTCACAAAAAGGACCTAGTAAGACATCAGAGAACTCACACTGGTGAAAAGCCATTTCTTTGCTCAGAATGTGGGAAATCGTTTACCCGAAATTCCACACTCGTAAGACATAAGAAAATTCATACAGGAGAGAAACCATTCTCATGCTCTGAGTGCCATAGAAGTTTCTCTCAAAAATCTCACCTTATTGTACACTATAGAGTCCACACTGGTGAAAAGCCATTTCATTGTGAGGAATGTGGGAAAATGTGTAATAGTAAAGCAGAGCTTGTTCGACATCAGCGAGCGCACACAGGAGATAAACCATTCTCATGCTCTGTCTGTGGAAGATGTTTTGCTGACAAATCAGCCCTTGTAAGCCACCAAAGGATTCACACAGGAGAGAAACCATTTGCCTGTTCTGTGTGTGGGAAGCACTTTGCACATACATCAACTCTCTTGAAACACAAGACAATTCACACAGATGACAAGCCATTTTCTTGCTCTGTTTGTGGCAAATGTTTTGCACAGAAAGCAGATGTCATCAAGCACCATATGATTCACACAGGAGAGAAACCTTTTGCCTGCTCTGTGTGTGGGAAACACTTTACTTGTAATACGACCCTCTTGAAACATGTGACAATGCACTATGCCATTGATCAAAATATCCACTCGCACGCTTGCAGTTAGTGCATGGAAAGTCAGACTTTAAAATAAATAAAGCTCATCTTAATGATCCAGAAAAGGCCTATTTCTCTCAAATATTGTTTTTAAATCTGTGTTAGTAAGCCCTTCTCCTTTGTCGAGATAATCCATCCACCTCACAGGTGTGGCATATCAAGATGCTGATTAGACAGCATGAGTATTGCAAAGGTGTGCCTTAGGCTGGCCACAATAAAAGGCCACTCTAAAATGTGCAGTTTTATCACACAGCACATTGCCGAAGATGTCGCAAGTTTTGAGGGAGCGTGCAATTGGCATGCTGACTGCAGGAATGTCCACCAGAGCTGTTACCCATACATTGAATGTTAATTTCTCTACCAAAGGCATTTCAGAGAATTTGACAGTACTTCCAACCGGCCTCTCAACTGCAGACTGTGTGTAACCACACCAACCCAGGAGCTCCACATCCAGCATCTTTACCTCCAAGATTGTCTAAAACAAGCCACCTGGACAGCTGCTGCAACAATCGGTTTGCATAACTAAAGAATTTCTGCACAAACTGACAAAAACTATCTCAGGGAAGCTCATCTGCATGCTTGGTGTCCTCATCGGGGTCTCAACCTAACTCCAGTTCGTCATCGTAACCGACTTGAGTGGGATTTAGACAGATTTGTGAACAATATTTGAGAGAAATATGCCTTTTTTGCAGTGTATATGTGAGTGGATTAACATACAACTGGAGATTGCTAATAACAAGACTTTAAGACTAAGAGCTTTTTGTGTGAGACAGCTGAAGATGGTACAAAGGGTTTAGGTAAAATTGCTGAAATGGTTTAGGTTTTCAACAATTAAATTGCTGGGTCCAGTTTAAAGTGGATCAGTCACTTCTTTGTAAATTACACCATTTAATAAAACACTGAAAATCACAGATGAATTGTCTTAATAGAGCATCACAATCCAGTTCAGTTCGGGTACAAGAAGGACAAACATTGCACTGAAGGGGGAAAAAAACAAGTATTTTTTTTCATCCCTCCTTTTCTCTCTATGTTCTTTCAGTGCTGACTATTCATTGCAACAGACAGTACATATGCCTGTAAAGAAGTTAACATGGCTACAACCAGTTGCTGGATAAAGAAGTGTGAATTCGTATAATTGTACTTTTTTACATTATTATTATTATAATATTTATATAGCGCCAACAAATTCCATCGCACTTTACAATAGGTTGACTGACAAACATGTAATTGTAACCAGACAAGTTTGACACACAGAAACAGAGTGGCTGACAGCCCTGTTCAATGAGCTTACATACTAGAGGGAGTGAGGTAAAGTTACACAAAAGGTTAGGGAAGTAGATTGGTAGAATAGTATTGAATAAAGACTTAGTGTGGATATTTTTGGAGCCATTAACCGTTTAATTGATATGTGTAGCGGAGCTATAATATTAAATCCCAAGATCTCCGCTGGTACAGAAAGTAATCCAAAGTATAGCGCTGAAAAGGAAGGCAATATCCCAAATCCCCAAGAAACTGGATGAAACACAGTTCTGGGAGTCAACTGAACTTTTATTCACAGGTCACAGTATTTATGCAAGTCCCCATGCAAGGGGTTTCCCTACTGACAATCCAGGGGTTGTACAGTAGGGGACTACATGGGGGACTTAACAACCTGGACATTTCTCCCATCATGCACTGCTACACGGGAGGGATACTCCCACTGAAATATCCAGTTAAGTGGATTATCCCTCCGTGCAGCAGAACTAACATTTTACACAAAAATACATAACTTGTACATTATTTCTCTTTATTACCGAACGACCGTTCGGTAGATAGATGGGGTCTGAGAGCACCTTTTGTGAAAGTATCGCTCAGATCCCAGCATAAATAACCGAACGCTGCACAAAATACACTTTTACATCATATTCGCCTGAAAGTACCGAACACCGATTGGGAAACACAATATTGAAAGACCGGAGCTCCCGAACGGCCTGGAGGCCCAGCGTTGTTCGCGCTGTCGAGTAGACGATTTTAGTTCCAGGTGCTCGACGACCAAACACCGCTGGGTGAACAGAGGATCCAAGATGGCCGACCGCCGCGTGGTCGGTAGCCGAACGACGGCCACCTAGGAACGTAATTAACATTGTTGCAATCGGCTAATGGGAGCCACACGACCCTCTGTGTGTGGGCTCCTGTTCGGTACTTTATTTGTTTCACGAACAGCAGGTAAAGTCCCTGTTCGTGAAACGAACATCTGAATGCTCTATGATACAACATTACAGGCATACATTTGAACACAACATTCCAGCGGCTTTTCCAGACAACCTTTAAAGGTACAGCAATACGATCTAAAGTGGCTAGGTTTGCCACAATATGCTTGTAATGGATCACCTGGCACCCCAACTGAGTACCTCCGCTAAATGATCACTTCCTAGCTGGAACAGGGGACAAGCCGCAGCACTTCTTGCCCTCAGTTGCCATAGCTTGACTGGAACCGCAACCTCCTTCCTGGATCCGAAGGGAAAATTAGCTCTGACACCTATAGGCATTGGACGACACTCAGTCCTGGGAACTCTGGAACCGAATGGGGAATTAGCTCTAGTCCTTACAAGGACTTTCCCCGTTAAATCTCCTGCAAGCTGGAACAGCAGACACAGGAGCAAATCTTCTTTCCCTCCAATAACTGGACAACACACAGTTTTGAGTGTAAGCAGGAATCTCAAGTTTAATGGGACACACTGGCCTTTTATACAATTTTACAAGCCAGAGGAACACCCCTTGGATCTGATGGGGCACAGGAACACAAAGGACATAAACCAATCAGAACAAACATACAGTCTGTGACTTGCCCATGTACATCACACAATCCCTCTCCTCTGCATAGGAGTTAATTGAGTAAAGTCCTGTAAGTAACTCTCCAAGCAGAGAGTTACTTACAACCCTGTAAGTAACTCTCCAGGCAGAAAAAATTTTTTTCCAAAAAGTTTAGAAAGTACCTCAAAATCCAACATATCCCATAAAAGTCACATCCCCTGATTACCCCGATCTGGGTGAACAACATATCCAAAAATCACCCAGATCGGTTCAGGGTTTCAGGAATTTCCTGGAAGTCATAGTTGTGACCGACCGCAAGCATGGCCCCATGCCCAAAACAGTTCCAGGGAAATCAGTGCCAACAGTCAGTCAAGTTTGGTAGTCTTTTACAGGTTTCGCTGCAGGGACCATAGTCTGTGGGCAGGAGGCTGGCAAGCAGGCTCCTTCAGGAGCTCGTGGCAAACTCACTTGAAAAGGGGAGTTTGTCACAATGCTTTTTTAAAAAAAAGTGAGTTTTTAAAGATTTTTTGAAGGAGTGGAGACTGGGTGAAAGTCTGATGGAAAAGTGAAGGGAGTTCCACAGGAACTATGCAGCCCTAGAGAAGTCTAGAGAAGAAATGAGCAGCAGAGGTGGGAGTACGAACAGAGGCTGGACGCAGGTCTTCGGCCGAACGTAGTGGCCTAGAGGGGACATACTTGTGTATTAGGAGGATAGATAGGTGGGAGTAGCATTATGTAGAGATTTGAAAGCAAGAACCAGAATTTTAAAGTGAGCCCTATATCGTACATGAAGCCAACACAGGGACTGACAGAAGGGTGAGGCGTGTAAGGCACGGGCGGACAGGAAGATGAGCCTTGCCGCCGCAGTCATTATAGACTGCAATGGGGCAAGTTGGGAGCATGTAAGACCACTGAGAAGTGGATTGCAGTAGTCAAGTGGCATGTACCAGCACCTTAGCCACAGCTGGCGTTAAGTAGGGGCGGATGCGATGGAAGCAGCAGGATTTGGCGATAGACTGGACATGAGGGGTGAAGGAGAGATTGGAGTAAAAGAGCTGATGGTAGCACCATTAACATGCAGGGAGACAGAAACAGGAGTAGCAACACTTGACGGAGGAAAGACCAGAAGTTCTGTTTTGGACAAGTTGAGCTTAAGGAAGTTGGCAGCTATCCAGTTAGAAATAGCAGAGAGGCAGTCAGAGACACTAGTCAAGAGGGGCTGGGAGGATTGGCGCAGGATTTATGTGATCGAGTTACATAAGAGAAATGGCTGCCATCACTGATGCAAGTTTCTTGAGCAGGATCATTGGGAAGACCATCAAACTTACAACTGCCACTGAATGCTTACAGGGAGAATTAGTTAGTGTTTCCTCAGATCGAACCATCGTTATCAACAAAATCAAAGACCTGAAAACCGGCAGGAAGATTCCTGGAGCACAGTTATTTTTTGGAAATAATATTTTGGATGTGGAACCACAGAATGAATCCTCAGGTGGATCAGAAAGACAAACAGCTGAGGTGGGAGATAACATTGCCTCAAAGGAGGATTGCTCCGGAACTGACATCAGTCAGAATGTTGAAAGCCGTAACACTCCACCCTCCTATGAAATTTACAGTGCTTTACAAGCCATAAAGCATTCAGTGGATGAAGAGGAGGTGGAGTATACAGTCATTGACCAATTCCAGCCCCATTTTGGGCCAGCTATACGGCACCTTCTGAATCAAAAGGTCCTGGGTATAAGTGCTGTTGGATTAAATCTATGTCGCCATGGAAAACTTTTATGGCTTCAGGTGGCATGCAAAAGATGAATATATCTGTTTGATTTTCTTGTTCTTGGACCAATCATCTTCAGAAATGGCCTCCAGACAGTGCTGGAAGATAAAGGCATCCTAAAGGTCATCCATGACTGCCGCTGGCTAGGAGATTTTTTGTCCCATCAGTATGGTGTTATCCTTGCCAATGTGTTCGATACCCAGGTAGCTGATGTGTACTTGTTCTCTGTTGAAACTGGGGGATTTCTTCCTCATTGTACGAGTTCATTGAAGGAGTGTTTGATACGACACCTTAAAATTCCTCTCTCTCACGGGTTGACTTCCTGACTCACAAAGAGACCCTGATAAAGCTGTCCAGCCCTGAATTGCCTAGAGAGCTCCAGCAGCTCAGCATACTGCAGCAAGTGAAGAGAGAAAGGGCTTTGAAAGATTATGACATTGACAACAAAGGGTTTCTTACAAGAACCTCCTCCTAAGGATTTCAACCCAGAGTTTAAGACTTTCTGTTGATTCTTCCTATAGGTGAGCAAGTTAATGTGTAAGTGAGTGCTCCATTCAGTAGTGAGGAAGGTGATATTTCACCATGGAGCATTGATTCTGCTTTTTTGTTTTCTCCAACTTTCTTTACAAGGACCTGTGCTGCATATTCTATAAATTGAGGTCATTTCTGCCTCCCAAGTTATGTTTTTCTTCTTCAATAAATGTGTTTCAGAAAGATTCTATGTTTATACATGCTGGTTACCAAAAGATTTTGTATTGTAATAACATTATATTTTTTTGTTCTCTTTCATTAAATAAAGCCTTGGAATGTTAAAAAAAAAAAAAAAAGAGGGTCTGGTAGAGGTCAGGGGAGGACAGATAGATTTGCGTGTCATCTGCATAGAAGTGATATTGGAAGCCAAAGGAGCTGATTAGTTTACCCAGGGAGGCAGTATAGATTGAGAACAGTAGGGGACCAAGGACTGAACCTTGGGAGATACCAACAGAGAGAGGTTGTGAGGAAGAGGCGGAACCAGAGAAAGGAATGCCTAAAATAGCACTGGGTGAGGTAGGAGGAGCACCAGGAGAGAGCAGTTTCACGTAGACTGAGAATACGGAGGATCAGAAGAAGCTGTTGATGATCAACTGTATCAAAAGCAGCAGAAAGGTCAAATTCAGAGGATATGTTAAAATAGAAAATAGTTTCCATTTAAGCTAGAATTGTGATTTAGAAAATAAGTTGAGTATGTGAAAAAGATTATCAAGAGCCTTCTTTTGGATCAACAGCAAAAAACAAATGTGAGGAAGGCTGAACTTGATGGCCACAAGTCGTTTTTCAGCTATGTAACTATGTAAGAGGTTGAATCTAATTAATAACATAAAGGAAATGGGGTGTGAGTGCAAAATGAAAAAAGAGTGGGGGAAATGGTGTGTGTTTGTGGTGGGAAATATAGAACCTAAAAGGCAGCTATTCTCAGTAGGGTAACCTTTAACCTACTATATAGAGTACTCAGAAGATATGTAATATAAATGGGGTTGCACCAAAAAAGTGTCTGCTCAGTTATCCATGCACCATGTTGTTGATGCCAAATTGTTGTTGTTGATGCCACGCACCATGTTGTTGATGCCAAACTTACATTTATAACAATCCACAAGGTGAAGAAAAATTGGAGAGGAGGTGATCACCTGAAAGAACTCTACATGCTAAATATAAAATCAAAATCAGAGATTATTAATAGCAAAACAGAGATGAAGTGGATATACCAATTAGGTACGCTAATACTCCACGGTTTGAATTCAGATTTAGAAAAATTTGATTTTTTTTATGAATTGCTGACATTTTATTTTTTCGCACCTCCAAAACTGATGTTTTATTATAAGCTCTCCTCCGAGAGAGTATCATAATCCAAGTAGCAGCATAGCAGTCCCCATGTGAGCCAAGGCCTAATGGTGGGAAGTAGTCTGTTTAATGGAAGCACAGTCACAGAATTTATACAAGTTACAAACTCCTCCTCTGTGCCTGAAAGATAATTGAGTCAGGAACTTGTACTAACTCAATTATCTCCAGGTACAGAAAAACACACATTTTTTAGACACCTCAAAACACATGAAAACCCCACAAAAATTATATTCCCTGATATCCCCAATATATCCAAAGATCATCCAGATCGGTTCAGGGGTTTGGGATTTCTGTGGAAGTCATAATTTGACCGACCGTGCACATTGTCCTTTGCCCAAAACAGTTCCATGAAATCTGTGTTAATGGCCGGTCAAGTTTGGTAGTTTAAAAACGAACAAACTTCCAAACGTACTCAATAGTCATACCGTGAAGCTTGTTCCCTTCATCCAGACCAACGATTCCACTGAACAGTGCCCTTCTAGGTGGTGTAGAATCCGAACGCAGGCAATGATGGAGGTCCTGTGGTGTTCTGAGTTTCTGTGTCCGATTTTAGTTCCATGAACTCGGCGACCAAACGATGCTGCCTGCATTCGCCGGAACAAGATGGCCGCCACCTCGTAGTCGAACTGCGGCCACCCAGACTAACAATTAGAACACTGCGGTTAGAATCGCTAAGATGTGATTATAGGGCTTAACAAGCTCCTGGTTGGTCCATGGTTCGTGTACCTGTTCGGTTCCCGAACAGCATAGGAAAATGGCACAAACTAAGTCTTTTAACATGCTTTTTGCAGGGTCCACAGTCTTTAAACAGGAGGCTAGCCAGCAGGCCCCTCCAGAAACACGTGGCAAAGGCATTTCTGCCACACTTCCCCCCCCCCCCAAAGGAAGACTAATCAGTTACCTGACCTGCTGCCGGTCGGTACCCAAGTTAGTCAAGCAGCCCACCCAAAAGCAATTAGCTGACCTGGTAGCCTCTTGTGCCATGCTCTGCCCTGTCTGTCCCAGGTTGCTATGTGTTGAGAAGAGGAATTGACCACCTCCTCCCCGTGGTATTCCCACTGGGGCTGTTGGGGATCTGGGACGGCTGCCCAGCATCCCTGTTGGTCTGGTGCAGAGACCTCGGTCCCATCTGCTCCATCTGTCTCAGGAGTCCTGTCTTTGGCTAACAGGCACTGCCGCTAGGGAGTGTGACTGGTTGTCTCCACTCCCATACGCTCCCACAGTAGTTCAGGAAAGGGACCAGATGTCTCCTCTCCCGGTATCTCTGGCTGCCGCTTGGGAGTAGGACCGACTGTCCTTTCTTCCGGTACTTCCAGCTGTGGTTGGGAAGAGGGACAGGTTGTCCTCCCTTCCAGTGAGGTTAGCTGCTGTTGGGTGTCAGGATTACTATATGATCCAGCACGTACAATTGTGTTATACAGATGACTAATAGGTAACGTTTTACCGGGCCTTAGAATGGCCAGACTAAAGTACAAAGAATAGTCAGGGTGCTAGCCGAGGTCAAGGGACAAAGAATAGGGACACGATAAAGGAAAGCCAGATGTCAGGGATACCAGAAATACAGGGAAGTCAAAATAAAAGTAAAAAACCAGAAGAAACTTGAATCAGGAACGCGCTCTCGGACAACCACTAGGGAAACCATGAAAGGGCAATGAGGAAAGGTAATTCTAGGTTTTTATACCTGCTTTACCCTTCTAATTGGTCAGGTTCGCTCTTTGACCCCAAAACGTGCGTGCGAGACATCACGTGCATGCCAATGTCATTATTTACGTGAGCGGACGTGGGGGTATAATTAGCTGTGGATCCGCAGCGGCCAGCGTCCATTAACATGTCGCAATTGGTAGTCATGCAGACGCATGGCCGCTAACCGCAAGGTGAGGAAGAATATGTTGCATTATCCCCTCACCTGAAGACCGCCCACCGTGCGGGCAGGCCCAGGCTTAAGAGGGAATTTAGCAATTTGTCAATTGAGTGCTATTAACGAAACAACGCAAATACAATTCCAAAGACTGGTTAGCCCTCTCAGCCGTACCATTAGTCTGGGGGTGGTAAGAGGATGAAAAAGATAATTCAATCCCCAATTGCTTATTGAAATCCCTCCTGAACTGGGATACAAACTGAGAACCTCTATCAGACACAATATTGTGAGGAATGCCATGCAAACGGACAATCTCACGTATAAAGATCAGCACCAGGTCTTGTGACGATAGCAATTTTTTGAGTGGAATGAAATGAGCCATTTTAGAAAAACAGTCAACAACCATGAGAATAGTGGTAAAACCATTAGAACTAGGAAGTTCAACAATGAAATCCATGGACAAGTGGGGCCATGGAACCTCAGGAACGGGAAGAGGTTGCAACAAGCCACAAGAGAGTTTATGATGTACTTTAGAAACCGCACAAACAGAACAGGCCTGCACATACTCCTTAACATCCTTTCTGAGGGAATCCCACCAAAATGATCTCATGATTGCGGATGTGGATTTAGTAATTCCCGGGTGTCTAGCAGTCACATTGTTATGGAACACTTTCATGACATTTACCCTTTCACCCAACGGAACGAACAGTCTGTCTCGTGGTTTACTGCAGGGCGCCTGAGACTGAGCCTCCATGATGGTGCCAAGCAGTGGAAAAGACAATAAAAAAAAGCTAAATAAAGTGTTATTTAGTTTAGATTTTTAAACAAAAAAGCGATCAAACATCACAACGTGCCAACAAACTATTCAAATAAAAAAAAATGTAGATTGCAGGTTTGGGAGATGTGCAATATATGTGTGCATGTAAGTAGTAGCTTTGCAGGTAGTAAGTGAATGAATGAATTAAATTACTAACTGTATTTTCTTTCTCTGCTCCTACTGCTGCAAGAATCTTTATTAAAGTGACAAGCAATGTAAACACAATGACTTTTCATTGATTTTCTGCTTATGGATCTAGGAACTTGCCCTTCTGCTTTTTATCTGTTTTTAGTTTCTGAAAAAGCATCCCAATTAGCTAGAGAGCACAGCAATCAGTGGGTGTGTGAAAGTCCTGGGGCATGGAAGCATTTGGATACGTTTAATTGACTCACACATTCATAATGGTGCAGTCAAGTACATTATCTATCACAAATTCTGTCAAAAAATGGGAAGAATGTATTGCAGGTGGATTCCTAACTCATCTGAAAATGTAGATCAGCTCTGATTCACAGTGTAACTGAACTAGAATTCACCTTAACTTATTAAATTCATTAAAATATTCTCTTTTATTTCCAAGATATTAGAAACAATTATCATCCAAAAAATAATGAAAAAGAATAAATGGAAAGATCTCACAAATAGTCTGAGCTCTCTGGAACAGTTTCTTGAAGAAATGTGTGCAATGGCTTATGGAGTGAGGTCATCTGTTTCAAAGCGATCGACTTGGATTCAATGTTCAGCATTATTAGCTTTTATAAAGCGTCAACATATTCTGCTTTATAATTATGGAAAGGAGGTATTTGGAGGTGAAGAAGGCAATCTATGCGGATTTGAGGTAGGCAGATATATATCGTTAGGTGTCTTGCCCAAGGACACTTACTGGTTAGAAGATCTGACCAAGATTTTTTTTCTTAGGTATGAGTATCTCCATCTTTCCGTATTAGATTTTACCTTCATACCATGTTCATCATTTGTTAATATCAATCTATATTATTTTCTACCTTTACTTCACTTTATTATTTCAATGTTCTATTTCTGCCTCAAACATAACTTATCACTCACTCATACACACCCAGACACACACACAAAAAAAATAGCTCCCTAACTATATTTCATTACTTATTCTATATCCTATTTCTTGCTCCATATGGTGAGGAATAAGAGCTACATTTACTTTTTTTCTCTTTGTCATTTCCATTTTCTATGCCATCTTACTTTCGCCTTTCTCTATCCCTTTATCCCCCTTTCTCTTTCCTTTCTTATTTTTCCACTTGCTCTTCATTGCCTTCTTAAATGTGTTAATACTTATTTAGCCAAGGACTCCATAAGATGTTATATTTATCCAATGTGTGATAATTCAGATAAAATCCCCTTTCCAAATCTCCTTGAGACTTTACCTCATTTCTAACCATATTCCAACCAACATATTTTGTCTTTTGATTTCCAGTTTCGCGCTATATAAATTTTCATAGCTAAAAAGATTTGTATAACCATATATCTATCCTATGATTTCAATTCTCCCAAATCCATATGTACCAATGCCCTCTTTGCAGTTGGAGCTAACTTTATTTTCAATATCTCTGAGATCCGAATGTGGAAGCAGGTAACGAACACTCCAATCAGCCGAACATGAACCATACGAATACTCCACACACCAAACAGTCGAACAGGAATGTAACAGACCGTTTCAGCACACAAGGGGTTAAAACCGTTTAGGCGATCGTCCCCTTTCACATACACAGGCACAGCTACTGCAGAACACCAATCCGCCGAACAGGAAACCATGCGAATGCTGTAAACAGCTGAATAGGAAAAACCATACGAATAGGTTTACACTCCTAGCAGTCAAACTGGAACAGCATACATTAAATCCCCCAAAGAACAAGACAAAGCTCCGTGTTGAGGGTCAAGCAATGAACAGTCAGAGCTGTGGGTTTATTGTGCTTATGTACACATTCTTGCACATTAGTACCACCCACAGGGTTTTGGAACACAACCAATAAACACATACAATACACTCAGACACTGCCACACAAAATCCTCCCCTCTGCCTGTAATACAATTACCTTACACAATGGGTAATGTAATTATAACAAGCAGAGAAATACAATTTTTCAACATTATTCATAACTTGAAAAGTATGCATCACATTCACATATAACTTACATTTTCAGAATCAGCATACTCCAAATACAAACATATGTCAAAAGCATCCAAATTGGTCCAGTGGTTCAAAGATAGATCGTAGTCCTTTGTGACCAAAGGAAGCATGGCTTTTCTGCCCAAAACCAGTTCCACAGAGTCTTCTATCCTGGAGATAATTGTGAAGTAATCCAATTATCTCCAAGGACAGAGGCAAAACTCCATTGAACACATGGCAGCAAAAGAAAATAAAAAACATAAAAGCATAACTGTGCAGCCATTGCACAAAACAGGTACATTCAACATATCCCCAGATAGCTCAGATCTGAGCGCACATTATTACTGAATGGCGCTCAGAGCACACACATACAGTTCAATTGCCATGGAGCCAAAGTCTTTCCCATAGTCTTTCATTATATGAATGGGCTCCATGGCATAGCTATCTGGGGTATCACTGCTCAAACAGGGCAAGCACCAAATAACCCGGCTTTCTTGTCTTTGCAGGGGAAAATCAAGCCTTTTAACATGGGGCCATAATCCAAAGGCAACAGGCGAGCAACCAGGCTTCTCCAATGCAATGTGGAGAGATTGGTCTCGTCACATCTCTCCCCTTTTCCAAACAGACTAACAGGGTATCTGACCTCCTGCCGGTCAGTGCCCTTGTTAGCCCAGCAGCCCACCCACAAAACACAAACAGTACTACAGCCCACCCACAATAAATGGTTACTACACCTGGGTAGAGGAGAACTTTGTCCATGTCCAGGTGCCTCACCATGGCTGTGTGGGTGACTTTTAAGCTGCCTTGGTGGGTTGCTGAGTGGGCAGAGACCAGTGGTACTCTGCCCTGGTGCCAGCGCTACAACGGGAGTAGCCTGGTTGGAGCCTGGTTGTTGGAGAGGGAGACCGACTGTCTCCCCTTTAGGTACACAGCTCTGCTGCTGAAGGGGGAGACCGACTGGCTAAACATCCCTGTCCCTACCCCCTGTGCTGTAAGTACAGAGACCACGGTCCCATCTGCACGGTTGTGGGGCTTGCTCTCTCCCCCTGGTACGTTAAACTGCCACTGGTGAGAGGGGGTAACAAGCTCCTCTCCCATATATACTTCCAGACGCGGGGAAGAGAGACCGACTGTCTCTGCTCCCAATACAGAGTCCTGCTGCTGGGGAAAGGAGACTGGGCTCTCTATTCCCTGTAGGACATTCTGCCGCTGGGGAATGGAGACTGGGCTCCCAATTCCCTGCTGTATCTCCCGCTGGGGCATGGAGACTGGGCTCCCAATTCCCTGCACATCACACTGCCGCTGGGGAATGGAGACTGGGCTCCCAATTCCCAACAACTCAGCCTGCCGCTGGGGAATGGAGACTGGGCTCCCAATTCCCTGCAATTCACACTGCCGCTGGGGATCTGAGCCGACTGCCCAGCATCCCTGTAGCTCACCCTGCCACTGGGGAGGATGCTGCTCTCCTCTCCCTGCAAGGTACACTGCTGCTGGGGGACAGGACCAACTGTCTCTGTCCCCTGTAACTCAGCCTGTCGCTGGGGAGTGGAGACTAGGCTCCCAGTTCCCTGCAATTCACACTGCCGCTGTGGATCTGGGCTGACCGCCCAGCATCCCTGTAGGGTCGGTGGAGAGACCTCGGTCCCATCTCCACCTGCCGCCTGGGGTTCCTCCCAGTAAATCTCAACAATATCTTCCCAGCTGAATGGATCTGGAACTGGATCTGTCAATCTGCTATCCTGCGGAGCCTTCCCAATGGAGTGGAAGAGATCTCGGTAGTCCTGCTCCAGTTCCCATTCCAGGGTTGCTAAGTGAGCCAGGTCTTGCTCTACCTCATGGGGGTCATCCCAGTCATGCCTAGCCTCACTCTCGTAGAAAATGTCCTGAAGTCTGTTCTGCGCAGGGCTCCCGAAGTCAGGCTCTGCAAAGGACTCCCACAACAAGCCCGGACCATCAAACTCCTCTCCCTCTGGCTTGTCATGCTCGGCTGTCCAGGGTATATACTGTGCCATATACCACCAGAGCGCCTGGTAGGCATCCTCCAGCCATAGTTCCTGCCATACCCGGTGCTCTAGTTCCTTCACCCATTCCTCCAGGGGCTGCTCTCCCAGGAAGGGCATCCGCAGGGCCACTTGCTTCTGCAACCGCTGCTCTTCACTGGGGAGACTCTCACCCCGCTGGTATTGTACATTATCCAGGGCTTGGTACCAGATGCCTTTCCTTAATGCATCCCGGCCATCTAGGTCCTCCTCCTCGTATAACACTGCTGGTTCCATTCTGTTGCTTTTAGGGTCGTTGTACTGGGACATGCATTGCCCCCCCTTGTAAATCCAAAGAAATGTTGTCTCCTGTAGCTGTCCTTCTGGCTGTAGGAACGATCCCGCCACTTGCCACCAATTGTAACGGCACCCCCAGGCATAAAAGGGGTGAACCGCCGTTTAGTAGATCTTCCCTTCCAGAGACACAGGCACAGCTACTGCAGAACACCAATCCGCCGAACAGGAAACCATATGAATGCTGTAAACAGCCGAATAGGAAAAACCATACGAATAGGTTTACACTCCTAGCAGTCAAACTGGAACAGCATACAATAAATCCCCCCAAGAACGAGACAAAGCTCCGTGTTGAGGATCAAACAATGAACAGTCAGAGCTGTGGGTTTATAGTGCTTATGTACACATTCTTACACATTAGTACCACCCACAGGGTTTTGGAACACAACCAATAAACACATACAATACACTCAGACACTCCCACACAAAATCCTCCCCTCTGCCTGTAATACAATTACCTTACACAATGGGTAATGTAATTATAACAAGCAGAGAAATACAATTTTTCCACATTATTCATAACTTGAAAAGTATGCATCACATTCACATAAAACTTACATTTCAGAATCAGCATACTCCAAATACAAACATATGTCAAAAGCATCCAAATTGGTCCAGTGGTTCAAAAGATAGATCGTAGTCCTTTGTGACCAAAGGAAGCATGGCTTTTCTGCCCAAAACCAGTTCCACAGAGTCTTCTATCCTGGAGATAATTGTGAAGTAATCCAATTATCTCCAAGGACAGAGGCAAAACTCCATTGAACACATAGCAGCAAAAGATAATAAAACACATAAAATCATGTAACTGTGCAGCCATTGCACAAAACAGGTACATTCAACATATCCCCAGATAGCTCAGATCTGAGTGCACATTATTACTGAATGGCGCTCAGAGAACACACATACAGTTCAATTGCCATGGAGCCAAAGTCTTTCCCATAGTCTTTCATTATACGAATGGGCTCCATGGCATAGCTATCTGGGGTATCACCACTCAAACAGGGCAAGCACCAAATGACCCGGCTTCCATGTCTTTGCAGGGGAAAATCAAGCCTTTTGACATGGGGCCATAATCCAAAGGCAACAGGCGAGCAACCAGGCTTCTCCAATGCAATGTGGAGAGGTTGGTTTCGTCACAAGGAACAACCATACGAATAAATAAGGATTTAACCCTGCGTATACCTGAGGGTGCCGTCACAGTAGGTACTAAATACCATCTATAATTTAGCTTTAGATGTGTTTCTTGGAATGTTAAACAATGCATGGCTTTCCTAATGGACATGAGACTGTTTACCCATTCTTTGCTATCAAAGGTCACTTGCAGTTCACTTTGCCATGCTAATAACGCTCTTGATATTGCCCCTTGTTTTAGGGTAAACATTATTCTATGGATCATCTTAATTATACCTGGTTGAGATTTATTATTAAAAAATTCTGTTTACATCCTCATGTACTCCATTTTCATCCTCTCTGTATAAGTGCACTCTGCTGCATAATGTGCTAATAGCCTTGAGTTTGTCCCCTATTAATAAATCTCTGATTTTGATTTTATATTTAGCATGTGGAGTTTTTACCATTATATTTTTAATATTGGTTTCTAGACTTACAAGAGAGGTATTTCGAATCACTTTATCTTTTATTTAAAGTTTTTTCTTAATCCTCATCCAACCGTTAATAATATTGTCCAGAATAATTGAAGTATTATATCTAAATATTTTTTCAACCTCATTATGGTGAGCCCATAGGATATTTTCTAAATTCTTGATTTTTAGTAATTCAGATTCTATCAAGTACCAATCTTCTTGTTTACAATTATCTATTTGAAATTTATGAGCTTGCATAACCATCACCACATTTGCAAAGTTTTCCATTTTAGGTAAACTAAACCCTCCTTGATGAACTATAGTGTATAATATGTTTCTACAAATTCTAGTTTTTTTCCCAACCATATAAACTTTTCTGTAATTTTTTAAAGTAATCACAATATTTTATGGGGATTTTAATGGGAATCATACGTAAGTGATATAACCACTTGGGGAATGCATATGCTTTTATTATATTCATCCTGTCCATCCATGAAACAAAAAGATGTTTCCATTCTGCCAAATTCTTTTCATATTCCTTAATTAAAGCAAGATAATTAATTCTTCAAATGTTTTCAACATTGTCTGTTTAAATTAACCCCCAAGTATGTAATCCCTGATTTATTCACCACCAGCCCATATTGGCTTTGAATTTTGTGTATAGTTTCTTCTTCCATTGCTATTAACATAATTTCAAATTTGTTTTTATTTACTTTATAATTATACAGGGAACTACATATCTATATCTTCTAACAAATAAGATAATGATGTTTCTGGGGAACTGAGAGTCACCAACACATCGTCTGCATACATGGTTAGTTTGCACTCTATTGTGCCTATATTTATAGCCTTAATATTTTTATTGTTACGTATAGTGTTAGCAAGTGGTTCCAGAGAAAAAATGTAAAGCATTGAAGCTAGCGGACATCCTTGTCTCGTAACATTCTTAATATTCAGCTAATTTGAACAGAATCCTTGACCTATCACTAGAGCAGATGGAGATGCATACAAGGCTATGACAGAGTCAATTAAACTGTCCCCCAGATTAAATCCTCTCATGGTTTCTTCAAGGAACAGCCAATTGACCCTGTCAAAACACCTTTTCTGCGTCAATAGACAGCATTAACATCAGTTGTTGTTTTTGTTTTGTGTATTCAATTAAGTGTAATATCTTCCTTATATTGCTGTTTGAATGGCGAGATTTCACAAATCCTGTTTGATCCATTCCAATTACCAAGGGCAAAATTTTATTAATTCTCTCAGCCAATATAGCCGAGTATATCTTGGTGTCTGAATTTATTAATGATATTGGCCTATAGTTTGCTACCCCTGTGGGATCCTTATCTTGCTTCGGAATGGGCAGGATAGATGCTTGAAGCATCTCTTCTGGAAATCTTTTATTCATTTGTTTTATTTCGTTAAAAAGGTTTTGTAGCGGATCGGCAATATTAAATCCCACGAACTCCGCTGGTATAGAAGGTAATCTACAGTCAAGCGCTGAAAAGTAAGGCAATATCCCAAATCCCCCGGTAACCAGACAAAACACAGTTCTGGGAGTCAACTGAGGTCTTTATTCACAGCATCCAGTATTTATGCAAGTCCCCATGCAAGGGGATTCCATACTGCCATAGCAGGGGTAACACAGTAGGGGACTACATGGGGACTTCACATTCTGGGCATTTCTCCCATCAGGCCCTGCTGCACGAGAGGGACACTCCCACTGGAATGTACCGTTAAGTGGATTATCCCTCTGTGCAGCAGAACCAGCAATTCACATTAAAATACATAACTTGCATTGTATTCGGTGAATTTATACAATTGGACGTTCGGCAGATAGCTGGGGTCTGAGCGCACAGTTCGTGAGAATACCGCTCAGATCTCAGCTAAAACAGCCGAACGCCGCACGAAAAACATATTAATTGTAACACACGCTTAAAAGACCGATTGATATACGAGAAATAAAATACCGAAAAGCCCGGAGCTCCCGAATGGCCTGGAAGCCCAGCGGTGTTCACGCCGTCGAGTAGCCGTTTTCAGTACCACGCGCTCGACGACCGAACACAGCTGGAGAGACAAAGGATCCAAGATGGCCGACCGCCGCGTGGTCGGTAGTCGAACGACGGCCACCTCAGAGAGTCTCTAATTGCCGATTGCAACATTGTTGCAATCGGTTAACAAGCACCACACGTCTCTTAGTGTGTGGGCTATTACTAGAGTGTTCATTCGGTTCACGAACAGCCCGCAAAGGCGCTGTTCGTGAAACGGAATAGAATACGGCTATCTGCTTTCGGCAGATAGCTAACACAGTCAATACAGCATACAGGATCCAGCAGATTACAACCAGGCACATATACAATCATAATAAATATACAGGCAACCCTTAAAACCATATTGTCTCTGTTTAGTCCAAGTGGCTAGGTTTGCCACAGGTTTGTCATATGAGGGGACAAAATTTCAGATAGTTTCTTATATAGTATGTTAGACATTCCATCCGGTCCTTAGGGATTTTTTTTTTTTTTTTTTAATTTTATAGCCTTTTTGACTTCTATTATTTGAAAGGGTGCATCTAAGCTTTCTCTTTGTTCCTGCGTTATTGTCGGTAACTTAGTTGTAGTTAACTACTCTTTAATTCTCTGTTTATTTTGTTCTTTGTTGGGGAATATTATATAAACCATTGTAATAATAAATGCAGCTCCAATTTTATATGGGGAATTATGGACTTCATTATTATCCACTATTTTAAAAATTCTAGATTTTAGTTGAAGTGCCCGCCATTAGACAATCGAACACGTGGCAGCGGCCATTTTAATCCAGTCGAACGCGGTCAGCAGTGTGTGCCGTCAAATCCCTGGAACGGAAATCGGCCACACATTGGAACGAACACCGCTGACCTGTACCTTCCACTACCCTTCGGCACTGCGGCTGGAGACTAAGTCCCGTTCGAAGATTTGAACAGCAGTTCAAATTGGACTTAGTCACTCTGTTGTAAAATAGACCGCTATTAGACCATCGAACACCACTGAAACACAACCCCGGTTTCACTTCGACACTTCGACAGAAGTCGAAGTGCGTTCGACGATTCGAACGCCGCCTTCGGATGGGACATTGTCATTTTTCAGGGCAGAAACAGACCGACCGCACAGCCTGAATCTGTTGAACTGTTATGGGCATGCAAACAGGCGTGCAGTTGGTCCAAAGAGACTTTTTAATATTTCTGGAACCCCTGAACGGATTGGTACGAATTCTGAGTATGTCGTTCCCCAAGTTGTGTTGTTTATAAAAATATGTTTTATTGCTGTGTGACGAAAAATCAGAAAGTTATATAAAATGCATAAAAAGTATAAGTTTTAGCTTGGAGATAATTGAGTAGATACAGTAAGAAACTAAATTATCTCCCAAGCAGAGGGGAGGGAATCTGTGGGATGTAACCATTGTCTGATTGGGTAATGTCTAATTGGCTGTGGGCGTCTCCCTTGCAGGGGAGCACTGCATAAAAGCAGAGTACCTGTCATTAAACATCAGTTCTACTTTAGCCTTCAAAACTTAGCTTTGTCTCGTTATTGAAAGGGAACCTGCTCAGCTAATCACTAGCTCTTTTAAAAGCTCTACCCCTCTCTCTCTCTCTACTTGGATCCAGCTGATAGAAAGAAGGCTACTCCATTACTGCACAGCATCTTGCTGGGAAAAAGGACGTCTCCAACGGCTGATACCCCCTCTCCACTGGGGTAGCCGTTACACTTTCTATCCCTGTTTATACGAACGAGCCTTGTTACCCATTTGTATATACGAACAGCCGACCGCCCGGCCCTTGTCGTGTGCCGCCAAATAACTCCAGTCACCTCTTAAGAAACCAAAAGAATTGGTGAATGGCTGACCACCCTACGTGAGCAGTGTGCCGACAATCAACCTCCTGGGAGCTATGGTTTGTGGTTAACCGCAGCCTCATTGACTGGCATCAAGGTGGTCACCGTTCGGATACAATTGGTTCCCCCAAACCGACGAAAGAACTGCCGAATGATGACCACCTATAGTCTGGCGTGTGTCTCCAATTAACTTGCAGTTTCTGTGGTTAACCGCAGTATAATCACTTATCCCAAGGTGGTCGCAGTTCGAATGCCGAACAGGCCATCTTTTAACTATAAGATAAGGCTAGGGACTAATGAAAGTATTTAGAAAATTGGGCAGACTAGATGGGCTGAATGGTTCTTATCTGCCGTCACATTCTATGTTTCTGTCAGAGTACAGAATATTTGATAGAGTCCTGTGGCAAACCTAGCCACTTGGACTATAACCAGAGACTATGCCTTTAAGGGTTGCCTATAGGTATGGGGAGATATGTGCTTTACTCTGTATGTGTATGCTATATGTATTTTCTGCATTGCCTGTATTTGTCTTTTTTGCCGAATGCAAATGGCGGTTTGTATGGGGATTTTCTTTCGTTTCACGAACAGCACTTTGAAGGGCCGTTCGTGAACCGAACGCAATACCCCTAATAGCCCACACACTTAGAGGCGTGTGGCGCTGGTTAACCGATTGCAACATTCGGGATGAAGAACGCCCCCGCGACCTTCCAGCGGATGGTGGATCGGCTACTGGACAGGTTCCAGGATTATGCGTGTGCATACCTGGATGATATTGCCATCTACAGTCAGACCTGGTCGGATCACCTACAACATATAGGGGCTGTAATAGATCGGATCCGGGAGGCAGGGCTTACCTTGAAGCCCAGCAAATGCCACATAGGGATGGCAGAGGTCCAATACTTAGGACACCGGGTTGGTAGCGGGCAACAGAAGCCTGAGCCCGCAAAGATTGAAGCTGTAGCCCAGTGGCCTACCCCTAGGACCAAAACCCAAGTCCTTGCTTTTTTAGGTACCGCCGGGTATTATAGAAAATTTGTGCCCAATTACAGTGCCCTGGCCAAACCCCTGACAAACTTAACGAAGAAAAACCTGCCCAGGCAGGTCATCTGGGCCCCAGAGTGTGAACAGGCATTCAACCAACTGAAGACGGCTCTGACCAATGCCCCTGTGCTGGCTGCTCCTGATCCAACTAAACGTTTTCTTGTCCACACAGACGTCTCCATGTTTGGATTGGGAGCAGTACTGAGCCAGGTCGGAGCCGATGGCGGAGAACATCCCGTAGCCTATTTGAGTCGGAAATTGTTACCCCGAGAAGTGAGCTACGCCGCCATAGAAAAAGAATGCCTGGCCGTGGTGTGGGCCCTGAAAAAGTTACAGCCATATCTCTATGGGCAACCCTTTTCTTTGCTCACAGATCACAACCCGTTGGTATGGCTAAACCGTGTGGCTGGAGACAATGCCAGGCTGCTGCGCTGGAGTTTGGCGCTGCAGCCCTTTGACTTTACGATCCATTATCGCCCAGGGAAACAAAACGGTAACGCCGACGGGTTATCCAGACAAACAGACCTTGAGAAGTGATCTGTGAGCGCTCCTCCGGACATCCCCAAGCCGATCCGTTGGGATCAGACTGTGTATGCCGGCTTGGTTCTGGGGGAGCATTGTGGCAAACCTAGCCACTTGGACTATAACCAGAGACTATGCCTTTAAGGGTTGCCTATAGGTATGGGGAGATATGTGCTTTACTCTGTATGTGTATGCTATATGTATTTTCTGCATTGCCTGTATTTGTCTTTTTTGCCGAATGCAAATGACGGTTTGTATGGGGATTTTCTTTCGTTTCACGAACAGCACTTTGAAGTGCCGTTCGTGAACCGAACGCAATACCCCTAATAGCCCACACACTTAGAGGCGTGTGGCGCTGGTTAACCGATTGCAACAATGTTGCAATTGGTAATTAGAGGCTCTCCTGGGTGGCCGTCGTTCGACTACCGACCATGCAGCGGTCGGCCATCTTGGATCCTTTGTTCCCTCAGCGGTGTTAGGTCGTCGAGCGCATGGTACTAAAAACGGCTACTCGACGGTACGAGCACCGCTGAGCTTCCAGGACATTCGGGAGTTTCGGGCCATTCGGGTTTTTGTTCCCTGAAAGCAATCGGTCCTTTTCATATGTTTTATAAGCGACGGGATCCAACTCTACAGCCGAATACAGCGCATTCGAATGAAAGGAACAACCGAACGGAAAAAGGGAAAGGCAATTCGTATGAAACAAGCAGACGAAAGCGATCAGTGAATGGGGACGGATTACACGGCGTTAAAGAGGCAGACGCTAAAGGAACTGCTGGAGGCTAGAGGAAAAAGCGCTAGCAACAAATCTAAAGCAGTACTCATTGCAGAGCTGATGGAAGGCGACCAAGCACACAGCAGTCCAACCCCACCGGCCAGGGAGGAAACACCGTATCAGAGGGAACTAAGGACTGGTTGGAATTTGTACCCCAGCCAGTACCCCTGGACATATTGACCGTACTGATGGCAGACGTCCAGGACTACATTATGGCACAGCAACCTCCGGGGGCACCCTCCAGGGCAGAATCCATCGCCAACTCATTCTGCACTCCAGTAAAGCAGAAAATACCGTAACAGGCATTTAAAGCATTCTGCGAAGAGAAGGATGAGATAGACGGATACCTGCAGGATTTCGAGCGGTTATGCGACCTACACGACCTGGAGCAGGCGATGTGGGTACCCCTACTGGCAGGCAAGTTGGCAGGACGAGCAGCAGAGGCTTATCGTGCTGTACCCAGAGAGGACAGCAAGGACTATTTTAAAGTGAAAAGGGCGATTCTAGAAAGGTATGCCATAACCCCAGAGGCATACCAGCGAAAATTTCGGGGATTGAAAAAGCCCGAAAGAGATTCACACGCAGAGTGGGCGCATAAGCTTGACCAAGCCTCACAAGGGTGGATTCAGGCAAGCCAAGCCACCACCATGGAGGGACTGCGCCAACTCATTCTGCTGGAGCAGTTCTTTAACGGCCTGTCACCAGAGGCACAAGAGTGGGTAAGGGACAGAAAACCTCTCACCCTCACAGCGGCCGCCCGACTGGCAGATGAACACTTTGATGCCCGGAGGCACCATGGGCTCACCCACAGGGGCCCTCTGAGACCGCCAGTGCAACATCACCCGACCATCTCCACACCTGCCAACCCTACCCCATTCAGGCCAGCACCAGGGAACCCCCCACCACCATCCCGCTACAATGGCAGAGCCAACATCCAATGCCATACCTGCCGGCAGTGGGGACATATGTCCCGGGAGTGCACCCAGAATCGGAGCAGGCAGGCGTGGAACCAGGTATGGCAGAACTCCGCTCCGAGGGCGGCGGCCCATTTTTACCACATGGAACCTGACCAATCGGAGCTGGCAAGTCTACAAACCGAGGAACCGTTGGGGGTTCTATATGAAGTGATGTCTGTGCAAGCCACGGACAACAGGCAGCATCACCGCCAAGTTGTGGTTGTGGGGGGGAAAGAAGTACAGGGGCTGAGGGACTCGGGAGCCACCTTGACCCTAGTGGCACCACATTTAGTTCCAGATGTGGCCCACACTGGCGGATCAGTGGCGGTCCGGGTAGCAGGGGGAGCCATGTACCGGTTACCCACTGCCAAGGTGCATTTGAACTGGGGTGCTGGGGAGGGGGTTGTAGAGGTGGCAATAATGAAGAAGTTACCGGCAGATGTTGTTTTGGGGAATGACTTGGGCCAGATGACTTCCGCTTTCCTACCCCAGGCCCCTTCACAAGAGGCTCACCCGGTAACTACACGGCAACAGGCTCGCACCACGGCATCACCAGCACACTCTGAGGCTCAGGTAAGAAACCATGACCCCCCCTTGACAAATATGACCTGGGACACCCCAACCACTTTTGAAGCCGAGGTTCAGACAGACCCCACACTGCAGGTGTACCGAGATAGGGTAGACACGGACCAGGTGGGGCGGGAGGGGGAACGGTATATTTGGGAAAATAAGTTACTGTACCGGGTGGCGGAAAGGGCAATAGGCAACTCTGTGACGCTCCAAACTAAGCAGCTGGTAGTACCCCAGAAGTATAGGCATGAGTTACTTAGAATAGCCCATGACATCCCTCTGTTCGGCCATTTAGGGATGACCCGGACCCGGTATCGATTAACACACGCTTTCTTTTGGCCTGGGATTTCTAAAGACGTAAGACACTATTGTACCTCCTGTGATGTGTGTCAGAGGGTAGGCAAGAGAGGGGATCGCCACAAGGCGAAACTATGTCCTCTACCTATAATTGAGGAACCGTTCAGCCGTGTAGCCGTAGGTATAGTGGGGCCACTACCAAAACCCAGCCCCTCTGGGAAGCGTTATATACTGACCGTGGTGGACTACGCCACCCGGTACCCCGAGGCGATTGCCTTAACCAATATCCACGCTGAGACCGTGGCCGAAGCCCTGATGAAAATATTCTCCCGAGTAGGGTTCCCATAGGAAATGGTCTCCGATAGGGGGACCCAATTCACGTCTGAGGTTACTCAGCAGTTATGGAGGATATGTGGCATTAAGCCAATCATTAACTCAGCCTACCACCCTCAATCCAATGGATTATATGAGAGGTTCAACGGTACCCTAAAACAGATGCTCCGGACATTCGGAGAGACCCATAAGGACTGGGAACGATTCCTTCCCCATCTGTTGTTTGCTTACAGAGAGGTACCCCAAGAGTCTACCGGTTTCTCCCCATTTGAACTGTTATTTGGGAGAAGGGTCTGAGGACCATTGGATCTCATTAGGGAGCATTGGGAGGGAGAGAGTAGCGCAGATGGGACCCCTATTGTACCATACGTGCTGGCGTTCCGGGATCGCCTGGAGGAATTAACCCAGGCAGTGCGCACCAACCTCCAAGCCGCCCAGCAACGACAGCGTCGTTGGTATGACAGAGGGGCCAGAGACCGTAGTTTTCAAGTGGGACAAAAGGTGTTAATTCTCAAACCGGTCCGCACCGATAAACTACAGGCCGTCTGGCAGGGCCCATACCAGGTGGTAGAGCAGAGATGCGATACCACCTATGTGATCGGCCCATGCTCCGGAGTAGGGAAGAGACGCATGCTCCATGTGAACATGCTCAAACCCTACCACGAGCGAACTGAGGACGTGGCAGCTATTTGCACGCCCGCCTCAGAAGATCAGGAGAACTTGCCTCTTCCAGATCTGTTAGAGCAGGAGGAGCAGAAGGAGCCCTCCCAGGGGGTTCAGCTGGGGGAGCGGCTAAGTCCTCAAGAGCGTACCCAGGTACAAGAACTGATAGCGACAAAGGGTGCCACCTTTTCTAACTTACCTGGGTACACTCCGCTAGCCACTCACCGAGTAGAAACCCCGGGACAGCTTCCTATGCGACAGACCCCATATCGGATTCCTGAATCCGTGCGGGAACATATGAGGAAGGAGATTGAAGAGATGTTGCAGTTGGGGGTTATCGAACACTCCGATAGCCCCTGGGCATCGCCGGTAGTCCTGGTTCCCAAGAAAGACAGTACCACCCGGTTCTGCGTGGACTACCGGAGGTTGAACGACAAAACCGTGTCGGACGCCTACCCGATGCCACGGATAGACGAACTGCTAGATAGGATGGCCAGGGGTCAGTATCTCACTACAATAGACCTTTGTAAGGGATACTGGCAAATTCCACTAGCCGAGGACGCCATCCCCAAGTCGGCGTTTGTCACCCCGTTTGGCTTGTACCAATTTCGAGTCATGCCATTCGGGATGAAGAACGCCCCCGCGACCTTCCAGCGGATGGTGGATCGGCTACTGGACGGGTTCCAGGATTATGCGTGTGCATACCTGGATGATATTGCCATCTACAGTCAGACCTGGTCGGATCACCTACAACATATAGGGGCTGTAATAGATCGGATCCGGGAGGCAGGGCTTACCTTGAAGCCCAGCAAATGCCACATAGGGATGGCAGAGGTCCAATACTTAGGACACCGGGTTGGTAGCGGGCAACAGAAGCCTGAGCCCGCAAAGATTGAAGCTGTAGCCCAGTGGCCTACCCCTAGGACCAAAACCCAAGTCCTTGCTTTTTTAGGTACCGCCGGGTATTATAGAAAATTTGTGCCCAATTACAGTGCCCTGGCCAAACCGCTGACTGACTTAACGAAGAAAAACCTGCCCAGGCAGGTCATCTGGGCCCCAGAGTGTGAACAGGCATTCAACCAACTGAAGACGGCTCTGACCAATGCCCCTGTACTGGCTGCTCCTGATCCAACTAAACGTTTTCTTGTCCACACAGACGCCTCCATGTTTGGATTGGGAGCAGTACTGAGCCAGGTCGGAGCCGATGGCGGAGAACATCCCGTAGCCTAATTGAGTCGGAAATTGTTACCCCGAGAAGTGAGCTACGCCGCCATAGAAAAAGAATGCCTGGCCGTGGTGTGGGCCCTGAAAAAGTTACAGCCATATCTCTATGGGCAACCCTTTTCTTTGCTCACAGATCACAACCCGTTGGTATAGCTAAACCGTGTGGCTGGAGACAATGCCAGGCTGCTGCGCTGGAGTTTGGCGCTGCAGCCCTTTGACTTTACGATCCATTATCGCCCAGGGAAACAAAACGGTAACGCCGACGGGTTATCCAGACAAACCGACCTTGAGAAATGATCTGTGAGCGCTCCTCCGGACATCCCCAAGCCGATCCGTTGGGATCAGACTGTGTATGCCGGCTTGGTTCTGGGGGAGCATTGTGGCAAACCTAGCCACTTGGACTATAACCAGAGACTGTGCCTTTAAGGGTTGCCTATAGGTATGGGGAGATATGTGCTTTACTCTGTATATGTATGCTATATGTATTTTCTGCATTGCCTGTATTTGTCTTTTTTGCCGAATGCAAATGGCGGTTTGTATGGGGATTTTCTTTCGTTTCACGAACGGCACTTTGGAGGGCCGTTCGTGAACCGAACGCAATACCCCTAATAGCCCACACACTTAGAGGCGTGTGGCGCTGGTTAACCGATTGCAACAATGTTGCAATCGGTAATTAGAGGCTCTCCTGGGTGGCCGTCGTTCGACTACCGACCATGCGGCGGTCGGCCATCTTGGATCCTTTGTTCCCTCAGCGGTGTTAGGTCGTCGAGCGCATGGTACTAAAAACGGCTACTCGACGGCACGAACACCGCTGAGCTTCCAGGACGTTCGGGAGTTTCGGGCCATTCGGGATTTTGTTCCCTGAAAGCAATCGGTCCTTTTCATATGTTTTATAAGAAATGTGTTTTTCGTGCGGCGTTCGGTTATTTTAGCTGGGATCTGAGCGGTAATCTCACGAATGATGCGCTCAGACCTCAGCTATCTACCGAACGTCCATTCGTGTAAATCCACCGTACATTCACCAAGTTACGGATTTTTGTGTAAATTGTCGGTTCTGCTGCACGAGGGGGTAATCCACTTAACGGTGTGTTCTGGGAGGAGGATCCCTCTCGTGCAGCAGTGCCTGATGGGAGAAATATGTTGTCATGTAAGTCCCCCATGTAGTCCCCTCTGGGAGTGCTCCTGGGAAGGGACTCAGGAAACCCCTTGCATGGGGACTTGTATAAATTGTCCAGCCGAATTAAAGGATTTCAGTTGACTCTCAGAACTGTGTCCAGTCCGGTTACTGGGAGGTTGGGGATATTGCCTTGTTGTTTCAGCGCTTGACTGTGGATTATTTCCTGAACCAGCGGAATTCGTGGATTTAATATTGGCGTTCCGCTACAAGTCCTAACCTCAACATATGAGGAAAGGGATTTAGGGGTGATTATTTCTATGTTTCTATCGTAAAACCCCTGGAACTATGATCGGCTACTGGTTTGCACAAATCCTGCTAAGGTACTGGTTGTCCCATCCGTTCGTGCAAAACCATACGAAAGCCATACAGACAAACTTTAATTTTGTGGCTTTCATACACAATTCGTGAGATCTGAGCGCAATTCGTAAATTCTGTGTGCTCAGATCAGAGCTGTCTGGAGAAGGGTCGAATAGGATGTTTTAGTATTAAAATATGAGTTATATATTTGTATGCGGTTTTCATATATGTAATAAAACGTGGGTATTTCATGGGCCTGAAGATAATTAGGTTAGGGTAACCGTTGGGACCAATTATCTCCAGGGTAGGGGGGAGTGTTTCCATAAGATGCACTTTATTCCTATTGGTTGGGACATTGCATTGTCCAGTGTACCATCAGGTCCAGGGGGGTTGTCCTGTGGCCTGAAAACTTGTATAAATTACTGTGCCAGAGTACCCATTAAACCAGTTCGTTTTACCCTCAACTCGCAGCTTCGACTCATGTGGTAGGGAAAGGTGTATCCTAGCTTTGGTATAGCTAGTGGGATGTTCTACATTTCCAGGAATTAATACTGTATGCTGATTGGAGCGGCGCTCTCACTCTCCAAATTCGGGAACCAGGATATCCAAGCAGTCCAACTTCCAGCTAGCCTGGAGGCAACCGTAACATTTGGTGGCAGTGGTGGGATCCCTGGAGTTCCTAGGAGAGATACAGAGCAGATGGAGATAAATGAAGCGCACCACCTTGAAGGATATACTAGAAAGCCGAGGTGGGAACGCAAGCAATCGTCCTAGGAGGGAGCTGATTGCAGAACTGACAGAACTGGATCAGAGCTTCACCATGGCAGAAACCCTGATGGTGGCTGGTGACGAAAAGACCAGGATGGTACGGGAGAGGCTCTCCTTGTTCGGGCCGAACCCCTCTATGGAGCTGATCCAGCAAACGATGGCTTAGGTAGATGCGGAGATACAAGCAGCCACAGCCCACAAACTCAGCCTGCTCGCTGCACAGCAAGGTCCCACAACAGCTCCGACGATCATCCCTGCAGAAACGACCAGGAGGTGAAAGATTCCCTATGCGGCTTTCCAACCTTTCTTGGAGAATGAGACGGGGATAGATGAGTATTTAGCAGACTTTGAGCGGCAGTGTACGCTTCACCAAATCCCCAGCGAGGATTGGCCCACTATATTGTCCGGGAAGCTGCATTTCGGACACTAATCCCAGAGGAGGTGACCCAATATGTGCGGGTTAAGGACACCTTACTGCAACGATACGCTGTAACCCCAGACACATATCACAGACAATTCAGGAACACCAAGAAAAAGCTAAATAACACTCACACCAAATGGGCCCATAGGATGCAAAGGGCGGCTACCCATTGGTTTCAAGGTTGCCAAGCCGTAACGGCTGAGGAGGTACAATGGCATGGGTACAATGAGGAGGTACAATGGCATGGACCAGCAAGGGAAGGAATGGCTTAGAGATCGCCGACCCACTACCCTAAACGAGGCGGCTAAGTTAGCCGATGAACATCACGATTCTCAATTACACGAATCATCCAACTACCGACCAGGGAAAGTTACCGAACACCAGCCTGGAACGACTTCAGAGCTCCTGTGCCAGCGGGGCCCACCCGGTAGTCAGGACCACCCAGCAGCAGCATCTCAGACCATCCCCGGCCAAGTTGTTATCGATGCAAACAGCCCGGGCAAGCTGCCCACTGAACAACCACTAAACCTTCCGGAGCTATAACCCTTCCTCTGGCCCTTTTCGATCCGCTAGGGCTATTTGTGTCAACTAGGAGGGTCCCATGGAGGAATACCTGGGACCCCTTCACGAGGCCCACCTAGTATATGCAGCCTCTGACAACCGCCAGCACCACAGGCAGAAAGTATGGCTCGAGGGTCACCCCACGGAGGGGCTAAGGGACACTGGCGCTACAATTACTTTGGTCCAGAACCACTTGATTCTGGAGCATAGGTGATCTTGTAGCAGACAGAGGGGGTCTCTGTAACAAATCTGTTAGGTCTATTCCTCATATAGTACCATTTTGTTTCATTCTTAATAATGGTTTATTCGCTTTCTCTAATAGCTGTTTTCTAATCTCCTCTTTAATCTGATCTATTTTGATTTTAACCAAATCAGATAAACTTGTATTAAATCCCCTTTTCAGTCTTTCCAATTGGATATACAAGTTCGATAACGGTTTATCATTTTTTTTCTCTGATATGCATCTAATTTGATTATTTGCCCTCTAATTACAGATTTATAAGTGCACCATACATTTGTGAGAGTTGTAACCCCTGTTAAGTTCTCTTTTAAAAAAAAAAAATCAGGGGGGCGGAGCTAGCATCCGACGGCAACGGTCGCTCTCTGCTTGAGCTCCGACAAACGGGCACGAAAAACGCCCTAATCCTGCTGAACATAGGGGTACAACACCCCCCAACAAGCCCCAGACAACTCTCCTTACGATGGGGAGAAAAACCAAGAAGCCCCGTCCGGATCGACCGAGATTCTGTGCCGATATCGGCGACCTCCTGAGGGGACCGCATGGCGCGGGGAGGACTGACATGGCGGCGGACATGGGAGATTTCTCAGACGACTCGGCTGACTACTCCCTCCACGATACAGAAGAGCGGGGAATTAACCCTACAACATCTGCCCAGCCAGCAGCCAAAGGGTCAGAACCTCTCACCACAGGGATACTTACCGGCCTCCTGGCGGATCTCCGCCACAGCCTCTCCTCAGAAATCTCCCAGGTAAGAGAAGACCTCAGGGGGTTTAACGGGCGCCTAAATATAATTGAGCAGACAACCACAACACATGCAGCCCACATCCAAGGGCTGCAGAATCAGATTGCCACTCTCACTGCAGCTCACACCACTCTGAGCCACCAATTAGCAGCAATGGAGGACAAGAGAAGGTGGAAACACCTAAAGATCAGGGGCCTCATGGACACTATCACACAAGCAGAACTGCCCCACTGCCTGCGTAGGCTCTTCACAGCACTGTTGTCACCCAAACAAGCAAAAGGTATCACACTAGAGGGGATGTTTTGGCTCCCAAAGCCTCCTGCAGCTGCGGCCTCCAACACCAGCGACCTACTGGTCAAATTCCAAAACGACCAAGATAAGGCAGCCATCTTGAAAGCAGTGAGGGGGAAACCCCCATTCCGCTTTGAGGATATGGACATTACCTTCTGCTCAGATCTCTCTCGACCGACACTTCAGTGGCGGAAGACGCTACGACCCCTCACATCCATACTATCAACGAACGGAATCAAGTACCGATGGGGCCCAACACACATGCTCATTATCCAGCACCAAAACACGGAGATCAAGGTAGCGGAGGCATCGCAGATAGAGGCAACCCTGACCAATCTGGGCCTGAACCACGCAGCAACGCCAGCACCGACAACATGGGACCCGGCCAACTCTGTCCCGTTCATCCCGGCAAATCGGAACTTACCCAGCCGTGCAACTACGTGACTCTGGACATTACATCTTTTCATTTATATAGCTGCTTTTATATATGGTTACGTAACCTCTTGGGATTCTTTGTTTTTACCGTTTTTATCGTTTTTTCTCTCGTATTATGAGGCACAGGCACCTCATAGGGCCAGCCTCATGCTGAGAAACTGTAGACGCAGCATAAGTTATACTGTTGGTATTGTACCCTTTCTGTTTTTTGTTTGTGTTATATACACCGTTTAGACACCGCGCAACATACCACACCATGCACACCATGAACAGCAGGCCACACCCATCTCCGCCACCTCCCAGACCTAAACAAGCCGAAACTCAGAAACACTAGCTCCTTCACGAACACCTTACCCCCCCCAGCTCCGCGCTAGGAACCACTTACACTTACTCTACCAAGTGGAGCTGTGCCCACTCAGCACCCAACCCGCCATAGAAAGATACCGCATTTTCTCTCACTTTCTGAAACCACAGAGCCATACATGTCCCAGACACCTACACTAACCACAACCATCGCTAAAGACATGACCATGGCAGTAACAAGCTACATTACCATAAAACAAAATACCACAGCCAACATCGCTATCCCACCAATATATGCAGAAGATTAAAAACAGTGATATGCTTCATTGTATGTATTACTCGCTATATATATATATATATATCTTGTTGACTGTGACAAAATAAAGAATTTAAAAAAATAAAAAAAATTCAGATTCTTTAACTAGTATTTCAGTATTTTCTTCCTTTCTTAGTAGATATTCCTTAAGCCTCCATGGGTGTAATACCTTGGAGTATTTCTTTTCTATCTCCATAACTACTAAATCATGAACCGACAATGTTACTGTTTGAATATTAATCTTTTTGCATTCCGTATATTTATATCTTTAATCAGTATTTTATCCAATCTTGAGTATGAGTTATGTCTTGATTATGTCTTGGTGAGTAGTAGGTATATTGTTTTTCTAATGGATTGAATATTCACCATAAATCGTATAGTTTATATTTGCCCAAAGTTTCCTGGAATGCACGTGCCAACCCTCTTTGAGAAGGGTCCATAGTTTTATCTAGACCATGCTTTATCTAGGCTATTATCTGATACGCAGTTGAAATCTCCCAAGCATACAAACATGCCTTGGATAGTTTCATATAATTTCTCAAGAGGTTTATTTAAAGAATTCCCTTGTTTTTTGTTGTGGGCATATATATTCAAAAAAGAGAAAAAGATTTCATCCAGTTTACAGATCAGAAAGAGATAGCGACCCTGTTTATCTGCCTGCATAAAGATGTATTCATATTTTATATTGCTAGATATCATTATAGCCACCCCCCTCTTTTTGCCCTTCTGTAATTCTGCATATTCTACATTTGGATATCTGTTGCTAATAAAACGTTTGTTGTCCTGAGCCTCTAAGTGGGTCTCTTGATGGCAGCATACATTAATTCTATCTTTTTTCAGCATATCATATCGCATGATTCATTTTTAAGCCTTTTACATTAAGAGTAATCACTTTTAAGTTATTCATGCTTTATCTTTCTTCGTATATCCAGTGTTTGCCCGTTCGTCTCCCTCACCGCATGGAGCAAAAAAGTTAGAGAACAAAAAAAAAAAAAACACACACACACAATCATACAAACTTTCCTTTCTTGACTTAAAATACTTAAATCTTCTCAACTCCTGATTAGGAGTCACATTTTTCTTATTGACTCTCCAACCAGAAAAAAATTGGACATGAGGAAACCCCACATTCCCCATATATGTCCAATAGATTATAAATACGGATTGAGTCATGGACCCAAAGAGAAAATTTTGCGGTTGCGGTATACTTTTGTGGAGATTTATCTATCATGGGAGAGACAAAAAAAAAAAGAGGAAAATCGCCCTTTTGTGTATATATGGTTACTCCTCCATCCTCTCTTGTGATAGGAGGCCTTCTCCACTCTGCCAGTGCTTCGCATCTGTGCTTCTCCCTCTCTCACACTATTCAGGTTTCCCTACCTTCATTTTAAATGTTAAAGTGTTATCCTTAGCCTATCCTGCTAAGTTGTTTATCTGTGTCACGTGATCATTTTTATGTGTTTGTACATGATATGTCATATCTAATTATTTTCCCTCCCCCTTCCCTTCCACTTTTGCTTTCTCTTTAAAAATAGATAAATAAATAAATGTAAGTGCTTGGTATGCTTATTATATTTATATTTCTTCCCCTTTCCCTTCCATTTTTCTTTTCTCTTTAATTATTAAATCTTAAGTATACTATCTTATTTTGCCTTTCCACCAGACTCATCATTACGTTCTTATGTGAATAATTTACATCGTGCTTTCATCCGGCTTATAGTCTTTCTCCAAGGAGAGAAAAAAATAAAAAATAAATAAATAAGTTAAAAAAAAATTAAAAAAGATGCCCAACTTTTCCCCCCTTTTTTTCTTTTTCCTTTTTTACTTGAACTACGCTGCAGTTTCTTGCATATACATAATTATACTACTAGCTTGTCAATCCACTCCTCTGCTTTAGCCAAATCGTCAAATATGAAAGACTTATTGTTGTTTCATATTATTAGTTTCACCTGGAAGCCATTTTGTCTTGCCATAATTGATAGGTCTTGAAAAAATTACAAGTTTAAGAATCTTTTGTTTGTTGGAGAGAAATTTCTGGCTGCTTGAAATTTTTTTGTGTAATGTAAAAAGAGGAAAAGCGTCTGATTATGTCTCTAGGTAGCTCCTCAGGGATCCAAGAGGGTTTGGAGACTCTATGTGCTCTCTCTATGACTGAGTCACTATTTGCTTCCTCAATCGCCATGTCTTTAAATATCTCCAGGAGAAATTTATTAAGCTGCTGAATTTCAATTTTCTCTGTAACCCCTCTTATCTTTCGATTCTTACAGTCTTCATTATCATTTATTTCATCCTCTATTTCACTTATCTTCTTCTGTAGCCCCGCAATTTGTGCATTAGCTTGTTGAAGATCAAATTGTAATCCTTCAATTTTTTCCTCCTGACTATGGATCTTGAAAGCCCATTTTTATTAGTTCTTCCTTAAAATCAGAATATTGGGATTTCAATTCTGTTTTTATTTACTTGATATGATTATCTAGACAGATTTGTAACTGAGCCTGAGAAATATATTGAGTCTCCAATATTGAGGTGCTCAAGGAGGTTCTTCTCAGTATTTCTGCCTTTCCTCCTACTGAAATTACTCAATCATCCTGGAGCTCTTCATCATTATTTCTTTTTTTCAGTTTTGTGGGGGGGAACATAGAGGTTAATTTTTGCTTTTGATCTCCTGCTTTTTTCTCCTTTTCTGTACTTAATTTCACCTCTCATTTCCTTTTTTGTAGTAATATTTTCTCTGTATGTGCTCTTTACTAATTATGTGTTAGTACTTACTTTTCCCTTTTTTTTCCCTTTTCTTTTCCTTCCCCATTTACCTTAATTTTTTTCCTATCTCCTTCCTTTTATTTTTTCTTTTCCAGCCTATTTAAACACCCTGTGGAAACACCGTTGTGACAGAACCGTCTGTCTTTGGGTTATGTTTCTCCTCCCTCCATTCGTCTGTTTGTACGGTTGTTTCTTTGCCCATGCAGTCCCCTTATTTTCCCGTATTGTTTCCCTGAAAGACTACCGAATATGCGACAACTGGGAAGCTGGCGTGTGCTGTCAATTGAGTGGGTGGTCACGGCTACACCTGGCTGCCACACGATGGTGGTGTTATGGAGCTCCCCGGAGAACCAGCGGTGCTCTGTCCAGCTTCAGTACACCAAGCGGACACTTTTCTTCCCAAGCACAGCTGAGCTACCAGCCTTCGGGTCTTCAGCATCGTTCATGAACCAAATGGCGGAGCATTCGGGACTTTGTGTTTTATATTGTACTATACGTGAGGGTACCCGGATAGCTATGCCATGGAGCCTGTTCGTGGAATTAAAGACTTTGGCTCCATGGCGATTAAACTGTATTTGTGTAGTCTGAGCGCCATTCACCTAATAGTGTGCGCTCAGACCTGAGCTGTCTGGGAATATGTTACAGGTCTATATTTATTGTAACACTGTACATTTTAAAGTAATTCTCTATCCTGTTGCCCCCACGTGCATAATGGCGATTTGCCTTTGTCCTGGGAGATAATTGAATTACTTCTCAATTATCTCCAGGGCAGAGAGGAGGAAGCCAGGATGCATTGTGGGGATGTATTGTGACTATATGTCCTGATCTGATACCTGTCTGTCCTTTGTTACATTCTCCCATTTGGTCCCCTAGGGGAGTGTCCACCAGGTGGGAGACCTGCATAAATACAGGCAGGTAGCCCTCATTAAAGCCAGATCTTGTTTTACCCTCAATACGGAGCTTGGTCTCGTTATTGGGGGGATTTACTATACGCGGTTAGAGACTGATTGCTGGAAGTGTAAGCCACTTGGATGCTGTGCCTGCTCATCGGTTAGCAGCTATTCGTGAGATTACCGCTCGGGAGTTTGGAGTACTACTGGTGTGATACTTATTTGTTAATTGGAACACAACTGCAGAGTTCCTAATTGAAGTATTTGCTAGATTCACCTCTTTTTATATTGGAAAAGGAGTAATTACTATTACCTTAATTACACATGAAGCCTTAGAATTTGTGAGTAACTAAAAGAATCTGTTTATTTTCAGATGTCACTTAATTCCCTTCTGTAGAATCAATAGTAATAAATGAAGCAGGAGAAGTTGTAATAATAATTGAGTTGATTATTGGAGGGTGAATTATTGTTATAAGTAGATCAATTAGAATAGGAAACTTAATTAGAGAGAATGACACAGTGGATTAATTGGAACAGAAATACTTAATTTAATAAGGCAAGTTCTGGAACTTAAGGGTTATTTTCACCCGATGGAATGAGAAGATAGTCCATTAAGCAAGCCGTGGTCTAGGAGTGGAGAGAGGAGAAGTCCGTTTAGCAATCCGTGGTCTAGGAGTGGAGAGAGGAGAAGTCCGTTTAGCAATCCGTGGTTTTAGGAGTGGAGAGAGTGGAAGTCCGTTTAGCAATCCGTGGTCTAGGAGTGGAGAGAGTGGAAGTCCGTTTAGCAATCCGTGGTCTTGGAGTGGAGAGAGTGGAAGTCCGTTTAGCAATCCGTGGTTTGAAACAGGCAGGATGGAGTAAAACAGCTGATCACTTTTCAGGTACCTGTGTAATAATCCAGCGTTTTGAATCTGTCGCGGTCTCCCTAAGTATCGTGGAGGGACCGCGTCAGAGAAAGGGGAGGAGCTAAGCGCCGTGAACCCGGAAGTGGGTTCTTACGGCGAATGTATTTTAAGTTATACCTGACAGTACCCCCTTCTCATGGGGCATCCTCTGGGTGCACTTATCTCGGTTTGGAGGGATAACGTTTGTGAAATGCAGCAACTAACCTCTTAGCATGTACAATAGATGAATCTTCCCAAGTGTCTTCATCAATACCATAACCCTTCCATCTAATAAGGTATTGTAAGGAGCCACGGTGGATACGTGAATCCAAAATTCTATGTATTTCATATTCTTCTTCACCTTGAACAATGATAGGATCAGGAGTTGTTACTGAATCCCTATTGAAAGGATCAGGGAGGTGAGGTTTAAGCAAAGAGACATGGAATACAGGATGAAGTTTAAAACTTGGAGGGAGGTCCAGTTTAACAACGTTATCATTAATAATCGTATTTACTTTAAAAGGACCAAGAAAAAGAGAGCTTAATTTCTTTTAAGGACGGTTTCTGGTAATATTCCTAGAGGAAAGCCAGACCAGATCCCCTACATTATAAGGAGGGGAAATTCTTCTTTTATTGTCAAAATATCTTTTCTGGTTATTTTGGGCAAGTTGAAGATTTTCCCGTAATTTGAGGAATAGTGAGGACATAAATTCGTTTTTTGATGTAACAGTAGGATTGGATGAAATATTATTTTGGATGGAAAATGAAGATGGATGGAATCCATAGTTCGAGAAGAAAGGAGTCATTTTCGT
This sequence comes from Pelobates cultripes, assembly GCA_933207985.1. Taxonomy (NCBI): domain Eukaryota; kingdom Metazoa; phylum Chordata; class Amphibia; order Anura; family Pelobatidae; genus Pelobates; species Pelobates cultripes. The sequence continues at coordinate 5,834,025 of OW240922.1, read as the reverse complement.
ACTAGAATGAATAGTATTGCTGTAAGAGAATTCGGCCATAGGTAACCATGTGGTCCAGTCATCCTGTAGGTATGAACAATAACATCGAAGATACTGTTCCAGACATTGATTAACTCTCTCTGTTTGTCCATTAGTTTGAGGATGGTAGGCGGATGAGAGTTTGCGTTGAATTTGAAGGGAGAGACACATCTCTTTCCAGAATTTGGAGGTAAACTGTGTCCCTCTATCAGAAATAATTTCTTCAGGAAGACCATGAAGTTTTACAATATTATCTATGAAGACTTTGGATAATTCTACGGAGGAGGGTAATTTCTTTAAAGGAATAAAATGGGCCATTTTTGTGAAGCGGTCCACAACGACAAGAATAGTGGTGGAATGCTGAGATGGTGGAAGATCCACAAGAAAATCCATAGAAATGGATTGCCAAGGTTTTTCTGGAATAGGTAAGTTAAGTAGTAACCCAAAAGGTTGATTATGTTCAGTTTTGGACCTTTGACAGATAGGGCAAGTTTTGACATATAATTCAATGGTTTTATTTTGGCGAGGCCACCAATAATATCGTGAAGTTAGTTCAAGAGTTTTTTTAATCCCAGGATGTCCGGCTAGTGGTGAGTCATGAACCATTTTAAGTAATTTATTTCTAAAAATAGGAGGGATATAAATTTTATTTTTAAAGTAAAATATACCATCCTTTTTTGTTAATATAGGTGTTTTGGGAAGTTCAAGATCTTTTTGATTCAAATTCCTTTAGTCATCTTGAAGAGAGGAGAGGATTCCAATTATTTTGTTAGAAGGATAATCATCAATAGAAGTTTTATAAGAAATTCGAGAGAGGGCGTCAGCTTTTTGATTTCTAGTTCCAGGTCTGTATACTAATTGGAAGTTAAAGCGGTTAAAAAAGAGGTTCCATCTAACTTGTCTAGCTGTAAGGGTTTTGTTAGTATACAGATATTCGAGATTTTTATGATCAGTATAAACAACTATAGGTTGTTTTGTATCTTCAAGAAGATGACGCCAATTTTCAAGGGCAGCTTTAACGCTTAACAATTCTTTTTCACCAATAGGATAATTTTTCTCAGCAGAACTCAAGGATCTTGAAAAGAAGGCAACTGGATGAAGTGGATCTTGAGGTGTCTTTTGTTGAGAAAGAACTGTTCCGATAGCTGAATCTGATGCATCTACTTCAAGAACATATAAGAATGTTGGATTAGGTAGTTGCAGAATAGGTGCAGTTGTAAATCTTTTTTTTAATTCAGTAAAGGCTTTTTGGGCTTCTTTATTCCAATTAAAAGGACGTTTACTACTGTTAAGAAGATTAAGTGGACGTGATACATCTGAGTAGTTTCTAATAAATTTCCTATAGAAATTTGCAAATCCAAGAAATCGCTGTAATTCTTTAGTAGTAGCAGGAACGGGCCAGTTAATAATACATTCAATTTTTGAGTTATCCATTTTTAAGGAATGAGGTGAAATAATATATCCTAGGAAAGATCATTCGGTAACCTCAAAAAGGCATTTCTCAGGTTTAGCGTATAATTTGTGAGTTCTCAATCTAGATAGAACCCATCTTACATGCTTCCTATGTTCATCCAGATTGTTAGAATATATTAAGATATCATCTAAATAGATAATAACACATATATCCAAGAGATCTCTAAAGATATCATTTATGAAATGTTGGAATGTAGCAGGGGCATTACAAAGCCCAAAAGGCATTACAAGATATTCGTATAGACCATATCTTGTTCGGAAAGCGGTCTTCCATTCATCATCTTGTTTTATTCTAATGAGGTTATAAGCGCCCCGAAGGTCGAGTTTAGTGAATATAGTTGCAGTTCTTAATCTTTCAATTAATTCATTTATTAGCGGAAGAGGATAACGGTTTTTTATTGTTATTTTATTTAAGGCTCTGTAATCTATAATGGGACGGATGGTTTGATCTTTATTTCTCACGAAGAATATACTAGAAGCAGCCGGGGATGTCGAGGGTCTGATGAACCCTTTACGTAAATTTTCATTAAGATATTCCTTTAAGATTTCTAATTCCTTTTCAGAAAGTGGGTAGATGTGACCATAAGGAATGGGAGCTCCAGGTATTAGATCAATTGGGCAATCATATACCCGATGAGGTGGAAGTGTTTCTGCTTCTTTTTTACAGAAGACATCTGAAAAATCGGAGTAGAATGTAGGTATAACTGGTTCTTTAGTAATTTGGAGAATAGGAATATGTTGAAAACACGTTTTTTTACAGAAATCAGAGGAGAAAGAGATGGTAAAAGGAGACCATTCAATTAGAGGATTATGGGTTTTTAACCAATTAATTCCTAAAATGACCGGATAAAGTGGAGATTTAATAACATCAAATGTAAGGAATTCGGTATGAACGTTGTTGGTAGTTACTTTTAAAGGAATTGTCTCATCTTTTATGGGTCCAGAGGATATAAATGAACCATCAATAACTCTGATTGGAACAAAGTGAGTTTTTCGAACACAAGGAATTTTATTTTTTATAACAAAAGAAAAATCAAGAAAGGTTCCATTGGCACCAGAATCAATTATAGCCTCAGTCACGATTCTTTTTGTATCCCACTGTAATATGAGAGATATAGAAAAATAAGTAGATGTTTTTCTTTTTTGTAGTACGTTCAATATTGAAGTAGATGAATGATGCTTACCACTTTTTGAATGTTTCAGTAGAGGGCAATCGGGAATTATATGTTCTTTCGAGGCACAATACATACATAAGTTTAATTGTCTCCTTCTTATTCTTTCTTCAGAAGTAAGAGGACTTCTTATTACACCTACTTCCATAGGTTCGGTTTGAGTAGAGAATTTTTCAGTAATTTTAGGAGAAGTGATAGGTTTTCTCCAGGTAGAATTAGTAAGAACTTTTTCAGCTCTTCTTTCTCTTAGACGTCTATCAATACTAATGGAAAGTTGAATCAATGCATTTAAGGTGGGCGGAAGTTCAGTACGAGAGAGTTCATCCTTCACAGCTTCTGATAATCCCAGACGGAATTGATTGCGTAAAGAAATGTCATTCCATTGGGTTTCTGTAGCCCATCTTTTGAATTCTGCAATATAGTCTTCAACAGGTCTATTCTTTTGGTGGAGAGTTCTGATGGTTAAATCAGCAGTAGCCTGTTTATAAGGGTCTTCATAAAGTAAAGACATAGCTTCAAAGAACTCATCCAATGAATCTAATATGGGATCATCATTCTCTAAAAAGGAATGGGCCCATGCCATAGGTTCACCTCTTAAAAAAGAGATCACTGAACAAACTTTGGATCTTTCGGTGAGATAAGATCTAGGTTTTAAGGCTATTAGGAGTTTGCAAGAATTCAAAAACTCTCTGTACTTTGTTCTATCTCCATAAAATTTTTCAGGATTACAGACAGCAGGATCGCCAGCCGATTGAAGAGCGGCATGAGGAAGGTGACCTTGCATGTCTCTAACATAAGTTAATATTCTCTCATTTGTAATTTGCAGTTCCTGTAAACCCTGAGCAATCGTATCCACTCTATTGGTTAGGGCAGAAACTTGAGCGTTAATATCTGCTGGTTCCATTGTAAAGGGCTGGATTATTCTGTGATACTTATTTGTTAATTGGAACACAACTGCAGAGTTCCTAATTGAAGTATTTGCTAGATTCACCTCTTTTTATATTGGAAAAGGAGTAATTACTATTACCTTAATTACACATGAAGCCTTAGAATTTGTGAGTAACTAAAAGAATCTGTTTATTTTCAGATGTCACTTAATTCCCTTCTGTAGAATCAATAGTAATAAATGAAGCAGGAGAAGTTGTAATAATAATTGAGTTGATTATTGGAGGGTGAATTATTGTTATAAGTAGATCAATTAGAATAGGAAACTTAATTAGAGAGAATGACACAGTGGATTAATTGGAACAGAAATACTTAATTTAATAAGGCAAGTTCTGGAACTTAAGGGTTATTTTCACCCGATGGAATGAGAAGATAGTCCATTAAGCAAGCCGTGGTCTAGGAGTGGAGAGAGGAGAAGTCCGTTTAGCAATCCGTGGTCTAGGAGTGGAGAGAGGAGAAGTCCGTTTAGCAATCCGTGGTTTTAGGAGTGGAGAGAGTGGAAGTCCGTTTAGCAATCCGTGGTCTAGGAGTGGAGAGAGTGGAAGTCCGTTTAGCAATCCGTGGTCTTGGAGTGGAGAGAGTGGAAGTCCGTTTAGCAATCCGTGGTTTGAAACAGGCAGGATGGAGTAAAACAGCTGATCACTTTTCAGGTACCTGTGTAATAATCCAGCGTTTTGAATCTGGCGCGGTCTCCCTAAGTATCGTGGAGGGACCGCGTCAGAGAAAGGGGAGGAGCTAAGCGCCGTGAACCCGGAAGTGGGTTCTTACGGCGAATGTATTTTAAGTTATACCTGACAACTGGGTACACCATTCAGGAGTTAGGAGCATTCCCCTGGTTCCAGTTCGGGAGTTTGGGGTTCTACAGTAACTGTGCCTATACCTCTGCAAGGGGAAGCTCTACTAAATGGCGGTTTAGCTCCTTTATGTCAGGAGTGCCTTAACAACCGTGCTATATATGTATATATAGCAGAATATAGGTATATAGTGGGAAGGCGAGCGGATAGAAGGAATGTCTGGATTCTGAGGGTACCGCTTTCTATTTAATATCAAGGTGTTCTCTTTTTCCTTTCTCTTTTTCTCCCTTTTTCCTTTCTCTTTTCCTCCCTTCCTGTCTTCCCTCTTTTTTCCCCCCCCTTTCTTTTTCCTTCCCTTTCTTTTCCCACCTCTTCCCCTTTCTTCCCCTCTTTTTCATATTTTATTTTCCCTTGTCCTTTTCCTGCTTTCTTCACTTATCCTTTTCTGCTTTCTTTTTTTTTTCTTTAAACCACACAGCAGCCTTTGCTCAAAAAGCCCCTTTCAGGGCTGTACTCACGGTTACCCGAGTGCCAACCCTCAGCGTCCGTTTGCTAAGCCCATTCGGGCATGCACTATTCTAAGCCTGTCAGGCTCTTCCTCCTCCGACCTCTTTACCATCTCACTGGTCTAGAGCACCGGTAAAGGATATTCCGGCTCCTTCTGCTGGCTTGCTCTCGGGGGCTTCTGCTAGCTTGCTCGAGGGAAGCTTTTGCACCCACCGGTCTCAGACGCTCTGCCCACTTAGCGTCTTACATCATGACACACCTGCCGTCTGACCAGGATTTGAACCTAGGTTTTCCAATTCTATGTTACCACTGCTCTGAAGGTGATTATTAGTTAAGTTATGATTGCTTACCTGCAGCATAAATGAGTACCTCAAAGTAAAAAGCCAGTGTGTGCTGATGGAATTGTTGAAAGTGTTTCTACATATCTGATTTACATTGTGCCTATTAACAAACTAGGTGTGCTATTACAATCTGGTAAACAATGGTCCATTATTCTAGTTTTCACTAGTAGAGGCTACATCCCTGGTGCCATATTTTCTTAGTATCTCCGAGTAATGGACAAATCACAGAGACACCCAAGGTTTAGGCAGAATATAAGTTGCTGGTAAAATAATGGGAACTTTATTTTTTAAAATGTAGTTAAATCATAGTTACATAGCTGAAAAGCAACTTGCGTCCTTCAAGTTCAGCCTTCCTCACATTAGTTTTTTGCTGTTGATCCAAAAGAAGGCAAAAAAAAAAACACAGTTTGAAGCACAATTTTGCAACAAGCTAGGAAAAAAATTCCTTCTTGACCCCAGAATGGTAGTCAGGTTTATCCTTGGATCAAGCAGTTATTGCCCTACATTGAAAGATTATATCCTTGAATATTCTGTTTTTGCAAGTATGCATCTAGTAGCTGTTTGAACATCTGTATGGACTCTGATAAAACAACTTCTTCAGGCAGAGAATTCCACATCCTGATTGTTCTTACAGTAAAAAAACCTTTCCTTTGCCTTAGACGAAATCTTCTTTCTTCCAGTCTAAACGCATGGCCTCGTGTCCTATGTAAAGTCCAGTTTGTGAATAGATTTCCACACAATGGTTTGTATTGGCCCCGAATATATTTGTATAATGTTATCATATCCCCTCTCAGGCGACGTTTTTCTAAACTAAATAGGTTTAAATTTGTTAACCTTTCTTCATAGCCGATATGTTCCATTCCTTTTATTAATTTTGTAGCCCGCCTCTGCACTTTTTCTAGTGCCATAATATCCTTCTTTAGAACAGGTGCCCAAAATTGCACAGCATATTCAATATGGGGTCTTACCAGTGATTTATAAAGAGGCAAAATGATATTCTTGTCCCGAGAATGAATGCCCTTTTTCATGCATGACAATACCTTACTGGCCTTGGCCACTGCTGATTGACATTGCACATTGTTGCATAGTTTGTTGTCTATAACAATTCCCAAGTCATTTTCATGTGTTGTTATCCCTAATTCGCTTCCATTAAGGGTATACGTTGCTTGTGTATTCTTTACGCCGAAGTGCATAACTTTGCATTTTTCAACATTAAATTTCATCTGCCATTTGAGTGCCCAGTCCCCCAGTTTATCTAAATCCCTCTGCAGCAAAGTAATATCTTGCTCACATTGTATTATTTTACAAAGTTTTGTGTCATCTGCAAACACTGAAACATGACTTTCAATGCTATCTTCAAGATCATTTATAAACATGTTAAATAGAAGGGCTCCCAGAACAGACCCCTGAGGGACACCACTTGCCACCTCTGTCCAGCTTGAAAATTTAACATTAATGACAACTCTTTGTACTCTTTGTACTGTTGCACATAGCAGGCTTATCAATAAACTGCAATCTTTAAGTTTGGATTCCAATATTGTTGAATGGGTAAGGCTGAGTGACAGGCAACAGAGGGTTGTAGTTAATTGAGTATATTCTAAGCTTGGACTTATCACCAGTGGGGTACCTTAGGGATCTGCACTTGGACCCATTCTCTTTAATATTTTTATTAGTGATATTGCAGAAGGTCTTGATGGTAAGGTATGTCTTTTTGCTGATGATATTAAGAAATGTAACAGGGTTGATGTTCCAGGAGGGATAAGCCAAATGGCAAATGATTTAGGTAAACTAGAAAAATGGTCAGAATTGTGGCAACTGACATTTAATGTGGATAAGTGCAAGACAATGCATTTGATAGAGTCCTAACCTCAACATCTGAGGAAAGGGATTTAGGGGTGATTATTTCTGATGACTTAAAGGTAGGCAGACAATGTAATAGAGCAGCAGGAAATTCTAGCAGAATGCTTGGTTGTATAGGGAGAGGTATTAGCAGTAGAAAGAGGGAAGTGCTCATGCCATTGTACAGAACACTGGTGAGACCTAACTTGGAGTATTGTACACAGTACTGGAGACCGTATCTTAAGAAGGATATTGATATCTTAGAGAGGGCTCAGAGAAGGGCTACTAAACTGGTTCATGGATTGCAGGATAAAACTTACCAGGAAAGGTTAAAGGATCTTAACATGTATAGCTTGGAGCAAAGACGAGACCGGGGGGATATGATAGAAACATTTAAATACATAAAGGGAATCACAGTAAAGGAGGAGACTATATTTAAAAGAAGAAAAACTACCACAACAAGAGGACATTCTTAAATTAGAGGGACAAAGGTTTAAAAATAATATCGGGAAGTATTACTTTACTGAGAGGGTAGTGGATGCATGGAATAGCCTTCCAGCTGAAGTGGTAGAGGTTAACACAGTAAAGGAGTTTAAGCATGCATGGGAAAGGCATAAGGCTATCCTAACTATAAGATAAGACTAGGGACTAATGAAAGTATTTAGAAAATTGGGCAGACTAGATGGGCTGAATGGTTCTTATCTGCCGTCACATTCTATGTTTCTATGTTTACTCTGTTTTTAAGCCAATGTTCTACCCAAGAACAAGCATTTTCATCTAGACCGATTTCCTTGAGTTTGAACACCAATCTGTTGTGTGGAACTGTATCAAATGCCTTGGCAAAATCCAAATAGATCACATCCACTGCAACACCCTGATCTATACTTCTACTTATTTCTTCGTAAAACGCAATCAAGTTAGTTTGACATGACCTGTGCTTCATAAAACCGTGCTGATTTTTGCTGATAACAATGTTCTTCTCACGGAATTCTTGAATATTATCCCTTAATAACCTTTCAAATATTTTACCAGCCACAGAAATTAAGCTCACAGGTCTATAGTTTGCAGGCAAGGATTTTGAACCCTTTTTGAATATAGGAGCCACATCTGCCTTCCTCCAATCCTCCGGAACACTTCCTGAAAGAAAAGAATCTTGAAAGATTAAATACAGTGGTTCACTTATTTCTACACGTAGTTCCTTAAGTACACGTGGATGGATACCGTCAGGCCCTGGACCTTTGTTTATATTAACTTTCTTTAGTTGCTGCAGCACCTTGTCTTGAGTTAACCAATTACAATTTTATTACAAGACACGGAGGCTCGTATTTGCATATCCCTTTCTTTACTGTCCACTCCATAGCAGCAAAGAACATTAACAGAATTGAAAGAAAAGGTAGTACATGTCTCACACACAGGCCATGCCCCTTTAAGTCCAGTATATTACCCTGGTCCGCCTTCCCATTTCCCTCTTTCTTTGCTGCTACCACACCAGATAAGTACCTTTTTATTATACTCTGATAATTCTTAATTTTCTCATTACTATACGTTTATAATTTTATTAATCTTTTCCTTACATCCTGCTTGGTGTATTTTATATGACTGAATATTAATTCTTCGTTGTACTCCCAGGTTCCCAGACCGTGTGGGGTGCCCTCATACTCACTAAGGGTACCCCACCTTTATTCCTTGTGAGAAATTCCTGACCTCCTTCTCTCACTAAACTTTATACCTGTTTTCTGGTCTCTGTTCAACGCTTTACCGCCATTTTCTCCCTGGGTACTTCTGTCTCCGCATTCACTCATTACCACATAGGCCGTTCGGCTGTTTTCCCTCATTTTAGATGAATTTTTCATTCGAATTTTTTAGACGAACAACTGTTCACCTTTTTTATTCACTTTACTTAAACCCTTCTATCTATTCACTGCATTAATTCGTTTTTTTCTTTTCCCGCTCTTTTCTGGTCAACTCAGTTTCCCCTCCCCCTTTTGGGACCTGCCCTCCTTCTACCAATGGTCTGGGCCCTGGTGAGAGTCTCTGTCTTCTGTCTGTCAGCATTTTTAAATACTTTTCTCCTATGTGGTTTTGAATATTGCAATTCTACTATTACTTTAACAGTCAGCTTGGGTGAATTACTCTCACTGACTTTATCCCTAGCATTGTTTTTACTATGCCTAAACCCAATATGCCCGTCTTCCCCGCCCATACGGATGGGGACAACACCACCCCATTAGGGGAGACCTCAGCCACCATGTCAAACCCGCTCTCTTCGGGTGATAACCCCCATATTTCAGAGGGACCCCAATTCACGGCACTTTAGCGCTCTATGTCCGACGCCATTATGGCAGCAATGGGATCTATGTCATCAGCCCTCTCTCAGTCCATTGCCCAAGCCCTTTTGGCACGGCCTATGGACGCAGATCCCAGTGATTTAGGCGCAACCCTCACACGCCCTATGGGACAGCCTGGTGACCAGGCACATAGAAAGGCTACGCACAAAGCCAAACATATTTCTCTCCCTGCCTCCAGAAACACCAAGACTGGTGCACCATTGGTCGTCCCTGAAAGCGTGACCCAAGCACGCAAACGAGCCTTTCCGCGCCAGGCAGAACGGGCGCGGCTTTGGAAATGTGCAAGAGCACAAATTGAGAGCGACTCCGACTCGGAAATCGGGTCAGAGGAGGAGGCCAAGATCGAGTCAGAGACCGACTCAGATACAAAGAGACCTGAGTGGGGCACAGACCCCTTTTCCTCCACACAAGCGGAGACGCATGGAGGTGAATTAGGGATGGCAACCCCCGCGGCCGCGGGGTCCTTCCAAGTGTATCCGCTGGGAGAGCCATTATTTGACCCGGACGAGCTTCACCACCCAAGGTCCGCAGAATGGCTCCCAGCGGACCACGTTGCAGGCTACCTAGAAGCCTGGGTACAGCGCCCACTCAGTAAGGCTGCAAGAAACAAGCTTAGGGCAGAAAGCCCCAGACCAATAGTCCCCAATAAAGTGTGTGACACCCCAGAAGTGGACACAAAAATTACCCAGTACCTAACCAAACTGGGCTGGAACCCACGCAAGGGTTTAGACTCAGCCCTGCGTGCCTGCCAAGACAAGCACTTAGACATATTTGGCCCCTTGGCCAAACTGTTTGACCTGGCGGAAGACGCCAAAGCGGAACACCGCATGGTTGACCCCGATGACCTTCGTGGCTGGGTCCAAAGAGCAATATGCATTGCCGGGAGTGTGAACACCACCCTATCAATTGAACTGCGTAAAGCCATACTTTTTAAAATTGACCCCAAATTAGCCAACTTGGCCCTCACGGAAGCCGTCAAAGATGCCAAGGGCCTTCTGTTTGGAGACTCATTTATCAAAGACTTGGGGCGTTACGTGGGCACGTTCACTGCCCTTGATAAAGCACAAACCTCTATGAGAAAGGTTTTCCAGGGACGGGTCTCTACCAGGGCTGGAAGATCTAGGAGCCGTCTGGACGGACGGAATTATTTCCAGTCCCGAAGTATGGGACGAGGCTCCATTACTCAACGCCCCACCTATCACGACACAAGGGGCCGGTCTCCATTCTTCCCGTCCCGCGGCCTGCAATGGCGCTCAAGAGGTTTCCGTGGATACACCGGGTCAAGACGACCTTACGGTGAGTCTTTACAATTCTCACACTCTGTGAACACACATATGTTTTTCTCATGTTTGTGTAGGGGGCAGACTCCAACATTTTTTCCCAACATGGTCGGACCTGATGTCCGACACCTGGGTGCTCAACACAATATGGGGGTTTCACATAGAGCTAGTGGGGGATCCGGTAAGTATCCCCTCCCCCAGACCACTTTATCTCTCTCGGCACGATCGCATGTTGATCAACGATTAATTACTCGACCTCCTAGACAAGAGGGCAATAGAACAGGCACCCATAGGCAACGCTGGGGTCCTGAGCAATGTATTTCTCGTGGAGATAAAAGGGGGCCTTATGCGCCCAGTTATAAACCTGCGCCCCCTCAACACCTTGGTAAAGTATCGTCATTTCAAGATGGAGGGTATACACCTCCTGAGAGACCTACTCCAGCACGGAGATTTGTTGGCGAAACTAGACCTCAAGGATGCCTACCTTACAGTCCCGGTGGCAGAAACATCTCGGGACCTCTTACGCTTCCTTTGGCGCAACAAGACCTGGCGTTTTACCTGCCTCCCCTTTGGCCTCTCATCGGCCCCTTGGTGCTTCACCAAGCTCCTCCGCCCAGCGATGGCCTGGCTACGCAGTCGAGGGATAAGGCTTATCGTCTATCTAGACGACATCCTACTCATGGCTCAAGCTCACCAGGTCCTCTTACGACACATCAAACTGGCAATAGATCTCCTTTCCTGTCTAGGGTTCATCATCAACTGGGAGAAATCCTGTCTGACCCCTACGACATGGATAGAATTCCTAGGATTTATGGTGGACTCACTTCAAGAATCCTTGAGCCTACCCACGAGCAAGGTTCATGTGATCTGCAAGGAGCTGCGCAGGGCACTCCTCCGACCGCAACTCACGTTGCAACACTCGCTTGATCGGCCTCTTAACATCCTCCATTCAGGCGGTATTCCCCGCCCCTCTATATTACAGAGCCCTACAGCGACTCAAGATTGCGCCTTGGACCTCGACGCTAGATCATACACCCCTGACGGGGTAACATTCACCATCAATAGATGAACCAAAACATCCATTAGATCGGTTTCATACCCGGCTTTCCCATCTACACCAGCACTGTGCCCGGTGGCGTGTTTAAGAGAATACGAGGATCGCACTCGTACTAACCGGGTGGCGACTACTTCCCAGCTCTTCCTCTCACTCCGTCCACCTTTTAAACCGGTGGTAAGCACTACCCTATCCCGTTTGTTGAAGTGGCTACTCGGCTCAGCAGGTATCGATACCTCCATCTTCGGGGCTCATTCAATAAGGAGCGCCTCGGCATCCGCATTTATCACATCTGGGGCACACCTGGAGGATCTTATGAGGATGGCTGATTGGTCTAGAGAGTCGACATTCCAAGAATATTACTTTCGCCCGACTACTCACCTGTTTACGGCAGTGGTGGACCAGCTTTAAACTTGCAAATACGAGCCTCCGTGTCTTGTAATAAAATTACATGATTTTGCTATTGCATGACGAAAAGTCATGATTTTAATAAAGACACGGAGGCGAGTATTGTCCCACCCAACTTGCATAAGTATGTGAGGATCTTATTCTGCAAATTTTCCCACCCACATCGTCTGCAGATGGACGACTACGGACAAGTGGTAAGTGGGACATTTTCTTGCACTTAGGTATGTAGTTCTTTGTCGTATAGATGCAATTGCTCAGGTGAGATTATGTATATTCGGCCTCTTACGGCCTTGATATAGGTACACAGAGCCGATTTAACCTTTGGGTTTCTGTCGCTTATGTTTTCACAGCCTGACCTGGACCTGCATGAGTCAGCCGGAGACACGCTGCCACGCCCGGATGAAACGACCCTTCTCATCCAGTGGAAATGGCTCATCATCACCTATTTATGAACTTGCTTCCATGGGACTCACAGTTATGCGGGTTACAGAAAGCCCGAAGTTTTGTTGACAGTTACCTACATGTTATGTTCTTACGTTTTTTTTTTCGTGTAGCACCTTCAGAAAGAGGGAAATGGGAAGGCGGACCAGGGTAATATACTGGACTTAAAGGGGCGTGGTCTGTGTGTGAGACATGTACTACCTTTTCTTTCAATTCTGTTAATGTTCTTTGCTGCTATGGAGTGGACAGTAAAGAAAGGGATATGCAAATACTCGCCTCCGTGTCTTTATTAAAATCATGACTTTTCGTCATGCAATATCAAAATCATGTAATTATTCTGCAAGTTTTTAGTAGCAATCATTTAGACATCTATTGCCATGGGTTCCTCCTTAATATATCCGGAGGAGAAATAGTTATTTAAAATCCCTACTTTTTCCTGGTCTTCATTAACAAACACCCCCGTTTCAGTTTTTAGTGTACCTACACTTTCATTTTTGGTATTTTTAGAATTTATGTACTTAAAAAATGCTTTGGGGTTGGTTTTGCTCTCTTTAGCTAACATTTTTTCGTTTTGAAGTTTAGCAAGTCTAATTGCCTTTTTGCACGCATTATTGGCTTCCTTATATCTTTTATAGGATGCCTCTTATTTGTCTGATTTAAATGCCCTTTTCTTATGTTTAATCTCTTGTTTTACTTCTCTACTAAGCCACATTGGTTTTAATTTGTTTCTTTTATATTTTTTTCCCAATGGTACATACTGAGAAATGTACCTTTCTAATATTTGTTGGAAGATGATCCATTTATCCTCAGTGTTCTTTTCACTAAAAAGTTTATGCCAGTCAATATATTGTAAAGCTTCCCTTAACTTATTGAAATTGGCTTTTAAAAATGATATGTTTTAGTATACCCCATGTGTTTTTGTTTTTTTGAGTTTCAAAGGACACTATATTGTGATCACTATTTCCCAAGTGCTCACCTACTTGAATGTTGGTCAAAAGATCAACGTTGTTTGTTAAAACCAGGTCCATCCATTCTAGGAAACCACAACAAAAGCAATTCAGGAATAGCTGTGTAAATCTACAGAGAGAACATAAGACAAAACATAGTGTAATATTGTTACAAAATACAATATTCTGTGCGCAGTTATCGGTTGCACTCACTATATAGAAGTAGGTATAAAAGCTCTCAGGGTGCCTCCCCCGGTGTAATAGGGGGCCAAACAATCCTTCTGTTCACCTCCAATTTTCGTGTCCCACCAAAAGACATCCACAGGTCAGGGTTTAGAAAATTGGAAAAAATGTATTCAATAAAAGTATAAATATAAGCAGTCACCAATTTAGCATAGGATATGGATGCAGAAAAATAGTCCTACGCGTTTCATTCGTTATGAACATCCTCAGGGACCGCAATAAAATAATCACATGTATGAATACAAAGTATAAAATAAACATATCCTAAAAACAACCCCCCTCCCTGTGTCCTTAAATAGGGCTAATCCCTTGAGTTCATTGGTGGATTCAGTGGGTGTAGATCCTTCTCCTTTTTTGATTGGAGGAGAGAACCCCCATCAGCTGTTTGTCATCATTCAAATAAAAAACGAGCGCCCTTTTTCGCCGGAAACCGGAAGTCATCATCATCGCCGAAACCGGAAGTGACGTCACAAAACCGGAAGTGACGTCACAAACTTGTTTGCGTTCCAATATGTGTTCCAGTGATGCTGTCTCCATAGCAACCCAATGTTATAATCTCAGCCACAATGTATATAATACAGGGAAGCCAATTTTAGTCCCCAAATTCTGCTAAGGAAAAGAATATTAACCATCTGTGGTTTAAATTATTTTCATTCATTTCATTCACTAAATAATGGCAGCAGTTACTGTGTAGCATTAATCATTATCTGAATCATAAAAAATTATGAATATATTAAATAAAAATCTAAACTAAAACAGAATCAGATCAAAAAGTATATATATAAAATGAAATAGTATACCAGTTATCAAGACTTAAGGGACTCTTAGCTTAAAAATTTCATCACTTAAAGGGTCTCTTATTCTTAAAGGGACACTCTTCAAAAAAATATTCATATAAAATTTAACCACAAAAAAATTAATTGCCATTTCCTAAATCCTTAGCTATGTAAAACCCCATATAAACCCTTAAAAACAAATTATCACTGTTTATTGTACAATATCAGAACCATTCTCCATAGGGGTTAGTCCTCAACTGTAGAAAAAAGTCCCACAGTGGGGACAAGCACACATACCTAATTATCCAAGTAAACATATTAATACCAAATGTTATTTGGACCATATTAGTCCAAGAAACATGTTAAGTTTCTCGCCACATTGCATTGGAGAAGCCTGGTTGCTCGTCTGCTGCCTCTGGACTATGGCCCCCTGTTAAAAGACTTTATTTCGCCTGCAGAAAAGCTGTGTTCGTGCTTTTCTGCAGGTTGTTCAGTAGATTCAATCTACCGAACAACCGCACGAATGAATAGACCACCTGGGAGCTGGAGTGTGCCGGCAATTAACCTCCCTGAAGCTGCGGTTAACCGCAGCTTAATTGACGAATGCTGGGTGGCCGCCATTCGTATCCCGAAGAGGTCATGGCCATTTTAAACCTACGAATGCACAGCGGTGTTCGCCCCTATCTTCATTGAACTAAAATCGGACACAGTTTTGCGCGAACACCGCTGAAGCCGCCGACCTCCCTTCTTGTTCGGTGGAAGTGCACGAACGGCACGGTGTTCGGTAGTTTTGTTTGAATGTGTTATACCCCAGATAGGAATCCCATGGAGCCCATTCGTATGAAACTGACTGTAAAGACTTTGGCTCCATGGCGATTAAACTGTATTCGTGTGGTCTGAGCGCCATTCGCTTAATAATGTGCGCTCAGACCTGAGCCAACTTGGGATATGTTACATGTCTGTGTTTTATGTAATAAATGTTACTTTATGTATTTTAAAGTATAATACTGGTTTTGTGTCCCCACGTGTGTAATGGAGCTTTGCCTTTGTCTTGGGAGATAATTGAATTACTTCTCAATTATCTCCCAGGGCAGAGGGGAGGAAGCCAGGATGCATTGTGGGAATATACTGTGACTGTGTGTCCTATTTGTCTACTTGTCTGTCCCTTGTCAAAGTCTCCCATTTGGTCCCCTAGGGGAGTGTCCACCAGGTGGGAGACCTGCATAAATACTGGGCAGGTAGCCCCCATTAAACAGATCCTGTTTGACCCTCAATGCGGAGCTTCTGTCTCGTTATTGGAGGGATTTCTTCTTCACGTTTAGAGACTGCTGGATGGAACGGAAGCCGCTTGGTGAATATTGTTGTTCGGCGGCTAGCAGCAGTTCGTGTATTGCCGTTCGGGAGTTTGGAGCCGTTCACGGATCTCGGTCTGGAGATTGCCGCTTCCCCTGCATTTGGTTCGCATACTACAGATTAAGCGAACGAAGACTGTTACTGCAGACGGGGAAGGTCTACTAAACGGCGGTTTTGCCTAAAGACACTGGAGGTGTCTTAACAGTCAATATCAATATTTAAACCCTTTGGCGTGAGGGTCCGTAATTTATGAATCCAGAAAGTCTCTCTCTGGGCTAGTCTCTGGACTGTTTCCCCCACTCCAAAAGGGGGATACCCTTTCAATTCCCAAACATTTAAAACCTTTAAATGAAAAAGAGGGACATTGTATGCAATGAGCAGGGACGGAGTGTGTCAGTAGTCCCGTTTTGATATTATTGAGATGTTCTAACAAGCGAACCTTCAAAAACCTCTTGGTCCGTCCCAGAGAGAGACTTTCTGGATTCATAAATTACGGACCCTCACGCCAAAGAGTTTAAATATTGATATTGACTTAACATGTTTCTTGGACTAATACTTATATGTATATTTTTTGAAGAGGTGTCCCTTTAAGAATAAGAGACCCTTTCACCTTTAAGTGATGACCTTTTTAAGCTAAGAGTCCCTTAAGTCTTGATAACTGGTATACTATTTCATTTTATATATATACTTTTTGATCTGATTCTGTTTTAGTTTAGATTTTTATTTAATATATTCATAATTTTTTATGATTCAGATAAGGATTAATACTACACAGTAACTGCTGCCATTATTTAGTGAATGAAATGAATGAAAATAATTTAAACCACAGATGGTTAATATTCTTTTCCTTAGCAGAATTTGGGGACTAAAATTGGCTTCCCTGTATTATATACATTGTGGCTGAGATTATAACATTGGGTTGCTATGGAGACAGCATCACTGGAACGCATATTGGAACGCAAACAAGTTTGTGACGTCACTTCCGGTTTCGGCGATGATGATGACTACCGGTTTCCGGCGAAAAAGGGCGCTAGTTTTTTATTTGAATGATGACAAACAGCTGATGGAGGGGGTTCTCTCCTCCAATCAAAAAAGGAGAAGGATCTACACCCACTGAATCCACCAATGGAGTCAAGGGATTAGCCCTATTTAAGGACACAGGGAGAGGGGTTGTTTTTAGGATATGTTTATTTTATACTTTGTATTCATACATGTGATTATTTTATTGCGGTCCCTGAGAAAGTTCATAACGAACGAAACTCGTAGGTCTATTTTTCTGCATCCATATCCTATGTTAAATTGGTGACTGCTTATATTTATACTTTTATTGAATAAATTTTTTCCAATTTTCTAAACCCTGACCTGTGGATGTCTTTTGGTGGGACACGAAATTGGAGATGAACAGAAGGATTGTTTGGCCCCCCATTACACCGGGGGAGGCACCCTGAGAGCTTTTATACCTACTTCTATCTAGTGAGTGCAACCGATAACTGCGCACAGAATATTGTATTTTGAAACAATATTACACTATGTTTTGTCTTATGTTCTCTCTGTAGATTTACACAGCTATTCCTGAATTGCTTTTGTTGTGGTTTCCTATATATGATAACGACCTAGGGAGGCTGTTGCACGTTATCTGAAGTTAAGTATCATTGTGTGTTATATTTTATTTTTTGCACTATTTGTATCTTTTTGGTGATATATTTGTTTGCTAAAGCATCCATTCTAGTTGGTGCTTGTACCAGTTGTGACATAAAGGTGTCATTTAACAAGTTTAAAAACCTAATTCCCTTTGCTGAGCTACTAGTGCCTCTGTCCCAATTTATGTCCGAGCAATTAAAATCTCCAATAATTAAAGTGTTACCCAGATTTGCAGCTTTCTCAATTTGCTCAAACAGCTGTTGTTCCTCGTCAATATTAACATTAGGTGGTTTATAACATATCCCAACCAATAGTTGGTTTCCCTTCTTTTCCCCCAAGCAGATATTTACCCATAAAGCTTCCACATTTTCCTCATTGCATTCCATTTGCTTAAGATTTGGCTTTAAATCATGGTTGACATACAAACATACCCCACCACCCTTCTTGTTTTTCCTATCCTTCCTAAATAACATGTACCCATTTAAGTTAGCTGCCCAGTCATGTGTCTCATCCCACCATGTTTCAGTTATGCCTATTATATCATATTGTTTAGTGTATGCTAATGCCTCTAGTTCCCCCATTTTGTTATTTAGGCTCCTTGCATTAGTAAGCATACATTTAATATCATGCGTCACTTGTATATTTTGTGAATTATCAACATTACATAGCTTCTCTGTTCTGAGCTTGCCCCTCCCCCCGTCTCCACCCCCCTTATACTGTGCTAAAGCCCATCTCCTTTCTGTCCTATCTCCATTTTGTAGATTGCTATGACCCTCCCCCCCTACTACTAGTTTAAAATCTCCTCCAACCTTCTAGCCATCCTATCCCCCAGCACTGCAGACCCTCTCCCATTTAGGTGCAATCCATCACTACTATAAAGGTTGTACCCAATCGCAATATCAAAGCCTTTTTTATTTTTTGATAGTTTTGAATACCAAAATCTAATTACTGTATGTTTCTTTACAGCAGATCAATCAGTGGATAATGATATTTATGAAGGATTTCATCACAATATCTCTTCATTGGATTGTTTAGCTGGAAAGGAAAACTATATTATAAATAATATGGATACAGATCGCTCCAGGACCCATAGATCTATGATGCAGAAGACAACATATATTGTACATGATACAGAAGAATCAGCCTCGTGTGAAGAAGACACTTATATATGCACAGCACAAACAGAGACAGAATATCCATCTACTGATATAAAGGAGAAACCAGTTTCCTGTGAAGAAGAAAATCTCACGGCCCTATATACACCTACAGACCATCCACAGACAGAATATCCATCTACATATATTAGAGAGGTGTCAGTCTTGTGTGAAGAAGGAAATCTCCCAGACATGTATAAACCCATAGAATATACAGAGACAGAATATCCATCTATTCCTACTAAGAAGGAACCATTGTCACGTGAAGAAGGAAATCTCAGACATTTATACATCCAAAAGAAACATGCAGACAGAATGTAGGTTTCTTATTTTAAAAAAAGGCAATTACTATCAGGGATGAGCATAACACTCTATTTATACTGAAGTGTAATGATTGTGGTATAAACTTTTATAATAAAGCCATTTATGACACTCACATGAGGACACATACCATAAACAGCATTCACACAGTTGAGAAGGCATTCACACAGCATACACACACTAGTGAAAAGCCTTTTTCTGTCTCAGAATGTGGAAAATCCTTTACCCAGAGAGTAAGTCTCCTTAGCCACCAGAAAACGCACACAGGAGAGGAGCCATACTCGTGTACTCAGTGCAGTAGAAGCTTCAGTCAGAGATCAGACCTTACTAAGCATATGAGAACTCACACTGGTGAAAAGCCATTTTCTTGCTCAGAATGTGAGAAATCTTTTACTCAGAAAGCACATCTTGTAAAACATCAGAGAACGCACACTGGTGATAAACCATTCTCATGCTCTGTTTGTGGGATATGGTTTGCTCATAAATCGTCTCTCATAACTCACCAGAGAATTCACACAGGAGAGAAACCATTTGCTTATTCTGTGTGTGGGAAACTATTTGCGCAGAGCTGAAATCTCTTCAAACATGAAAAGATTCACACATGACAAAAAAATAAAAAATTGTAAGACATCTTTTGGATTTAAGAGTATTCATAGCAGCCATCACACAACCAAGAGATGCTTTTATATGTGTGGAATTCTGAAAATGCCGTGGAGATAAAGACCAGTCTCATTAATCCCCTGAGAATCCATACAGATAAATCAGAAAAAGATGCATTTGAAATGTAATTTGTTTTATTTCTCTTGAATTTCTGGTTTTGTTTTTATTTGATAAGATCAAATACTTTTTGTTTTACAGTAAAACAGTGTATGGCTGTATCACAGAGATCCACAGCAATAAAGTATCCATAGTAATAAAACAATACTGTACCTATTGTGTAGAGTATTATTTGCATATTTGTACGTCAGCACATCATGCAGTAGAAGTTGAACAATAGACACGTCCCTGCATGCATGCCTTCATGTTGTTAATTCAATTCTCCTGATGAAGACTAAGGAATTGCATCTCTAAGCCCCCCTCATCTTAAAATGCTCTAATGCTACTCAAAGCCATTTTAACTCCCTTTAATTTGCTTGTTTGTGGCTATTGTGGCCCACCCAAAAATTTTACATGGGCACTCCAAGCACCATAACGTCAACCTTATAGCAGCAGTTCTAGTGCAAGCATAATATGTATGCAGTCCTTCAGTTTTGTTTGTTAAGGTAGTTTTAGTAGATTTAATAGTGGAAACCTAGATTCCTTATTTCTATCTTTGTACCTGTGCTGTGCATAGAGAAGGTAAGGACACTTCAAAATAAAGCAATTCAGTCGCTCTATACACACATTATACACTCAATAGGGGTTCCTGGGCACACACTATGTATCTGGTCACCTGCTACAGGAAATATGGGTATGTCCCGTGAGCTAAGCCTGATTAAGAGAGGGCTCAGAAGATCTCACTCACCTGCCAGCCCATCCTTATGCCGTGGAGGCGGGCCTGGGCTGTTAACCAGGCAAATCAGACAAATGCCTCAAGGAGGGGGAGAAACATGATTTATTTTTTTTATACTTACATATATTACAATATGCACACTTTATACATATCTCCCCACACTACAGCCTGTAACGAACGCTGGTATTTCAGATACCCGTTCGTCTGTTTCCTCCCAAACTGATTCCCAGAGTGATTATAGCTCGCAATTCAGGTGTTGATTTGAATGTTCTCCAGACGAAATACAGCTTCCAAGTATATTCACCAAGCAAATCAGACGGATACCCAAATATCAGCCTAGACTAGATGAAGAGTATAACAGGAGTTGTTTTATTCAAGTCACTGGCCGTTTTATATGCAGTTAAAAATGTACATACGGTGACATATTCCAGGGGCATTCCCCACTGGACCTGAGAGGGGACAATGACAACATACATTCTGCTGTTACATTGGCTCTCAGGTCCAGGACACTCCTACATAAAATAATATAATCCCACCCCTGTGTCTGGGAGATAATTGAGTCAAGCACTATACTAAACTCAATTATCTCCAAAAAAAAAAAAACACATTTCCACAAAACCCAGAAAGTACCCCAAACATCATGGGAACCCCACAAAATATCCCCTGATAGCCCTGATCTGGAAGAACAACATATTCAAAAATCACCCAGGTCGGTTGAGGGCTTCGGGAGTTCCATGAAATCTTAATTTGGCCGACTGCACACTGGGCTCCTGCCCAGAAAGAGTTTCAGGAAATTGGGCTGTGTGGTCAGTCTCTTTCGAGAAGTCTAAAAACTGAACAAATCCACGAACGGTTCCTCTGACTCATAGGTAGTGTTTGTTCCCCTAGTTCATGGGAACAAACCTACAGAATAGCGCTCTCCTTGCTGGTCAGTGAAAAGAAGCAAGCGTTCACGAAACTGACCGACATTGGGGAAGTCGAGTGTCCGATTTTAGTTCCAGACACTCGACGACCAAGTCCTGTTGCCTCTTTTCGTGCAACAAGATGGCCACCATTTTCTCTTGCACGTTGCGTTCGGCTATATGACACACAGAGAGAGCACTTTATTTGCAGTCTTCTTTGTAGTTAATGAGCCAGGGGGGTGGTTGGTGCTCAGTAGTTTTTTTTTCTCCAATTCTTTATTTTTGTTCGTGCATGAGATAACAATCAGGTTTGCTACGCCACAATAGCTGTAGGAACCCATTCAATAACAGAATATAACATGGCATAAAAAATACTGTGCACATTTTTTTAAGTCAAATGAGTACCAGGCAATTCAGATATGAGACAGGTAAGTTAGTCATGGTGATGCTTGGTTATGGCAATTACGTAAAAGATAAAGTGTTAAAAACAGGACAAGTATGCACGTCTAATTCTGAGTAATAACTTGCTATGTATTCAATCCAATGCATATGACAGGGTCATATAGTTATAAAGTATGATTAACGAAATAAACAGTGAATACTACTTGTGACAGATTCATCTGTATTGCTGGTTTGTCTGTTACCCTTTGTTTTCGCTGGATTTCCTGTCCGTATGCCCCTGTTCGTGTGATTATAAAATACCGATTGAAACTACCGAACGAACGACCACCCAGGAGAGGAGTGTGCTGCTGGTTAACCTCTTGGCCCCAATTAGAACGTTGTGGTTAACCGCAGACACCTCTCCATTCCATTCGTACGGGTGGTCGTCGTTCGCATGCCGACCATGAGGCGGCGGCCATTTTGGGACACGAGGAAGCGTAGCGGTGTTCGGTACAAATTCTATGGAACTAAAAACGGACACTTTAATCTACCGAACACCGCTGGAAGCTGCTGCCCACCTTCTATTTCGGCGAGGCGCACGAACGCCGGTCTGTTCGGGAGTTTTATACATTCGTATGGACCTTTACCCAGATAGCCGTCCCATGGAGTCATTCGTATACCGAAGGACTGGTGAAAGACTTTGACTTCATGGCGATTCGACTAGATACATCGGATCGGAGCGCTATTCGGTAGAAATATGCACTCAGATCCAGGCTGTCTGGGGATACGTTACACAAACTATATTCATTCGGTATTTCTTCAGTTATGTATTTTAATGTATTTTTCTTACTGTATTTTAAAATGGCGATTGTCTCTATCCTGGGAGATAATTAGGTTTCTTCCTAATTATCTCCAGGGTAGAGAAGAAGGGTTTATGGGTAAGATGGGAAGGGCTTATATTGAAGCCACTGCGATTGGCTACTGTCCAATATGTTTTACAGTCTTCCACAAGATCCCCTCGGGGAGTGTCCACCTTGTGGAGACCTGCATAAATACCGGGCAGGTAGCCCACATTAAACAGATCCTTATTTGACCCTCAAGACGGAGCTTGGTCTTGTTTGTGGGGGAATTATTACTGGGACAGCGCTTTCGTTATTTCTAGCTGTGGAAGGCGTTCGACTGATTTGTTGATCGGGAGTTGCCGTGTTCGTGAACTCCGTTCGGGAGTTTGGCGGTCGGCTGGATAGAAACTGCATTTCT
This sequence comes from Pelobates cultripes, assembly GCA_933207985.1. Taxonomy (NCBI): domain Eukaryota; kingdom Metazoa; phylum Chordata; class Amphibia; order Anura; family Pelobatidae; genus Pelobates; species Pelobates cultripes. Next base: position 5,810,935 of record OW240922.1, on the reverse strand, counting down.
GGAGAGGGGGATTATTCACTAAACGGCGGCTTCATCTACCTGGCGGTGAGTGTCGTAACAATTGGTGGCAAGCGACGGGATGAATCCTACCGCCCAGAAGGCCAGCTACACATCCCAGGTCGGAAATGCAGTATGAAGAATTAAGGCGTGCTACCCTTAAAGATATATTGGAAAGCAGAGGACGATCAGCGAGTAATCTCAAGAAAAGAGAGATTATTGCCATATTATTGGAAATGGATGCAGCACAGGGAACGGGGAGAGCTGATGTGCCTGGCATACTGCAGTTAACACCCGAGGAGATACAATTTAACCAGGCAGTCCAGATAAGGCTGGCACACTTTGGCCCCAACCCCGCAGCGGATATTGTGGTTCAAGTGCAAGCAGCAGTAGCAGCCCAACAGGCGCTCCAGGGAAGAGGCGCTGCAGCAGCAGAGATACCCTATAACAATAATGGAAGAAGGAAAGTACCCTTAGCTGCATTTAGAAATTTTGTAGAAGCCGAAGGAGAGATTGATGGGTTCCTGGCTGATTTTGAAAGGCAGTGTGCCTTACACCAGGTACCCGCAGAGGAATGGGTCACCATCCTCTCTGGGAAGTTATCCGACCGGGCCAGTGAAGCATTTTGGGCCATCCCGGAGGAGGAAATCACCAGCTACCGGGCAGTAAAAGATGCCCTTTTGGCCAGGTACGCTGTAACCCCTGAGGCGTACCGGCGGCGATTCCGGGACACTAACAAACAAGCTGGCGATTCTTATTTGGAGTGGGCATGCCGAGTACACCTCACAGCAGCCCACTGGATGGCAGGGTGCCAAGCGGTAACTGGGGAAGAAGTGCTGCAAGTGTTTTTGTTGGAGCACTGCTTTGATCGTTTACCTCCAGGAGTCAGAGAGTGGGTTAGGGACCGCAAACCCGCTACCTTACCCGAAGCTGCTCGTCTGGCTGATGAGTACACAGATGCACGGAAACTGGACCAGACATCAACCAAGGTCCCTACCCGAGTGGAGTACAAACCGGCAGCTCCTCCAACCACTACAGTGTATCAACACCCAGCGCAACGCACCCCCACAATGCCAACAGCGAACAATTATGTTCAGCCAGCCCGGTTCAACGCCCGGGATTACTCACAGCCTATCCGGTGCTATGGATGTAAACAGTTGGGGCACAAGAGACCGGAGTGTCCATTGAACAATTCCAGCCAAGCCCAGTCGTGGAGAAGACCAGCCGGCGGAAATCAGCAGCCACCCCAACCTTCCGCTCACTGCCTTGAGCAGGAGGAATTTTGGGGTATACTACATGAGGCGGATCCGGTACAAGCAGCGCAGCAGGATAACCGACAACAGCACAGGCAGACCGTTAAACTAAATGGCAAAGCAGTAACTGGTCTGAGAGACACCGGAGCCACTATGACCTTGCTCCAAAAGAACCTTGTTTCAGAACACCAGCACACTGGAAATACTGTGGCAGTGAGGGTAGCGGGAGGTGCAGTGTTCCGTCTGCCTGTTGCCCGGGTTCATTTGGATTGGGGAGTGGGCTCTGGACATGTGAATGTAGGGGTCATGAAAGACTTACCTGCTGATGTTTTGCTCGGGAATGACCTGGCCCCTTTGGTGTCCGCTTATGCTCCAATGGGACCTGCTGATATCAACCCAGTGACTACCCGTGCCCAGACCCGTGCTGCTGGAACCAGCCCACCTGCTGCTGAGACCCAGGTAAGACCCGATTCCCCGACTGGTACCCTAGAACAGACCTTTGTTAGCTTGGATTCCCCAGAGGAGTTTGGGAGGGAAACCCAGACAGATTTGACGCTCCAGAAGTATAGGGACAGGGCGGATACTGGAGAGGAAGGAGTAGATGGGGAACGGTATGAGTGGGTGGGGGACAGGTTGTATAGGATCCCCAAGCTTTCCCCGAAAAGTGTTGCCCCTCCGCCGAATCGACAGCTGGTGGTGCCCGCAAAATACCGGCAGGAGATTCTGCGGATAGGGCATGATGTTCCGCTAGCTGGACATCTAGGTTCTCGCCGCACAGCCTATAGGATCATGCAGAACTTCTTTTGGCCAAACTTTAGTCAGGCTGTGCGGATATATTGTAGTACGTGTGACACATGTCAACGGGTAGGAAAGCGGGGGGACCACCCAAGAGCTAGGCTTATGTCTATGCCTATCATTGGGGAGCCCTTTGCCCGTATAGCCGTTGACATTGTGGGTCCACTGGCCAGGGCTAGTCCATCCGGTAAGAAATATATTCTCACCGTGGTGGACTATGCCACTCGCTATCCAGAGGCAGTAGCGCTGTCTAATATAGAGGCAGAGACAGTTGCTGATGCCCTGGTTAGGATTTTTACCAGAGTCGGGTTCCCTAAAGAGATTCTCTCTGACCAGGGAACCCAATTTACTGCTGTGCTCACCCAGCAACTGTGGAAGGTGTGCGGCATTAAACTGCTGCTTAGCTCACCTTACCATCCACAGACTAACGGTCTCTGCGAGCGATTTAATGGTACCCTCAAACAGATGTTAAGGACCTTTTCTGACACTTGCAGAGACTGGGAGTGATTCCTGCCTCATCTGTTGTTTTCCTACAGAGAGGTGCCCCAGGAATCTACTGGATTCTCCCCCTTTGAGTTGCTATATGGGAGAAGGGTCCACGGACCCCTAGATCTCATTAGAGGCCACTGGGAGGGGGAGACAGAACAGAAAGGGACCCCCATAGTGCCGTATGTTCTGGAACTTCGGGACCGCATGGAGAAACTGTCTCTAATGGTAAGGGAGAATCTCCAGGTGGCTCAGGGGAGACAGAAGAGATGGTACGATCGGGGTGCCCGACAGCGAGTCTTCCAAGTTGGGCAGAAAGTGTTAGTGCTCAAACCTGTGAAGGCGAACAAGATGCAGGCATCTTGGCAGGGCCCGTATAAGGTGTTAGCGGAGGTATGTGATACTACCTACCTTATAGCCAGCTGTTCGGATGAAAGGATCCAGCGATCCTTCCATGTGAACATGCTAAAGGAGTATCAGGAGAGACCGGAGAATGTCGCTGCAGTATGTGCCCCTGCTGCAGATGATACAGAAAGTTTACCCTTACCAGATTTGTTAGAGAGGGACTCCCAGACGGATCTTACTAGCCTGGTACAGCTAGGGGACAGATTGAGCTCTACCGAGAAGGACCAGGCAAGACAGCTTCTGTGGGAGAAGCAGGCGACGTTCTCCCAAGAACCTGGCTACACTACCCTAGCTGTACACAAGGTAGAAACCCCTGGACAGAACCCTCTGCGACAACCCCCTTACCGTATCCCTGAAGCAGTCCGAGAAGGAATGCGGAAGGAGATACAGGAGATGACCCAGCTTGGGGTCATCGAACACTCCAATAGCCCTTGGGCTTCGCCTGTCGTCCTGGTGCCTAAGAAAGATGGAACCACCCGGTTCTGTGTGGACTACAGGCGCCTCAATGAGCGGACCACCACTGACGCCTACCCGATGCCCCGGGTAGACGAATTATTAGATCGCATTGCCAGGGGGCGCTATCTGACCACCATAGACCTGTGTAAAGGCTACTGGCAGATTCTCCTGGCTGAGGATGCTATCCCCAAGTCGGCCTTCGTCACCCCATTTGGCCTGTACCAATTCAAGGTCATGCCATTTGGGATGAAGAATGCCCCGGCTACCTTCCAGCGTATGGTGGATAGACTTCTTGATGGATTCCAGGAATTTGCTTGTGCATACCTGGATGACATTGCGATCTACAGTGGGTCCTGGGAGGAACACCTGGTACATGTAGGGGTAGTACTGGACAAAATTCGGGCCACTGGCCTGACATTGAAGCCAGAGAAGTGCCATTTAGGCATGGCTGAAGTGCAGTACCTGGGTCACAGAGTGGGGTGTGGGAGCCAGAGACCAGAGCCAGCCAAGATAGAGGCAGTAGCTAACTGGCCCACACCTATCGCTAAGACCCAGATGTTAGCCTTCCTAGGGACAGCAGGGTACTATAGACGCTTTGTCCCCGACTACAGTACTATTGCTAAACCCCTGACTGACCTGACAAAGAAAAATCTCCCTAAGCAGGTCCTGTGGTCTCCAGCTTGTGAAGCTGCGTTTCAAGCACTTAAACAGGCTCTTGTGAATGCCCCTGTCCTGGCTGCCCCAGTCCCTAACAAACGTTTTCTCGTCCATACAGATGCTTCCATGTATGGACTGGGGGCTGTGCTGAGCCAGGTCGGGGAAGATGGAGGAGAGCACCTTGTCGCATATCTCAGTAGAAAGCTGTTACCCAGAGAAGTGAGTTATGTGGCAGTGGAGAAGGAATGTTTGGCCCTGGTGTGGGCATTGAAAAAATTAAGCCCTTACTTATATGGACAGGAATTCTCCCTTGTGACGGACCACAATCCCCTTGTCTGGCTCAACCGGGTCTCAGGAGACAATGGCAGACTGCTGAGGTGGAGCTTAGCGCTACAACCATATAACTTCACCATCAGCTACCGACCCGGTAAGCAGAACGGGAATGCAGATGGATTGTCCAGGCAAACCGACATTCTTACCACCTCCTAGTCCGGTCATCTGTATTGCTGGTTCGTCTGTTACCCTTTGTTTTCGCTGGATTTCCTGTCCGTATGCCCCTGTTCGTGAGATTATAAAATACCGATTGAAACTACCGAACGAACGACCACCCAGGAGAGGAGTGTGCTGCTGGTTAACCTCTTGGCCCCAATTAGAACGTTGTGGTTAACCGCAGACACCTCTCCATTCCATTCGTACGGATGGTCGTCGTTCGCATGCCGACCATAAGACGGCGGCCATTTTGGGACACGAGGAAGCGTAGCGGTGTTCGGTACAAATTCTATAGAACTAAAAACGGACACTTTAATCTACCGAACACCGCTGGGAGCTGCTGCCCACCTTCTATTTCGGCGAGGCGCACGAACGCCGGTCTGTTCGGGAGTTTTATACATTCGTATGGACCTTTACCCAGATAGCCGTCCCATGGAGTCATTCGTATACCGAAGGACTGGTGAAAGACTTTGACTCCATGGCGATTCGACTAGATACATCGGATCTGAGCGCTATTCGGTAGAAATATGCACTCAGATCCAGGCTGTCTGGGGATACGTTACACAAACTATATTCATTCGGTATTTCTTCAGTTATATATTTGAATGTATTTTTCTTACTGTATTTTAAAATGGCGATTGTCTCTATCCTGGGAGATAATTAGGTTTCTTCCTAATTATCTCCGGGGTAGAGAAGAAGGGTTTATGGGTAAGATGAGAAGGGCTTATATTGAAGCCACTGCGATTGGCTACTGTCCAATATGTTTTACAGTCTTCCACAAGGTCCCCTCGGGGAGTGTCCACCTTGTGGAGACCTGCATAAATACCGGGCAGGTAGCCCCCATTAAACAGAACCTTATTTGACCCTCAAGACGGAGCTTGGTCTTGTTTGTGGGGGAATTATTACTGGGACAGCGCTTTCGTTATTTCTAGCTGTGGAAGGCGTTCGACTGATTTGCTGATCGGGAGTTGCCGTGTTCGTGAACTCCGTTCGGGAGTTTGGCGGTCGGCTGGATAGAAACTGCATTTCTGGAGAGGGGGATTATTCACTAAACGGCGGCTTCATCTACCTGGCGGTGAGTGTCGTAACAGGTATAATTTTATTAAGAGTTTCATCCTGTTGTAAAATATACCAATTTTTTTTATAATCTTTGTGACGAGACCAATCTCGCCACATTGCATTGGAGAAGCCTGGTTGCTCGCCTGCTGCCTTTGGACTATGGCCCCCTGTTAAAAGACATCTTTTTTACCTGCAGAAAAGCTTCAGTCGTGTTTTTCTGCCTGAGTTTCAGTAGATTTGTTTGAATGTGTTATACCCCAGATGGGAATCCCATGGAGCCCATTCGTATGAAACTGACTGTAAAGACTTTGGCTCCATGGTGATTAAACTGTATTTGTGTGGTCCGAGCGCCATTCACTTAATAATGTGCGCTCAGACCTGAGCTATCTGGGGATATGTGAAATGTCTGTGTTTTATGTATAAATGTGACTTTATGTATTTTAAAGTGCTTTGTGTCTTTTTGCAACCATGTGCTTAATGGAGTCTTGTGTCTGTCCTGGGAGATAATTGAATTACTTATCTCCAGGATAGAAGACTCTGAAACTGGTTTGGGCCAGAAAGCCATGCTTCATTTAGTCACAAAGGACTTTTTACTAACTTTTGAACCCCTTGTCTGATTTGTGCCATTTTTGAATATGTTGTTCCCCTGAATGGATTGATTGAGAATATGTAATTTTATGTGAATGTGATGTATGGTTTTGGAGTTATGAAAGTTGGGTAGAAAGTATGTTTTAACTGTTTGTATAATTGAGTTTCCTCTCAGGATAAGGGGAGGGAATATGTGGGATGTAACTGTGATATGATTGGTTGTTTTATCCCTCCCTGTGGGTGGTCCTGTATTTGAAACACTGTAATAAAAACCAGGCTGGGTGTGCCAGCACCTCAGACCACTGCTTGATCCTCAACACAGAGCCTTGTCTCGTTCTTGGGGGGATTCACTGTATGCTGTTAGAGACTGATTGCCAGGAGTGTAAGCTGCTTGGGAGCTTTTCCTGTTCGTCTGCTAGCAGCTATTTGGGAGGTTCCAGTTCGGGAGTTGGAGTGCTATTTTGTATCCAGTTTGGGAGTTTGATGTTCTGCAGTAGCTGTGCCTGTATCTCTGGAAAGGGGGCCGATCGCCTAAATGGTTTTTACCCCTTGTGTGCAAAACGGTCCGTTACAATCTTTTTGACATCATTGCTTTTATTGTTAAATTAAAAAATGATAGGTAAAGGCATAGGTTCATCTTTACTTTTAGGTTTATATTTTAGAAGTTCATTTCTGTCTTTATCTTGAATATCCCTAATGGTATTTGCAAGTTCCATTTCTGAGTAGTTTTTCTCAACAAATTTATCTTTTAATATATTGGCTTGTCTATTAAAATCACTTAATTCTGAGCAATTTCTCTGGAGTCGTAATATTTGTGCATTTTTTATTATTCCTATTGTGCATTTTCATTGTGTGTCTATATTTCAGACACCCTAGCCAGCCGCAGCTTTGTGCGTGCCAACAGGGCTCTTTTCTGTTGTCATGACGACGGCTGCAGCCTTGTGCTAGCCATCGTCTTCACTTCCTGTTCTGTATCCATGACGATGGCTGCAGCCTTGTGCTAGCCATCGTCTTCACTTCCTGTTCTGTATCCATGACGACGGCCACAGCTTTGTGCGTACCGCCATCATTACCAACCCCGCCCCTTCCAGTGACGTCAGCTGCAAGGATTATGCGTGCTGACGTTCCTCCCCCTTCTTTCATGTAGACGCCGGCGGCTGCGCAGTGCACCGCGGCAGTTTCGCCAATCACATGACCGGACATATAAGGTTCCCAAAATAGAAAAATAAGCTTTGTTTTCTATGCTCACTCATACTATGAAGTTTATAATGCTCAGTATAATGTATGTACGAATAATTTTACCAGTTATTTTACTGTTTAACTATTTTACTTCTATTTCCATTCTGATTGGCTGCTCACATTCTGGCGCCAATTTTAAATGATTATAGTTGTTATATAAACCCTCCTATGCCAGGTATCAGGTTCTAACTCCATATTGATAACGCCGTATTGGCGAAACGCGTTTATGGATATTATTTTGTGTATTTTTATATATTAAAGTATATTTGGTTACTTTTTATTTTTGCCATTTATCTTTTTATACACATTTATTTATTTATTTTACCTGGCATCTTCTCTACATCCTGGACTCCAAGCAATCCTAGGTGGGGATTATACCACCAGCGCTAACGTTTAGGAGCAGTTGGTCTGCTCTTGTCTTGTGAGTACCCATTTTATTCTATTTTATTTTATCAATATTTTACTCAGTGTACACTATTGGCTGTTTCTCTTTATCCGAGTATTGAATACATCATTGACAGAGGAAGCTCACCGTATATCCCATAAGCGGGGATTAAACCGCTGTGCGCCCTTCATACCGGAGCGAGTCTAACGCTCTGACAAATGTGAGTTTTATTTCAGCCTTTTAATATTTTTATCATTTTATTCTGAAGCATATTGCACTATTTGGGTCTCTACTTTTTTATTTTCTATATACTAACGGATCCATACGGAGGAAAACATAAAGCACTATCGTTCTGGATCAAGCATGAATAGATTCTACGATCCCAACAAGAACATTTTAGATAAGACTTTTCAAATTCTCCTCACTCACTTGGACTATTTGTTATTTTTCATATCAAGACCTCTAATAGAGATATTCTGGAATTCCTGCAACTACGTCTCGACAAAGGTTTAAGCTATAACACCTTAAAGCTACATATTTCAGCTCTTTCAGCCCTTACAGAACACAAATAAGGCTTTGACACACATGTGAACAGATTCATGTCAGCAGTCCTAAAGATAAAGCCTCCTATCAAGTCATTTGCTCCGCCATGGGACTTACCACTGGTATTAAAAACTCTGAGCTGTCATCCTTTTGAACTGCTAAAATCCATCTCCCCTAATTTCCTCACCATCAAGACAGTTCTATTGGTGGCCTTAGCTTCGGGTAGAAGGGTGTCCGAACTCCATGCCCTATCAGCCAAAGAACCATTTACAGTCTTCCACATGGATAGAGTAATTTTAAGAACTGTTCCTGAATTTTGACCAAAGGTTATCTCAGCCTTCCACATTAACAAAGAGATAGTGCTTCCAGCACTACAGTCGGAAGAACTAGAAAATTAAGCAGAACCCAAGCCCTCTTTCTTAGATTTGGTGAGATGTCTGTCAATTTATCTGCAAAGATCATCTGCATGGCGTATCTCTCAAAGACTGTTCATTATTCCCAACGGACCCAGAAGAGGTATTCAAGCATCCAAAGTAGCCATCAGCAGATGGATTGTATCTTCCATCATACAAGCCTACAAAGCATCAAAAATGAAGATCCCAGAAGGTCTTAAAGGAACACTAAAGTCACCTAAATTACTTTAGCTAAATAAAGCAGTTTTAGTGTACAGATCATTCCCCTGCAATTTCACTGCTCAATTCACTGTCATTTAGGAGTTAAATCACTTTGTTTCTGTTTATGCAGCCCTAGCCACACCTCCCCTGGCTATGATTGACAGAGCCTGCATGAAAAAAAAACTGGTTTCACTTTCAAACAGATGTAATTTACCTTAAATAATTGTATCTCAATCTCTAAATTGAACTTTAATCACATACAGGAGGCTCTTGCAGAGTCTAGCAAGCTATTAACATGGCAGAGGATAAGAAAATCTTAATTAAACAGAACTTGCAATAAAGAAAGCCTAAATAGGGCTCTCTTTACAGGAAGTGTTTATGGAAGGCTGTGCAAGTCACATGCAGGGAGGTGTGACTAGGATTCATAAACAAAGGGATTTATCTCCTAAATGACAGAGGATTGAGCAGTGAGGATGCAGGGGCATGTTCTATACACCAAAACTGCTTCATTAAGCTAAAGTTGTTCAGGTGACTATAGTGTCCCTTTAAGGCTCACTCAACAAGGTCCCTTTCTTCATCTTGGGCAGCGGCGGCTAAAGTATCACCAGAACTTATTTGCAAAGCAGCCACTTGGTCCTCTACAAATACTTTTATAAGGCATTACCAAATTGGCGTGAAAGCTGGCCAGTTGGACCAATTTGGTAAAACTGTTCTTTCTGCATCCAACTCATAGTTTGATTATGTCTGTGATTTCACATGTGGTTTTTCTAATACACTGGCATTCCTGAAATATTGAGTATGAGTTTTTAATCCCTCCCTTGGTTATTGCTGGGGTATTACCCATTGTTGTGCTCCCATGGATATGGCAAGGAAATAGGAAAATGTATTCATACTTACCGTAATTTTCTTTTCCTGATCATAGGCCATGGCAGCACAGAGATCCCACCCTGGCATATTGCTGGTAACAAGACTGAGGGAGGAGATGGTGGGAGGGGGTATTTATACCCTTATTTTAAATTAGTTCTGTCTAATTAGGGATAGGGAGGAGCTACCGATTGTTGTGCTGCCATGGCCTATGGCCAGGAAAAGAAAATTACGGTAAGTATGGATACATTTTACTCTTTACATTACACACACTGTATATTTATAATATTATACACACTGTATTATTATATATTTATATTATTATACACTGTATTATTATATATTTATATTACACACACTGTATATGTATAATATTATACACACTGTATTATATATTTATACTACACACACTGTATTACTGTAGATTTATATTACACACACTGTATTTATATTATTATGCACACTGTATTACTCTATATTTATATTACACACACTGTATAATTATATATTTATATTATACACATTGTATTACTGTATATTTAGATTACACACATTGTATTATATATTTATATTATTACACAACCTGTATTATTATATATTTATATTACACACGCTGTATATTTATAATATTATACACTATATTATTATATATTTATATTACAAGCACTGTATATTTATATTATATACACTGTATTATATATTTATATTACACACACAGTATGTTTATTTTATTACGCACACTGTATAACTATATATTTATACTATTATGGGATGGGACCACCATTCACATATTATATATTTATATTACACACACTGTATATTTATATTATACACTGTTTATTATTATATATTTATATTACACACACTGTATATTTATATTATACACTGTTTATTATATATTTATATTACACACACTGTACATTTATAATATTATACACTCTGTATTATTATATATTTATATTACACACACGGTATATTTATAATATTATACACACTGTATTATTATATATTTATATTACACACACAGTATGTTTATTTTATTACACACACTGTATAACTATAAATTTATATTATTATGGGATGGGACCACTGTTCACATAAAGTTGGCGGAGTCCCGAACCACCAGGGGGGACCTTATAGAATAAAAATTCGTACTAGTGGTATAGACCTTTATTAAGCCGAATATTCTAAAATAAAAAAAAGATGTGAAAAAAATATATGTGTAAACCAAACATGAGTGAAACCAAAATACTAAACTAAGTGATAATACACCTTTACAATCTGGGTAGAGTTATCTTGAACAGCCACATTCAGAGAAGAAAATGTTAGGTTACAAATATGGAGATCTTCCAAAGTAATTCATAGATGGATAGATATCTACCATTCAGTAGATAATAAGTGGCTACAAAATGCAGAGGCCGTATGTGGTTAAATCTTATCTCAGGGGTACAGAGAATATATCAAGGCGGTGGCCAATAATCATTAAGCTGTATATCAATGTCTAACCCCTAGTGAGACAGAGGAGTATTAAACACACTAAATTGATACAAAAGTATCAAAGTGTATCTATGGGCTGTTCAATATATTCAGGATTCATGCCCTTGGGTACCTTTGTAACCTTTTGAGAAAGACACCTGTGCTGGGTTTTTTTTCCAACACAGTAGCCTTTCTCTCTCTTATTCTCCATTTATATTATTTTACACAGTGTATTACTGTATATTTATATTACACACCCTGTATTATTATATATATTTATATATATATTATTATACACACTGTATTATTATATATTTATATTACACACATATATTTACAATATGATACATACTGTATTATTATATATTTATAATATTATACACTCTGTGTTATTATATATTTATATTACACACACAGTATATTTATAATATTATACACACTGTATTATTATATATTTATATTATACACTCTGTATTATATTTATATTACACACACTGTATATTTATAATGTTATACACACTGTATTATTTATAGTATTATACACACTGTATTATATATTTAAATTACACACACTGTATATTTATAATATTATACACTCTGTATTATCATATATTTATATTATACACACTGTATTATTATATATTTATATTACACACACACTATATTTATATTATACATACTGTACTATTATATATTTATATTACACACATTGTATATTTACATTATACACTGTATTTTTATATATTATATTACACAAACTGTATATATTATACATACTGTATGATTATATATTTATATTATACACACTGTATCATTATATTATACATACTGTATTATTATATATTATATTACACACACTGTATAGTTACATTATACACACTGTATTATATATTTATATTACACACTGTATATTTATATTATACACACTGTATTATTATATATTTATATTACACACACTGTATATTTATATTACACACACTGTATTTGTAGCGGAGCTGCAATATGAAATCCCAATATCTCCGCTGGTAAAATAAGGTAATCCAAGGAAAGCGCTGAAAATTAAAACAATATCCCAAATCCCCCCAGTAACCGGACGAAAACACAGTTCTGGGTGTCAACTGCTGATTTTATTCACAAGCTCCAGTATTTATGTGGTTCCCCATGCCAGGGGTTTCCTTACTGACTTTACAGGGGTTGTACAGTAGGGGACTACATGGGAGACTTAACATACAGAACATTTCTCCCACCATGCACTGCTGTACGAGAGGGATACTCCCATTAGAATATCCTGTTAAGTAAATTATCCCTCCGTACAGCAGAACCGGCTTTTCCCATAAAAATCCGTAACTTACATATTATTCGTGCCATTGTACCGAATGACCATTCAGCAGATAGCCGGGGTCTGAGCACATTCTTCATGAAAGTACCGCTCAGATCCCAGCAAAATCAGCCGACCGCTAGGAGCATCCTGAGGTACCCAGTCGGGGTGCCAGGTGATCCGTTACAGTATGATTTTGACGTAAGTTTGGATTTGGAGTATGCTGATTCTGAAAATGTGAATGTGATGTATACTTTTAGAGTTATGAATATTGTGTAAAAAAACACACAAAAATGTGTATTTTCCTGCCTGTGATAATTACATTAGACCATTGTGTTCAGTAATTATATCACAGGCAGATGGGAGGATTTTGTGTGGGAGTGTCTGAGTGTATTGTACGGATTGATTGGTTGTTCTGCAAAACCCTGTGGGCAGTACTATGTGTGTAAAATGTGCATAAAAGCAGAGTGTTTGATTAAAAGTTTCAGTTCTACTTCACCTTCAATTTGGAGTCTCGTCTCTTATTGGGGGATCTGCTACAAGGGATTGCTATGCTCTGCATATTCCCTTGCTATAATCACTCCTAAGCTCTTGTAAGAGCTTGTTCCTGCTTCACTCTGATTGAAGAGAGGTTCGGCCTGCGGTGGTTGTGGTGTCTGCTAGAGTGCTTGGAGTCCTCAGGAAGCACTAGGAGCGTCCTTCAACAGAGGTACCCAGTCGGGGTGCCAGGTGATCCGTTACACCACCTGAAAGCTGTGGTCCCTGGCTCCCCTATCATACCATCAGCGCTGGCATTGTTGGGCCACTTGGAGGTTTACCCTTAATGTCTGGGTTAGTGCCTCCAAGCAGTCCCTGAATTCAAGCACATACGGTACAATGAGTATCCCATCTGTACTGCTTTCCCCTTCCCAATGTTCTCTAATTAAATCTAAAGGTCCCCTCACTCTCCTCCCAAACAGCAATTCAAAGGGAGAGAACCCGGTGGATTCTTGAGGTACTTCTCGGTACGCAAAAAGCAGATGGGGTAAAAATCTCTCCCAGTCCTTATGGGCCTCTCCAAACGTACGGAGCATCTGCTTTAAAGTTTCATTGAACCTTTCATATAACCCATTGGACTGAGGGTGGTACGCAGAATTCACAATAGGCTTAATGCCACATAGTTTCCAGAGTTGGTGGGTCACTTCGGCTGTTTACTGCGTACCCCTATCAGAGATTAGCTCCTGGGGAAATCCTACCCGGGAAAGGATTTTCATTAAGGCTTCTGCCACTGTCTCAGCATGAATGTTAGAGAGGGCCACTGCCTCGGGGTACCGGGTGGCGTAATCTACCACAGTCAAGATGTATTTCTTGCCGGAAGGACTAGGTTTGGGTAAGAGTCCTATTATGTCAACGGCCACTCTACTAAACGGTGTCACGGGTGGTGGTCCAGTGCCCGGGACCCAGACACTGATGATAAGTGGGAGTCTTCAGCGTGGAAGTGGATTATCAGGGCCTGGTGCAGGGTAACCACACGCCCCCTGTTGTTTGCGCGGCCACATACCAGAACCCTGATGCAGCTACAGCGAATCCCAGGAACTAGGAGCTTGATATGCAGACCTCCCAAGAACTGGATAGGGGGGCTCTGCAGCAGACATGTATCCAGTACAGAAACAAGGCAAGGCTAGAACAGGCACCAAATATGAAAACAAGACAGAACTAGTAGAACCCAGAACCAGAGAAGGATAGGAAGCTAAACCCAGAACATGTACACAATACATAAGGGAACATTAACTAAACAGGGGCAGGACAGAACTGTACATAGATTGGGTTAACAAAATAAAACAAGACAAGATATAATAGGCAAAACAAGAGGAGACATAACTAAGCACTGGGGATTTAGTCACATTATATGATCATACATTGCATAAGCCTGCCACAACGCCAATGTACCCCATATGTGGCAGGTCCTACACTGTCTAATGCAAGCTAAAACAACCATACTAAACCACAATATAGCACTTACCTGCAAGAAAGGGCAGAAGCCTTGAGCAGCTGCCTGCAGGACACTGAAACAAAAGGAATGATGGAAAACAAACAGGTGTGGCAACATAAAACAAACATTTAAAGGAAACCTGGACACTGGGAATTCCAGGGACGGATTACAGGAATAAACCCAGAAACCCAGCATAAAGAAAACCAGACATAGACTAGAAAACCAAAAAACCAAGAAAAACTAAACAACAATTGTAAAAAGAATACTGGATACCAGAAACCAAAGCCAGACATCTCCGCAGAACATGGCATGATGTGACAAACGGCTCTTCTATAATGGGTAGGGGACATAATTTGGCCTTGTGTCGGTCACCCCTTTTGTCTACTCTCTGACAAATGTCACATGTCTGGCAGTATTGTCTAACATCTTTAGATATACCTGGCTAGAAGAATGCATGGGTCCGTCGGTACCTAGTTCGGGTCATACCCAGATGCCCAGACAACGGGATGAGCAATCTTAAGGAGTTCTTGTCTGTATTTCTGAGGGACTACCAGCTGTCTAGTAATAACATTTACCAATCCCCCCACTACCCTTTCAGCAATACGATACAATAACCCCTTTTCCCAGGCGTACCGCTCCCCCTCTAAACCTGTCTGATCAGCTGTCACCCAATCCCGATATACCTTCAACGTAGGGTCTAACTTAACCTCTGTCTCAAATTCAGTCGGGGTATCCCAGGGAACACAAGTTATAGGAGTTACATTGTCTCTTACCTGAGCCTCAGAGTGTGTGGATGCAGTCATGGTGCGAGCCTGTTGCCTTGTGGTTACCGGATGCGCCTCTTGGAGAGGGGCTTGAGGTACAAAAGCCGACGTCATTCTGCCTAGGTCATTCCCCAATACCACATCTGCCGGCATTTTTTGCATCAAGCCCAACTCTACCATCTCTTCCCCCACACCCCAATTCAAGTGTACTTTTGATGTGGGCAATCTGTACATTGCCCGTCCTCCCCCCGTTACTTAGACTGTCACGGATCCGCCGGTATGTGCTGAGCCTGGAACTAGATGAGGGGCCACTAGGGTCAGAGTGGCCCCCGAGTCTCGGAGCCCTTGTATTTCTTTCCCCTCCAAGGCTACCATCTGGCGATGAGGGTGCCTATTGTCTGTGGCTTGTACCGACATCACGTCATGCAATATTCCCAGGAGCTCTTTGGTGTGATTAAACATTAGCTAAACATTAGGGGCGTTGGCTCTGCTTGGTAGTGGTGCGCGGCTGCTCGTAGTGCTGGGTTCAGTCGTACTTGGCTCCTTGCTTGACGGCTCCGGTTCTGCATACATTCTCTTGCCATGTGGCCCCATTGCTTGCAGTTATGGCACTGAATGTTAGATCGACCATTGTATCGGGACGGTGGGCTTTGCCCCCCAGTTGCTGGCCGGAATGGTGCGGTTGTGGGTGCGGGGGTAGTAGCTGTAGGTGGCTGTGTGGTGGGTCGAGGATACCCTCGATTGAGGTTACCATAATGTCTCCTGGCGTCATAGTGCTGGTCCGCCAGTCGTGCAGCTTCTGTTAGGGTGAGGGGTTTTCTGTCTCTCACCCATTCTTGTGCCTCTGGTGTCAGCCCATTGAAACTGCTCTAACAACAGCAGATGGCTTAGCTCCTCCATAGTGGTGGCTTGACTGGCTTGTATCCACCCCTGGGAGGCTTGATCAAGCTTGTGTGCCCATTCTGCGTGGGAATCTTTATCTGGTTTGTGCAGCCCTCTAAACTTACGCCAGTATGCCTCAAGTGTAATGGCATATCTCTCCAATATAGCTTGTTTCACTTTGGCATAATTTTTACTGTCCTCTCTGGGCAAGGCTCGGTATGCTTCTGCTGCCTGACCAGATAATTTGCCCGCCAGTAAGGGTACCCAAACTGTCTGCTCCAGATCATGCAGGTCACACAGTCTTTCAAAATCCTGTAGGTACCCATCAATCTCATCTTTCTCTTCACGGTATCTTTGGCTTTACCTGGCTGGTGATGGAAGCAGCAATAGATTCTGCCCTGGAGGGTGAGTCCTGCTGTCTGTGTGCCATCACATACTCCTGCACATCTGCCATCAGTACCGTCAGCATTTCCAGAGGTCCTGGCTGGGGTAGGAATTCCAGTCTGGTTCTCATCTCTTTCTGGAATGGTGTCTCTTCCATGTCGGGTGTAGGAGTAGCACTGCGGGCTCTGTCTCCCTCCATCAGTTCAGCAATAAGTACAGCTTTTGACTTATTGCTGGCTATCTTACCCCTGGCTTCCAATAGCTCTTTCAGCGTTTGCCGTTTTAATGTAGTATAATCTATCTCCAGTCACCTCTGAGTTTGTTTCTTTGTTGCATACGAATTGTCATTCAATTTTCATGTTCGTCAGTTTCAATTGCACGAACCACGCTTTTCGACTGTAAGGTTGGATCCCGTCGCTTGCCACCAATTGTAGTGGAGCTGCAATATGAAATCCCAATATCTCCGCTGGTAAAATAAGGTAATCCAAGGAAAGCGCTGAAAATTAAAACAATCTCCCAAATCCCCCTAGTAACCGGACGAAACACAGTTCTGGAGTCAACTGCTGATTTTATTCACAAGCTCCAGTATTTATGTGGTTCCCCATGCCAGGGGTTTCCTTACTGACTTTACAGGGGTTGTACAGTAGGGTCTACATGGGGGACTTAACATACAGAACATTTCTCCCACCATGCACTGCTGTACGAGAGGGATATTCCCACTAGAATAGCCTGTTAAGTAGATTATCCCTCCGTACAGCAGAACCGGCTTTTCACATAAAAATCCGTAACTTACATATTATTCGTGCTATTGTACCGAATGACCATTCAGCAGATAGCCAGGGTCTGAGCGCATACTTCCTCCTTGTATGGTCTTCTGTGATCAGTTGCTGGTATATGCTGGATACTTTGCCTGGTACATCTGCGTCAGTGGTGCAAAGATGTTCGAACCACGTCGTTTCCCTGTGTACTGCCTCTCTATTGGGCAGGTTGTGGTAGAAGTGTCTTAGTTGTGCATAGTGGTATCTATGCATCATCGTGTGTTGTTCTGTAGTTGACCATTCTCGTAGAGTTCTCAGTCCTGCGTTATTCAGTGCCCCTTTCAGGGGGATGAAATTTCCTTCAGATGTTATGGGCCATGCAGTTGTCTGCAGTCCTCCTCCTATCGCTTTGTTGTATGTCAGTGGGATTAAAGGGCTTGGTTGGGGTGATATGTGTTGTTTCTTCCTTAGATTTGTCCAAGTTTTCAGCGTCTGTATAATGGGGGATTCATTACTCAGGTGTTGTTTAGCGTCTGTAGGGCCTTGCCATATGTACGTGTATAGGGCCTTGTTCGTACTCTCCCTGTCTAGGGCCACCCATAGTTTGGTCGCTGTCGCCGCGTGCCATTCCCAGATTCGTTGGAGTACGGTTGCGTGATAGTATTTTCGTAGGTCTGGCAGAGCTAGCCCGCCCCACATTTTTGGGAGGCATAACTTGTCATGCCGGAGGCGTGCTCTCTCTCCTTTCCATACATATTTTATTACCGCCGTTTTGAGTGTTGCGAAGAAATCTTGTGGTATGTGCCAGGGAATGGTGCTGAAGTGGTATAATAGCCGCGGCAAGATGTTCATTTTAATTACCGCTATGCGTCCATGCCAGGAGATATAGTCATAATGAGGTCCATCAGGATTGTGCGTAGGAGGGGGGTATAGTTCCTGCAATATAATTCCTTTGGGTTACTAGGTATCCAGATTCCCAGGTAGCGCATTTGCTCTGTACACTAGTGGAAAGGGTATCTGCGTCGGATTTCTTCCCGCACGGCCGTTGGCGAGGCAATGTTTAGAATTTCGCATTTTGACAGGTTTAATTTTAAACCCGATATCCGTCCATATGCCTCAAATTCTTCCATCAAGGCTGGGAGCGTGTGTAGTGGGTTGTCTACAAAAAAGAGCATGTCGTCTGCGTATGCAGCTACCTTGTGTTCTTGGGAGTATCTGAATTTGTGCATGGGAGCTGGTGGGCCTTCCATTAGGCGTTCCAGGGGGGTCAGTCCAGTGGCGGTTAGCGTTTTGTGGAGTGGTATGAAGTCCCTTCCCTGCAGAAAGTCCCAGGCCTTGATCGGTAGTCCTCCCCCCAATGCTTGGTTGTGTGTTAGCGTGGTCAGCGGGCTGGGTGTTGGGGAGATGATCGCTGCGTTCCTCATTGTTGACCATATGTGGAGGGTATGACTCGCCGGAGAGGGTGCGCCGGGGTCATTATTCCGTGGCATTTTCTGATTCCATAGGGATGCAAAAATGGATGGGCTGCATGATTCTTTGTCCAAGGCCACCCATTGTTTGCATCTCGGGTTAGTGTGCCATTCCAGTATCCGTTGTAGGGCTGTCGCTTGGTGGTATTTGCGCAGGTCTGGGAGTGCCAATCCGCCCTGACTCCTGGTCTTGCATAGTATTTCATATCTCAGTCGAGGTCTGCATCCTCTCCAGACATAGGTCAGGAATGCGGTTTTCAGTGTCGCGAAAAAGGTCGTCGGTAATGCCACTGGGATCATATGGAACAAATATAGTAGCGGTATATTCATTTTGATGACCGCTATGCGTCCGAACCATGAGATGTGTTGATAATTCCAGGTTCGGAGGTCTTGTTGAATGCGTGTGAGGAGTGGGAGAAAGTTTTTCTGGCAGATGGTGCTGGGGTCCGCCATCACCCATATCCCCAGGTATTTCATTTGGGTTTGGCACCATCGGAACGGGAAGGTCGAGGCTATATCCCCGTGTTCCCCCAGTGGGTCCGTGATGTTGAGCAGTTCGCATTTGCTTAATTAAGTTTGAGGCCCGAGAGGTGTCCGTATTTTTCAAATTCTCTGTATTATTATATATTTATATTACACACACTGTATATTTATATTTCACACACTGTATTATTATATATTATATTACACACACTGTATTATTATATATTATATTATACACACTGTATTATTATATATTTATATTACACACACTTTATTATTATATATTATATTACACACACTGTATATTTATATTACACACACTGTATATTATACACACTGTATTATTATATATATTACACACACTGTATATTACACACACTGTATTATGATATATTATATTACACACACTGTATTATTATATATTATATTACACACACTGTATTATGATATATTTATATTATACACACTGTATATTATATATTACACACACTGTATTATTATATATTTATTTTACACATACTGTATTATTATATATTATACACACTGTATTATTATATATTATATATTACACATACTGTATTATTATATATTATATTACACATACTGTATTATTATATATTATATATTACACACACTGTATTATTATATATTTATATTATACACACTGTATTATTATATATTATATATTACACACACTGTATATTACACACACTGTATTATTATATATTATATATTACACATACTGTATTATTATATTATATATTACACACACTGTATTATTATATATTATATATTACACACACTGTATATTACACACACTGTATTATTATATATTATATATTACACACACTGTATATTATACATACTGTATTATTATATATTATATATTACACACACTGTATTATTATATATTATATATTACACATACTGTATTATTATATTATATATTACACACACTGTATTATATATTATATATTACACATACTGTATATTACACACACTGTATTATTATATATTGTATATTACACACACTGTATTATTATATATTATATATTACACATACTGTATTATTATATTATATATTACACACACTGTATTATTATATATTATATATTACACACACTGTATATTACACACACTGTATTATTATATATTATATATTACACACACTGTATATTATACACATACTGTATTATTATATATTATATATTACACACACTGTATTATTATATATTATATATTACACATACTGTATTATTATATTATATATTACACACACTGTATTATATATTATATATTACACATACTGTATATTACACACACTGTATTATTATATATTGTATATTACACACACTGTATTATTATATATTATATTATTACACATACTGTATTATTATATTATATATTACACACACTGTATTATTATATATTATATATTACACACACTGTATATTACACACACTGTATTATTATATATTATATATTACACACACTGTATATTATACACACTGTATTATTATATATTATATATTACACACACTGTATATTATACACACTGTATTATATATTTATATTACACACACTGTATTATTATATATTATATATTACACACACTGTATATTATACACACTGTATTATATATTTATATTACACACACTGTATTATTATATATTATATATTACACACACTGTATTACACTGTATATATAATGATAACTCTAATCTTATATATTATATATATTTTTTAATCCCATCTGTAGATTTAGCCTGGAACTGCCTTATACCATTTAGCAACGTTCCTTGAATAGAATCGACAACACCACAACTACAACTCCCGGCGGCCTTTGTGTTTCTGTGACGTAGCAGTAGTCAGCCAATGAGCGGTGGTTATGAGGGGGCTTTGGAACGCAAACAGAAAGCATCGGACAGTGAACGCCTGCTTCCGGGTGCTTATTTCCGGTCACATGTTCCCACTGCGGTCACATGATCCAAACTCTTGCTGGTCAGTGACGTCCTATCTATATATTATATCTATATATTATCTATATATTATATCTGTATATTATATCTGTATATTATATCTATATATTATCTCTATGTTATATCTCTATGTTATATCTGTGTGTGTTCCATATTCTATATATTATATCTGTAAATTATCTATATATGATATCTGTATATAGCATAATATATTAATTATCTCTATTTATATTATATCGGTATATTATCTATATATCATACCTGTATGTAGCATTATATATTCTCTCTATATTATAACTATATATTATATCTATATAATATAAATAAATTATCTCTCAATATATTAGATCTATATAATATATATACATTCTCTCTACATATTATATCTGTATAGTATATATTAATTATCTCTATATATATATCTTTATAGCATTATATAATAATGATATATTATATCTATATATAGTATTATATATTAATTATCTCTATGATATCTTTATGCATTATATATTAATTATCTCTATATATGATATCTTTATACAATTATATTTATATATTATATCTGTATATAGCATTATATATTATATCTATTCTATCTGTATATAGCATTATATATTAATTATATCTTTAAATTAATGAGTACCGTTAAATTGGGTAATAGTAACAACTCCTGGATGTTGAGCTAAGGTAACATCCCCAGGATGTACTTCAAAACCAGAGTAATCTGAATGTGCCTTTCCTAGTTAAATACTTTGCTGTTATGATTTATTATTATATCTGTATATAGCATTTTATATTAATTATATTTATATATTCTGTGTTATAAGTGGCAGCTGGGACTGTATATAAGATTATATCTGAATTATCTCTCTGTTATAAATGGGAGCTGGGACTGTATATAGTATTATCTCGCTGTTATAAATGGGAGCTGGGACTGTATATAGGATTATCTCTGTGTTATAAGTGGGAGCTGGGACTGTATATAGGATTATCTCTGTGTTATAAATGGGAGCTGGGACTGTATATAGGATTATCTCTGTGTTATAAGTGGGAGCTGGGACTGTATATAGGATTATCTCTGTGTTATAAATGGGAGCTGGGACTGTATATAGGATTATCTCGCTGTTATAAATGGGAGCTGGGTCTGTATATAGGATTATCTCTGTGTTATAAGTGGGAGCTGGGACTGTATATAGGATTATCTCGGTGTTATAAATGGGAGCTGGGTCTGTATATAGGATTATCTCGGTGTTATAAATGGGAGCTGGGACTGTATATAGGATTATCTCGGTGTTATAAATGGGAGCTGGGTCTGTATATAGGATTATCTCGGTGTTATAAATGGGAGCTGGGACTGTATATAGGATTATCTCGCTGTTATAAATGGGAGCTGGGTCTGTATATAGGATTATCTCTATGTTATAAATGGGAGCTGGGACTGTATATAGGATTATCTCAGTGTTATAAATGGGAGCTGGGACTGTATATAGGATTATCTCTGTGTTATAAATGGGAGCTTGGTCTGTATATAGGATTATCTCGATGTTATCTCGGTGTTATAAATGGGAGCTGGGACTGTATATAGGATTATCTCTGTTATAAATGGGAGCTGGGACTGTATATAGGATTATCTCGGTGTTATAAATGGGAGCTGGGACTGTATATAGGATTATCTCGGTGTTATAAATGGGAGCTGGGACTGTATATAGGATTATCTCGGTGTTATAAATGGGAGCTGGGACTGTATATAGGATTATCTCTGTGTTATAAATGGGAGCTGGGACTGTATATAGGATTATCTCTGTGTTATAAATGGGAGCTGGGACTGTATATAGGATTATCTCGCTGTTATAAATGGGAGCTGGGTCTGTATATAGGATTATCTCTGTGTTATAAATGGGAGCTGGGTCTGTATATAGGATTATCTCGGTGTTATAAATGGGAGCTGGGACTGTATATAGGATTATCTCTGTGTTATAAGTGGGAGCTGGGACTGTATATAGGATTATCTCGGTGTTATAAATGGGAGCTGGGACTGTATATAGGATTATCTCGGTGTTATAAATGGGAGCTGGGACTGTATATAGTATTATCTCTGTGTTATAAATGGGAGCTAGGATTGTACAAGCTATACATCCTGCATATTGTTCGTTGATAGAGGGATGGTGTGCCCGAAATGTTTGTACTATTTTGTGTGACATATATTACCACTTTGTGCCGCAGCTCAAAGTTCAGCTAAGTTCTTATTAACATGTACTCTATATCATTACTAGCAGTATTAGTCTGGCTAACTCTCAATTTCTGTTTTTTAGCTGGATTTAACACATTTTAAATTTTCTTAAAGTCATTTAGGTTCATGAACCTTTAGAGCTTGTCCTCAGAGCTTGTTCCTGGCCTAGTGAAAATGAAAGGGGAACGGTATCAAGTGACAGAGATCATGGATCTCACCATGGAGATCATCTGCCTGCTGACTGGAGAGGTGAGGGATTCTGGGTAATGTCATTATGGAGATCATCTACCTGCTGACTGGAGAGGTGAGGGATTCTGGGTAATGTCACCATGGAGATCATCTACCTGCTGACTGGAGAGGTGAGGGATTCTGGGTAATGTCATTATGGAGATCATCTACCTGCTGACTGGAGAGGTGAGGGATTCTGGGTAATGTCAGTATGGAGATCATCTACCTGCTGACTGGAGAGGTGAGGGATTCTGGGTAATGTCATTATGGAGATCATCTACCTGCTGACTGGAGAGGTGAGGGATTCTGGGTAATGTCATTATGGAGATCATCTACCCGCTGACTGGAGAGGTGAGGGATTCTGGGTAATGTCAATATGGAGATCATCTACCTGCTGGCTGGAGAGGTGAGGGATTCTGGCTAATGTCATTATGGAGATCATCTACCTGCTGACTGGAGAGGTGAGGGATTCTGGGTAATGTCATTATGGAGATCTACCTGCTGACTGGAGAGGTGAGGGATTCTGGGTAATGTCACCATGGAGATCATCTACCTGCTGGCTGGAGAGGTGAGGGATTCTG
>OW240922.1:5754867-5786481 GCA_933207985.1 Pelobates cultripes | reverse complement strand
TGATCTCCATACTGACATTACCCAGAATCCCTCACCTCTCCAGCCAGCAGGTAGATGATCTCCATGGTGACATTACCCAGAATCCCTCACCTCTCCAGTCAGCAGGTAGATGATCTCCATGGTGACATTACCCAGAATCCCTCACCTCTCCAGCCAGCAGGTAGATGATCTCCATGGTGACATTACCCAGAATCCCTCACCTTTCCAGTCAGCAGGTAGATGATATCCATACTGACATTAGAATCCCTCACCTCTCCAGTCAGCAGGTAGATGATCTCCATAATGACATTACCCAGAATCCCTCACCTCTCCAGTCAGCAGGTAGATGATCTCCATACTGACATTACCCAGAATCCCTCACCTCTCCAGTCAGCAGGTAGATGATCTCCATAATGACATTACCCAGAATCCCTCACCTCTCCAGTCAGCAGGTAGATGATCTCCATATGACATTACCCAGAATCCCTCACCTCTCCAGCCAGCAGGTAGATGATCTCCATGGTGACATTACCCAGAATCCCTCACCTCTCCAGTCAGCAGGTAGATGATCTCCATAATGACATTACCCAGAATCCCTCACCTCTCCAGCCAGCAGGTAGATGATCTCCATAATGACATTACCCAGAATCCCTCACCTCTCCAGTCAGCAGGTAGATGATCTCCATAATCACATTACCCAGAATCCCTCACCTCTCCAGTCAGCAGGTAGATGATCTCCATGGTGACATTACCCAGAATCCCTCACCTCTCCAGTCAGCAGGTATGATCTCCATAATGACATTACCCAGAATCCCTCACCTCTCCAGTCAGCAGGTAGATGATCTCCATGGTGAGATCCAATATCATTTCAGTCATCTGTTTCCTGACCTTGTTCATCACTGCGGCGTTCGTCACAGGCTATGGCCTTTGTTGATGAGACAGACGGTACTGCAATTTAAACATACACACTGCATTACAGTGCACAATCTTATGGAGATAAATGACTGAGTAGAGAAAGTAAGATTAATCAGAATTAGAGCAACAACAATCGTCAGCTTCACTCAGTCTGGCTTACGCCTGTGGAAAATGTGTATCACTGTCACCCTGTAATGAGAGGAACAGACGTGAGGGACTGTAGGGAAAGTCCTATCAGCCTGCAGTGAGGGACTGTCAATAACTTATCATTTTCACAGAGGATGGGAGACGCTGACCGGTCACTACCGAGTATGGGAAATGCTGACCGGTCGCTGTCTGTTCCAGAGGATAAAAGACGCTGACTGGTCACTGTCTGTTACTGAGGACGGGAGAGGCTGACCAGTCGCTGTCTGCTATCGAGGATGGGAGACGCTGATTGGTCGCTGTCTGCTATCTAGGATGGGAGACGCTGATTGGTCGCTGTCTGCTATCTAGGATGGGAGACGCTGATTGGTCGCTGTCTGTTACCGAGGATGGGAGACCCTGACGGGTCGCACCCGAGGATGGGAGACGCTGACCATCGCTGTCTATTACGAGGATGGGAGATGCTACCGAGGATGGGAGTCGCTGACCGGTCGCTGTCTGTTACCGAGGATGGGAGACGCTGGCCGGTCGCTGTCTGTTACCAAGGATGGGAGACGATGACCGGTCGCTGTCTGTTACCGAGGTTGGGAGACGCTGGCCGGTCGCTGTCTGTTACCGAGGACGGGAGACGCTGACCGGTCGCTGTCTGTTACCGAGGATGGGAGACGATGACCGGTCGCTGTCTGTTACCGAGGATGGGAGACGCTGACCGGTCGCTGTCTGTTACCGAGGATGGGAGACGATGACCGGTCGCTGTCTGTTACCGAGTACGGGGGACGCTGACCGGTCGCTGTCTGTTACCGAGGTTGGGAGACGCTGGCCAGTCGCTGTCTGTTACCAAGGATGGGAGACGATGACCGGTCGCTGTCTGTTACCGAGTACGGGGGACGCTGACCGGTCGCTGTCTGTTACCGAGGTTGGGAGACGCTGGCCAGTCGCTGTCTGTTACCAAGGATGGGAGACGATGACCGGTCGCTGTCTGTTACCGAGGACGGGAGACGCTGATGAAGCTGCGGAGGTAGAAGCGCGGTTTGTTAGCAGTCTAGTCTCCCATTGGCAGAGGGTGTGTATGGGGGAGATTCTGTCTGTCCATCATCCAGTAATAAATCAATAAACTCACAGATCTGGAATAACTAGTTACCTGAGCCGAATACACTACACTCAGCCAGTGACATCACTGACCCCAGCCTGGCCGGCGCGGAGCATCACGGGACCTGTAGTTTTACTGTGAGACGTACCCTGGCAGCGCGCGCTCTATCCGAGATCTACACACTCGAGCGGACTGCACCCAAACACAATCCCGGCCATGTTTCCGGAGACACAGATTCCGTCATATTAAAGTAACGGGGAGGGCACTGTGTGTCAATGGCCGATACTAATTCTTATTTAACATTAAAACAAGCTGCTTGGTATCTGCCTGGCCATTGTGCTTTAATATGACGGAATCTGTGTCTCCGGAAACATGGCCGGGATTGGAGTCATGTTTGGGTGCAGTCCGCTCGAGTGTGTAGATCTCGGATAGAGCGCGCGCTGCCAGGGTACGTCTCACAGTAAAACTACAAGTCCCGTGATGCTCCGCGCCGGCCAGGCTGGGGTCAGTGATGTCACTGGCTGAGTGTAGTGTATTCGGCTCAGGTAACTAGTTATTCCAGATCTGTGAGTTTATTGATTTATTACTGGATGATGGACAGACAGAATCTCCCCCATACACACCCTCTGCCAATGGGAGACTAGACTGCTAACAAACCGCGCTTCTACCTCCGCAGCTTCATCAGCGTCTCCCGACCTCGGTAACAGACAGCGACCGGTCATCGTCTCCCATCCTTGGTAACAGACAGCGACTGGCCAGCGTCTCCCAACCTCGGTAACAGACAGCGACCGGTCAGCGTCCCCCGTACTCGGTAACAGACAGCGACCGGTCAGCGTCTCCCGTCCTCGGTAACAGACAGCGACCGGTCATCGTCTCCCATCCTTGGTAACAGACAGCGACCGGCCAGCGTCTCCCAACCTCGGTAACAGACAGCGACCGGTCAGCGTCCCCCGTACTCGGTAACAGACAGCCACCGGTCAGCGTCTCCCGTCCTCGGTAACAGACAGCGACCGGTCAGCGTCTCCCGTCCTCGGTAACAGACAGCGACCGGTCAGCGTCTCCCGTCCTCGGTAACAGACAGCGACCGGTCAGCGTCTCCCGTCCTCGGTAACAGACAGCGACCGGTCAGCGTCTCCCATCCTGGGTAACAGACAGCGACCAGTCAGCGTCTCCCGTCCTGGGTAACAGACAGCGACCGGTCAGCGTCTCCCGTCCTCGGTAACAGACAGCGACCGGTCAGCGTCTCCCGTCCTCGGTAACAGACAGCGACCGGTCAGCGTCTCCCGTCCTCGGTAACAGACAGCGACCGGTCAGCCCAAAAAGGGAGCATGTCTGTCCAAAGAATTGGAAGGCCATCCTGGCATCAGTGTCCCCCTAGTCTTCCAGTGTCCCCATGTCTTTGTATGTTCCGTGTCACTAGGATACTAGGGGACACTGAGACACATGGGGATACAATGAGACTTGGAGACATGGGGGCACTTGTGGATACAGCCATGGGGACACTGGGAGAAATGGGGACAAAGACACTAGGGACATAGAAACATGGCAACATAGAGACATGGGAACACAGGCACTGGGAGACTAGGGGACACTGGGATACATGGGGACACTGGATGGGAGGCATGGGGACCCTGATACACTTGGGGACACAGACATGGGGGCACTTGTGGACATAAACATGGGGACACTGAGACATATGAGGACACAGACACTGAGAGACATGGGGACACAGACACTATGGACACGCTCTGAGAGACATTGGGAGAAATGGGGACACACGTGGACACTGGGAGACATTGGGACACAATCACTATGGACACTCTCTGAGAGACATTGGGAGACATGGGGACACACGTGGACACTGGGAGACATTGGGACACAGACATTTGGGGACACTGGGAGACTAGGGGACACTGGGAGCCATGGAGACACTATGTCCTTATTGTCTCTGTGTCCCAATGTGTCTCACAATATTCCTATGTCTCACAATGTCCCCAAGTGTCTCAGTGTCCCCAGGTCTCCCAGTGTCCCCTAGTGTCTCAGTGTCCCCATGTCTTCCTGCTGCCTTTCCCCACATCCTTCAGTTTCCTGAGCTTTAGGCTGTCTCTGCTGTCTGGACTCTCTGTGCTGTGTAACTGCTCCCCTGTGGATCAGTGAGTAGAGCAAGGCAGAGAGGGATATGCTGTAACTTCCTATCCCTGCCTCTCTCCACATACAGTGACCCCTACTGGCTGGTGCTAATATTAAGGAGTAATCTCCGTTTATACTGAGAAAAATATCTGCATTTGTATTGCTGGTTTAACTGCAATACCGGCGCCGGCCAGGCAGCCTCAAATACCAGCTGTCCCGGTAAAATGCCAGTTAAGGGGCAAACCTAAGAATAGTGTGCAAAAAAGTGTAAAAATTATTATTATTTTTTTTCAATGGGCCTATTCCATGGGCCTGGAGCTGCAGCTCCATCATCCCCTATGTTAATCCAGCCCTGATGGGGTCTCTATTGAACATGCAGTAAGCTCACCCAGACGCCTCTGTGTCTGGGAGATATTTGTGTCAGCTCTCGTTTAAACAAATTCCCTTTCCAGATACAGAGAGAGAAACACAGAATACCCCCAAAAACATCCATCCTTGAACCCTCACATATTATATATGCCCGGATAGGTTTGATCTGAGCGCTTTTGCCCGGCCGCTAAGAAAGTTTTACCCAAATTTGTTTCCATAAGGCGGGCGTCGCACTCTGGTCTTTTAACAGGAGCTTTAGCAGCTCGAGGAAGGGGGGGCTCCCTCTGGCTCATAAATAGCAATTGTCCAACTTGAATTGTATCTTCCCTCCAAAAAGCACTCTCCTAGTAATCTCAGTTAATACTGAGAAAAATATCTGCATTTGTATTGCCGATTTAACTGCAATACCGGCACCGGCCAGGCAGCCTCAAATACCAGCTGTCCCGGTAAAATGTCAGTTAGGGGGCAAACCTAAGTATAGTGTGCAAAAAAGTGTAAAAAAAAAACACATTTCGATGGGCCTCAAGCTGCAGCTCCATCAGCCCCCATGTTAATCCGGCCCTGATGGGGTGAGACCCAGGGAACAAGATGACTGGGTCGAGGGGCTGAACATGGCCAAGCTGAAGTTCCAGAGACAACATTGGTAGCTCATGCTGGAGGTGTTAGGATATTCCGAGCTCCCTGAAATGGCCAATGGGCAAGGGGCGCTGGCTAGAAAATACATAGAGGGGAAGAAGAGGAGCGGGATAGTAGGGGGATAAAGTCTGTGGTAGCGGATTATAATTCTTTTGGGGTGCAGGTTCTTTACAGTTATAAGGACATTCATTATATCAGTTTGATAGAGATATGATAACTTAATAAAGGAATATTTATTATGAACAAAAATACACAGTGCATACAAAAAATAGATGACAAATTATTTACACCAAGCATGTCAAACTCAAAGTATAGCACGGGCCAAATAAACAAGGTTTAAGTTTATGTGGGCCACAAAAAAAAACAACTTAAATTTTCATACAAAACGTAGGTTTATTTTGAAAAGTACAATATAAAAAAGAAAACAGCATCCCCCCTCTACTAAACCACAGCATCCCCCTCTACTAAATCCAAATCCTCCCCCTACACTAAATCCCATTCTTCCCCTCTACTAAATCCCAGCACTCATCTTTAGCCAACAAGCACACTCCACTCACATTGCCGCTGACAGTATGCGACTCCAGTCCTGCCTCTGGTATACTCCAAATGGCTCTGTCCACACCCTGTGCCAAAGCGGATCCTCCCACTACTTCTTGAAACCCTGTGAAGGTGGAGCACGTCGACGTCACGTTGGAATGTGACGTGGCGTTGCGTGCCTCCGTGCACCTCCAGGTCCTCCACTGTCCAACCGCGGCCATCGCAACACTGACCAATGCACACACTTACTGATAGACAGACATACACACACTCACTGACAGACACACACACTGACAGACACTCACTCACAGACAGACAAACACACATTTACACATTCTTGCATGTACATTTTAATATTTGCTCCCTACCTACCTGGGAGCCGGTGTGGGTCCTCTCCCTGGGGTCCTCACTGTTTCCTCACACGTGCAGTTTAATGATGCCAGGTGCCGGAATATGACGTCATTTTCCGGAACCCGGCATCACTACAGACAGCGCGCGCAAGGGAGCAGGAAGACTGAGCTTCTCCAGCGACCCCTCTGAGTTCCGGCTGGATACATTTTGAATGTGGAGAAAGCAGGTGCCTACTCTGCTTAAACACTAAGCATGTGCTCGCCGGGCCGCAAATATGTTAATTGTGGGCCGCAAGTTTGACATGCTTGATTTACACCAATCAACAGATGAAAAATAAAAAGAAATTAACAGAAGTTCTAATTAAAAAGTAACAGTGTCTTCTTTAAAAGTAACAGTGTCTTCTGCCCTCCGGCAAATAAAAATGGTGACTCACTCAAAATAAGATCTTGGCCCTAAGCAAGTACACTAGACATTTACATGTCATTGGATATATAACCCCTGGATTTATCTCCGGTTTCTAAGCTTGTCCCAGAAGTGGAGGGAAGGCATACCAATGGGAACAAAAGGTGACCCCTGCCTTTGTGTTTCAGACCAACATTAATCCAAATAGAATCTTTTGATCTTATCTCCTCTTTTGTGCTTGCCACAGAAATAAAAATTGCATCTATGACTCTGTTGTAATTTTTCCATTCCATAGATATGTCACATACCCTACTAGGACCTTATATGATGGACATCACAATTCCTTCCAAACTACTAAAGCTGCGCTAACCAAGTTTAGACTTGTTCGTGATTTTGCTTCTTCCATTCTAAATATGCAGAAAATGAGGCACGATTATTCATCTGTGAGTTAATATTAATGTATCTTTTGGATATAACACTGGGACACAAGGGTTCTCTTGAATGTTAATGGTCTTTAATATATCAAAGAACACACTATCTTAATGTGAATCTAGACATATGGCAAATTAGAGAGTTAGCTTTTATTGAAGGACACTCAGATGTAATTAATGGGTAACATTTCACACCTTGCAGAGGGGCTCTAGAGTCACAACTGCAAAGGAGTTGTAAACCTTCTGACAGATCACATTCCTATATACTTTAAATTAACCCTTTCTGAAATCTGTCCTCTATAATCACATTGGCCCTAATACCTCTAATAAGTGGCCAATTTATAAATACACAAATTACATTAAATAGCAATATTCTTTTTTTTTTTTTTATAATTCTTTATTTTTCAATGACAGTGAAAAAAGTATTGCACTATGCAGTCATATGGCTTACGCAGAAGCCGCACTGTGGTTACAATACAGGTCAAATGTTACCAAAAGGAGGTATATGCGGTGTTCGTATCATTTCATGTGCATCAATTGCATTTGGGATCTGGCTGTCATTGGTTTTGTCAGAATTATACACAGATAGACATAAGTAAAAGAAAAAGAACAAGAACAATCTAACGGTGATGTAAGAACTTGGCTAACGTATCGTTTCATTGTGTTGGATTTACCATCTGGTTGTGATGGTTTGTCTTTTTACCTTCCTTATTTGTGTTTCATTTTACTCAGTTTAGTGTGGTGCATATAATGTGGGGTATGGGAGACAAAAATTAAGTTGCTGGGGGGTTCAGAAAGGTATTGCACAGTTATACAATGGTTCATTTCCATCCATCCCTCTCTCTGCGACGGCAATTACCCAGATGCCTATTGCATATGTAAGGATGACCCGAGCTGGGGTCAGATAAGGTGGTCAGAGCCGGTCTCTGTCACTCCTCTGTGATGCTTAACTCTAGTATGTGGGGATGGGTGTATATGTTTGCTGCGGTTTACCCCAGTATGAGCCCTGTGGGGCTGTTCTGCTACCGTATGGGTGTCCACCGTGCGGTCGGCTTCGGTATCCCTGTTTTTATGTCTGTCAGCTCTGTCTATCATTCCCGGTGGTAGTTTGTCTTTTTGGACTATATCATCGTACGGTTAATTTGTGGCATGGGTTGTTTGCAGATGTGAGATTCCTCGGAGTGATGCAGTGCCCTACTATGGGTTCATCTGTCCTCGCCAAGGTTCATGTATTTTAGGGTGTGCCTGCCACAGAGAAGAGAGGGATGCAAGTTCTGAGGCTTATTGATCCTGTGCAAGGTGAGAGTAGAGGTACTAGGGCTATGGGTGGTGGTGTAGGGGGGCCTTCCCCAATATGGGGGGGGTGAGGGTGGGCATTTAGGAAGTGTCGCGGCACGGAGTCCCGGCCCGGCACGTCCCCCTGGGTGACGGGCCGAGCGGGCTTAAGAGAGTCAGCTTGGGGAGTAGGTTCCCTATAAGTGATTGAGGGTATCTACGTCTGCGAGTTGTTTGTGCCTGCGGGAGTTATGTTTACCAAGGTAGGGAGGTGTCCCCCTCCAGCCATGGGTCCCATATTTTGTGGAAGTGTTTGGGCGTATCGTGGATTTGGGATGTAAGTTTGTCCATTTGTACGTGATCTTGTATTTTTTTCGTTATAAAGAATTGGGAGGGTAGTCGGTTTGTCGACCATAATTCCGCTATTGCTCGCCTCGTTGCCAAGGCAATGCGTGCGCTAAGCTTGTTTTCTGCTCTGGTCAGGGTCTCTAAAGGTTTGGAGAGCAGTAGGGCCCATGGGTCCAGAGGGTATGGTTTGTGTAGGAGTTTCGTGAGTAGTGTAGTGACGCTGAGCCATAAGGGTTTAATTTTGGGGCAGGTCCACCAACAGTGGAGGAACGTCCCCTGTTCTCCACACAGCTTCCAGCAGGTGTTAGGTGTTTTGTGGATGATTGCTAAGCGGTGGGGGGTAAGGTACCAGCGGAATAGCATCTTGTATGCTTGTTCCGCATGTGTTACACAGATAGAGATTGAGGCCGTTGCCTCCCATATATCTGCCCAGTCAGTGTTGTCCTCCGGGGGTCCTAAATAGCAATATTCTATAGTGCAACAATGTAGAGTAAAGACAAGAGATCTCTACCCTCAGTAGCTCCCCGCATAGTATATGAGCCAAATGGCCTTAAGATAATAAATCACACTATTGTTATGAAGTGATTATTTCCTGCTTTCCAGAAGGATCTAACCTGTTGTAAAATCATGCTACAAAATTTTATATTTCCTTGATATCCGTGAAAAAAAAGGAGTCTGATATTATGCATATATTTTAACTTTAAATTTGATCAGATCATTTTATGGATTGTAGATACATTGAGATTATGAGGAAAAAAATGCCACCAGTATGTGGTGCTTGTTTAATGTATTTCAGAGCAAATCAAATTTGAGAATTGAATAATCTGACACAGGAGGATGTATTTAGCTTTTTCTATACCCCCAGACAGAGCCCTGGTGGGAATCATATCAGAGATGTACACAGGTACTAGAGAACATTGAATGGAGCTTAATCGCTGAGCTATCTCACACGCTAGTAAAAAATTATTATTAGTGCCATGTCTTGAATACTCCAGAAATTAGGTCTTTTTCCATTTAATTATTTTCTCTAGATCTCTAAAGTGATAAAACATGTTTTTAATCAGCAGTGCAGACACCATTAAATTGTTGACTATGCATAGTTTTGAAGTTCTGTTAAGGGTTCCCAACCCAATCCTTAAAGCACACCAACAGTCCAGAATTGAGAAAAACTGCTATATAATGCCACTATCAAATACAAACTATTTGTGTATATCAGTCTGGAAATGGTTACATGACCATTTAAAGGGTTATGGTGCTGCACATATTGTCCACATTGAGAAAGTTTTGGACTGTAGTGAATCCACTAGGAAGGGAAGACCTGCCAACATCTTAAGTGCAAGGCACAAATTCATCTGGTAAGTTACTAGAACATCTATGGATCTGCAGGTGTCAGGTTTTCATGGCTCCACCATCAGTAGGTCCATGGGAAAAACATGGGATTCATTGCAGAGTGGATTCTGATTAGTAATAAGAATGTGAATACTTAGCTCAAGTTTGCCAAATAAACAAAACACCTGGATAATCTTAAAGCATTATGGAACAATGCTCTATGGATAGATGAGTAAAACTGTTCCTTTTACATCACACGTCTGTTTGATCAAAAATGCATCATGCAAACAAGCACCATGGTGTGATCCACCTCCTTTAGGGCATTTTGACTGCTGTAGGACGGTTTGTCCCTATTGAAAGAACCACAAATTTTATAGTTTTACAGGAGAACTTCAGCCATCTGTTCATAAATTGAAGCCATCGGAACAAAACACAAAGACAGTGATGTGAGTCTATGTGAAAAAAGATAGAGAACAAATTTTGGAAAAGAATAGTCAATGTCCAAACCAAATACCACTGAGATGTTGTGTCAAGATCTGAAACAAGCAGTTCATAATCAGTAAGTCTCTATAGGCACCATGTTCAGCATGTTCTGCATGGAAAAGTGTGGGCTTGAATTTGTTTGGGCAGTATGAGAGACTGATCAGCACAACAAGAAGGAGGTGGATGCAGTAATTTGTGTTAAAAATACTCTGACTGAGTACCTGCGCCAAGTCTGCTTTCTCGTAGCTATCAGGAACTCTGGAGCACCTCAGACCCAGTCACCGAGGCTTGACTGGTATCACTGAGGGCCTTTTCCACCCTGGACCAGGCTACTGTGTACATAGCCCTGGACCTACCTTCCATCAGCAGATTTCCCCAAACACTAGAGGACACATGGTTAAGGTTAAAACAGCTACTGATTTTACTAGACATCGCACACATATTTTAAGCCCCCAACACACTCATTTACATACAATGGTGCATAGAGTGCTATAGTATAAGGAAGGGCTGATGGGAGATTGAGGAGGGGCGAAGCAGCAAGTTTTAAATGGTCTGGCAGTGTTCCTGGGACAACGCCCTGCTGGAGAAACAATAGGACAGGAAAAAGGTGGAGGGGGAGCGGCACAGACAAGCAATACATTCAATATACCCTGCACCAATAATAGGCACAGGGTGACCAAAACACAAAAGGAATCTGGAGACCCACACATAGTGTCTATCTTCTGTCATCAGTGATGATGACTACCGTCACATAGTACCAGACCTCCAATTGGTCTGTGCCTGAGTTAGTCAGTAGCAAGTCCCATAGACTCAATCCATCCTGGCAGCTTCCTCGACAATGTTCCACAGAGTTTGTCCCGGTAAGGCGCATGGAGCTCTCATAGCCGATCAGTCTGTGGAAGTCTGGTTTGGGCAGGCCAGCCTGAGCTTTCCCTGTCACCCTGTGCCCCTACTAAGCACAGGGAGACTTAGACATAAGAGGGGACTTGGAAGTGGAGAAAGGGAGTTCCCGGTAAATCTGCCATGGCCCCCTCCCAAACTCAAAACTATCTCCGTATGACCGCACTCTCAGGGGCCCACCGTGACACCCACACACACCAACAGCAAACCCCTGGAATCCTGTGTCTCAAGCCCTGGACCAGGCTACATATATATATGAAATCACACTTTTCGTCAGCAGAGTTCCCCAAACACCAGACAACACATGGTCATGGTTAAAACAACAACTGACTTTACTAGACATAGCACACATATTTTAAGCCCCCAACAGCCTCATTTACATACAATAGGGTGCAGAGAGTACTATAGTATAAGCAAGGGTGGGGTCAGACAAGAGCAATGGCTGATGGGAGATTGAGGAGTGACAAAGCAGCCAGTTTAAACTGCTCTGACAGTGTCCCTGGGATAATGCCTATGGCGAAACAGACCTCGCCACGTGTTCTTGGAGGGGGCTGCTTGCCCGCCTCCTACCTTCTGACTATGGCCCTGGGATATATGGCATTTCAAAACACTATTTGTGCCCTGTGACAAAACTGAAGATTGTGCACAAAAATGACTATTGTCCATATTTTTTATGATTTCCTTCGTTTGTTGCACTGTTCCCCATGAGTTTCATCTGTTGGTTCGGCTGGATAGACTACCAGACAGACTGTGGAGTTACTGGGTGGCCACCATTTCCTGTATCAGAGGCACATGGTGAGAACAATGGATGGCGGCCATTTTAACTTACAGACACTGTTTTGACTTTTCTACACGGTGCCATCTCGCCGGTATTTGGTGCACGAAGACATTGTGCAGTAGTTTTAAACTACAGAACAGGGGACACATTATACAGTGATTGTTTTTCATTTAGCCTGTATATGTTCTGCGGAATCTGCATTAAACTGTATCTTCCAAACTACTGAACGGATCTGGGTGAATTTTGGATATGTGATTCACCCAGATCCCCCAGTGAACATAAAGAAAAATGTACTCACAAGTGAAGTGCAGGCAAACTGCTCTGTGATGTCATTGTTGGTGGTATGATCCCCACCTTGGATATACTTGGAGTCACACAAAGGTAAAAAGAAGCCAGGTTAAAAATTCCAAATATAAAAGTGTATTAAAGTTAGTACACTTTGTTATTTGGAATTTTTTACCTGGTGGGGATCATACCACCAATGCTGACATCACAGTGCAGTTTGCCTGCACTTCACTTGTGAGTACATTTTTCTTTATGTTTACTGCATATTTTATTCTACTGAGAGCACTGTAAGGAAATCAAGTATAGCTGAACCGCTTTGATAATTCCTCCTGCAATGTCAGCGTCTAAGGTAGTTCTAAGCAATGAAGTCCATAAGAAATATAACAGCTTCCCAAGATAATCCCCTTGGTAAAGCATACGAATTCCCAAATAACAGTCAGAGTCCAGAATCAGGATACAAGTAGATCTGAGGTCTGGAATCTCCAGCCTGCTTTTTATTAAGGTTACAGACAAGAAGTACACACCCAGGGGGAGGCATTAAATCACCAATCAGGTATAGGTTACAGCCCATACCTCCCTCCCCTCTGATAAACAGTTAACTTAATTAAAACGTGCACTATTTTACCACAGTTCTGGATGTACCCCAAAAACAGGGGGTACACCTTTAAATTGGGTACCGCTGGATAGTTCTCATTTGTGGGGACAACATATCAAAAAATCAGTCCATTCGGATGAATGGTTCGGGAGTTATGGAACACTAAAGTTTTGACCGACCGCACGGACCATCTAGCCGAAAATAGTTCCATAAGTTTTGGCCCTGCGGTCGGTCTCCGTTTAGGCGAATAAAAGAGACGAAAGCCCTGCCATCCATTCGCATCTTTGTGATCGTTGAAATCCCCATACGAAGTTGCATGTAACTACCGAACGGCCGGTGATTCGGTCGTTCCCGTGCGAAGTTCTGGATGTATGGAGGTCTCAGCGGTGTTCGCCTGTTTGCGTATCCGATTTTAGTTCCACGCGTTGACGGGCAAACACCGCTGTTCGCACGTAAAATGGCCGCGGCCACGTGTAAAGTGCCGAAATGGCGGCCATCTATATTTTACACAGGGAATTCGCCTGAATCCATCCGAAGGGTGGAAATGAAAGCTATATGCCGAATTCCAGCTGGGTTTTGGTGAATTAACTGTACAACAAAAGGTAGAAATCCTGATTAACGGAGTCATTTCTTCACACTGCTCCCCTATAAGTCCATAGGTCGGCATACCCGCCTAGACCCTGTCGGGTTGGCTTGGGGATGTCCGATGAAAGTACGTTTTTTAGGTGTCCAGTTCGGTCTGGCGGGACAGACCATCCGCATTCCCATTTTGTTTACCCGGACGGTACTGCATGGTAAAATTGTATGGTTGGAGAGCTAAACTCCACCGGAGTAGCCTGGGGTTGTCACCAGCTACCCGGTTGAGCCATACCAGGGGGTTGTGGTCGGTCATAAGGGTAAACGCTCGCCCATACAGATGGGGCTGAAGTTTCTTGAGGGCCCACACGAGGGTCAAGCACTCTTTTTCTACGGTGGCATAGCTGACTTCTCGGGGCAAAAGTTTACGGCTGAGGTATGCCACCGGGTGTTCCATGCCATCCGTCCCCACCTGGCTTAGCACGGCTCCCAGCCCAAACATGGAGGCATCTGTGTGGACGAGAAATTGTTTAGTGTAATCGGGTGCTGCCAACACAGGGGCCTCACTCAATGCCGCTTTGAGCTTCTGGAAAGCGTCCGTGCACTCTGGGGTCCAGGAGACCTGTTTGGGAAGAGCCTTTTTGGTAAGGTCCGTGAGGGGCTTGGCCAGGGCGCTATATTCTGGGACGAACTTTCTATAATACCCGGCCGTCCCTAAGAAAGCCAGTACCTGGGTTTTGGTCCGGGGTTGGGGCCAGTTAGCTATGGCCTCTACCTTAGCGGGCTCTGGGCGTTGTCTACCGGAGCCGACCCGGTGGCCTAGATACTGGACCTCGGCTAGGCCTACGTGACATTTGTCGGGTTTCAAAGTGAGCCCTGCGAGGTGGATTCGTTCGAGTACCCTGGACACATGACCTAGATGGTCTCCCCATGTGCGGCTATAGATGGCAATATCATCTAGATACGCACATGCGAAGTCCTGAAACCCCTCCAGGAGCCTATCCGCCATCCGCTGAAACGTAGCCGGGGCGTTCTTCATCCCAAAGGGCATCACCTTGAATTGGTATAGCCCAAAAGGGGTGACGAACGCCGACTTGGGGATGGCCGCAGGCTCCAAGGGGATCTGCCAATAACCCTTGCACAGGTCCAGGGTAGTCAAGTAGTTCCCCCCCGCCATACGGTCTAAGAGCTCATCTATTCTAGGCATGGGGTAGGCATCGGTTATGGTACGGTCGTTAAGCCTCCGGTAATCTACACAGAAGCGCGTAGTGCCGTCGCGCTTCGGTACTAGTACCACCGGGGAGGCCCAAGGACTTTGGGAGGGTTCTATTACCCCTAGCCGTAACATATCCCTTAACTCGGTGAGCATACTCTCACGTACTGCTTCTGGGATCCGATATGGCTGTTGCCGTAGGGGCGTCTCTCCCTGGGTTTCCACACGGTGTACCGCAGCGGAGGTATAGCCGGGGGTAGTGGAAAACATCTCTCGGTATCCCTGCAGCAGTTGAGTAGCCTCCCTTTTCTCCAGGAGGTCTAAATTTTGACCCAAGCTTACTTGGTCAATAGTACAAGGGGTGGTATCCAGTAAGTCCGGAAGGGGTAGTCCTTCACTATCCTCTGTGGCGGGGGCGCACACGGCGCCCACCTCCTCTGTTCTTTCAAAATAGGGTTTGAGCATGTTCACATGGAAGGCTTTGGTCAGCCTTTCATCTGAGCATTTGCTCACGATGTAGGTAGTCTCGCTAACCTGTTCCACTACCTTAAAGGGTCCCTGCCAGGCTGCTTGCAGCTTGTCTTTTTTAACTGGCCTCAGAGCCAGTACCTTCTGCCCTAAGTCCAGCACTCTATCCTGGGCCCTCCTATCGTACCACTTTTTCTGGTCCTCCTGGGCCGCCTGCAGGTTCTCCCGAACGGATTCGGTGAGGGCCCGCAGACGGTCCCGGAACTCCAGGACATACTGGACGATAGGGACTCCCCCCTCATCTGTATTGCCCTCCCAGTGTTCCCGTACGAGCTCCAGTGGGCCCCGAACTTTTCTCCCGTACAGGAGTTCGAAGGGGGAAAACCCAGTGGAGGCCTGGGGCACCTCACGGTAGGCAAACAGAAGGTGGGGAAGGAATTTTTCCCAATTCTTGTGGGACTCTGTAAAAGTTTTTAGCATCTGTTTTAGAGTGCCATTGAAACGTTCACAGAGCCCGTTAGTCTGGGGATGATACGGGGCGCTGAACAGGGGTTGCACTCCACAGCTCTGCCACAGTTGTTGCGTCAGGGTAGCTGTGAACTGCGTCCCCCGATCGGAGAGTATCTCCTGCGGGAAACCTACTCGGGTGAATATCTGAATAAGGGCCTCTGCCACGGTCTCGGCCTCTATATTGGTGAGGGCGACT
Organism: Pelobates cultripes; assembly: GCA_933207985.1. NCBI lineage: Eukaryota > Metazoa > Chordata > Amphibia > Anura > Pelobatidae > Pelobates > Pelobates cultripes. The sequence goes on along the minus strand of OW240922.1, from coordinate 5,770,541 downwards.
GCCTCCGGGTATCTAGTGGCGTAGTCGACCACCGTTAGGATAAACTTTTTGCCCGACGGGCTGGGGCGACTGAGGGGTCCTATTAAATCCACCGCTACTCGGTGGAAGGGCTGTTCGATGATGGGTAGGGGGTGCAGCTTAGCCTTCCGAAGGTCTCCCCTTTTCCCTACCCTTTGGCATACATCACAGGTCCTGCAATAGTACTTAAGGTCCTGGGTGGCTCTGGGCCAGAAGAAGGTTTGCGTTAACCTGTCTCTGGTCTTTTTGACCCCTAAATGTCCTGCTAGGGGAATGTCATGACTGAGCTTTAACAACTCAGCCCGAAATTTACGGGGCACAACTAACTGTCTTTTTATGACCTGGGTAGCCCCCTGTCCCACCCCCTCGGTTACCCTATATAGCAACCCCTTATACCACTCAAATTTTTCGTGCAGGTTGTTCTCGGGGGTAGCGGCCGCGGCCTTCCTATAGCCTTCTAATGTGGGGTCAGTACGCTGTTCCTGTTCAAACCCCTGGGGGGTATCCCAGAAGGGTACGGGGGGATCGGGTAAGGGAGGTATTTCGAATCTTACCTGGTTTTCCTCAGAGTGCAGCGGAGCTTCCAGTCTGGCTTGAGCTCGGGTGGTAACCGGGTAGGCCTCGGCAGGGGGGTCTCGGGCTAGTTGAGAGGTTAGGCATCCCACATCATTTCCCAACAAAACCTCGGCGGGCAGTTCTTGCATAATCCCCACCTCCAGTTGTTTAGACCCGGAACCCCAATCAACAAGCATATTAGCGGTGGGCAGTTTGTGAATAGCGCCCCCAGCCACCCTTACAGCGACTGTGCGTCCGGTGCGAGCTTGTGCTCTGACCGTGTGGGGCTGTACCACAGTCAAAGTAGCCCCAGAGTCTCTCAGCGCCCGGGCCCCCACGCCATCGACGGTAATCCATTGGCGGTGGTGGTCCTGGTTGTCCCCCCCAGCTTGTACTGGATTGACCTCATGTAATACACTCCACTGTTCTTCGTGGTTAAGGGCAGGGCCTGTGTGTTCCTGTTGCACACAGTGAGCAGCTGCCCTGGGTTGTTGTGGGGCTGGCCGTTCCCAGCTTCCCCGGTTTAAGCGAGGGCACTGATACTTGTAATGTCCTGGTTGCTTGCAGTAGTGACACACTGCAGGAGGTCGAGGTGTGTTTGCTGGGTTCGGTGGGGGGTTACCTATGGCAGGTCTAGGTGGAGTCGGGTTTGTTGGAGCTGTGTACTGAGGCTTAAATGGTGGTCTGCTCGCCCCTTGCTCCTTCCTCCTGTTATCCTGGTACTCGTCCGCTAGCCTAGCGGCCTCCTCCACGGTTTTTGGTTTCCTATCTTTTACCCAGTCTTTTATGTCCTCTGCAGTATGATTAAAAAATTGCTCCAGTATCACTAGTTGCAAAGCTTCTTCTAGGGTGGTTGCCTGGCAGCCCTTCATCCAATTGCGGGCTGCCCGCTGCAGGCGAAAAGCCCATTCCGTATGGGAATCTCTCCCAGTCTTTCTCAGGTCTCTAAACTTTTTCCGGTATGCCTCCGGAGTTACCGCATATCTGGCCAACAAAATGTCTTTTATTTTCTCATAATTATGTATGTCCCCCTCAGGTACTGCTCGCAGCGCCTCGGCTGCTCTACCTGACAATTTACTGCTGAAGACTGCAGCCCATTTGGTGGAGTCTAATCCCTCCAGTGCACACTGACGTTCAAAGTCTTGCAAGTAACTGTCAATTTCCATTTCATTGTCAACAAATGATTTAAACGCTGCATAATTTACCTTCTTTGGTATTTCCCCAATACTTCTCGGGGAGTGTAGCAAATCCCCCTGTGACGATCTGTCCCGGTCATCTCGCTCTTTTTGCGCTTGTCTGGCTTGTGCTACGACCTGCAGTATTGCCTCTGAGGATGGATTGGGTCCCAATAAACTGAGTGTCCATCGGATGTCCTTTTGCATCACGGTTTCTTCCTCTTGATCCATCTCTATATTACTGGTATTATCGCTCTGCATTAGCTCCGCAATTACGTGGCTTTTGTTTTGTTACTTGCCACTCTGCCTCGAGCTTCCAGTAAGTCCTTTAGCGTGGTTCTTTTAAGTAGCTGGTACTGCTGAGCCATTCATTCCTTTGCTTGTTTTGAAATGTCCATTTGGGATTCGAATCCCACCGCTGCCACCAGTTGTAAGGAAATCAAGTATAGCTGAACCGCTTTGATAATTCCTCCTGCAATGTCAGTGTCTAAGGTAGTTCTAAGCAATGAAGTCCATAAGAAATATAACAGCTTCCCAAGATAATCCCCTTGGTAAAGCATACGAATTCCCAAATAACAGTCAGAGTCCAGAATCAGGATACAAGTAGATCTGAGGTCTGGAATCTCCAGCCTGCTTTTTATTAAGGTTACAGACAAGAAGTACACACCCAGGGGGAGGCATTAAATCACCAATCAGGTATAGGTTACAGCCCATACCTCCCTCCCCTCTGATAAACAGTTAACTTAATTAAAACGTGCACTATTTTACCACAGTTCTGGATGTACCCCAAAAACAGGGGGTACACCTTTAAATTGGGTACCGCTGGATAGTTCTCATTTGTGGGGACAACATATCAAAAAATCAGTCCATTCGGATGAATGGTTCGGGAGTTATGGAACACTAAAGTTTTGACCGACCGCACGGACCATCTAGCCGAAAATAGTTCCATAAGTTTTGGCCCTGCGGTCGGTCTCCGTTTAGGCGAATAAAAGAGACGAAAACCCTGCCATCCATTCGCATCTTTGTGATCGTTGAAATCCCCATACGAAGTTGCATGTAACTACCGAACGGCCGGTGATTCGGTCGTTCCCGTGCGAAGTTCTGGATGTATGGAGGTCTCAGCGGTGTTCGCCTGTTTGCGTATCCGATTTTAGTTCCACGCGTTGACGGGCAAACACCGCTGTTCGCACGTAAAATGGCCGCGGCCACGTGTAAAGTGCCGAAATGGCGGCCATCTATATTTTACACAGGGAATTCGCCTGAATCCATCCGAAGGGTAGAAATGAAAGCTATATGCCGAATTCCAGCTGGGTTTTGGTGAATTAACTGTACAACAAAAGGTAGAAATCCTGATTAACGGAGTCATTTCTTCACAAGCACTATTGGCTGTCTTTTACATATCCCTCTCCTGAGTGTTGGATACCATCACTCTAGAGGATTCCCATCACATATCCTTTAAAGCGGGGATTATAGCGCTGTACGCCTTTCACACCAGAGCTGGCTATAGCTCTTTTAAATGTGAGTTGATTGCACATATTTGTTTATTTTACCCATATTAGCTTTTATATACTGCACCATTGGGTCTCCTCTTTTTTGTCTTCCATGTAAACAAAACGGTTGGACCACTAGGGACATTGAGGACTCTACACCCAAAAACAGACACCTTATAAAGATGCTTACTTCTGAGTGAGACCTCCGTATTATCGGACTTTACCTTCAGTTACTCCATCAGAACTGTAGTCCCACCATATCAGTGAGACCAGCTACGTTATATAGCCCTACCTATTCAGACGAACTATTGTACATTTTAACTATTGGCATAGCCCTTTTCCTTAATTTCTTTGTGTTACTAGTTATAGAACGTAATTATTTTTTCATGAGGAGGATTGGGAGCTACATAACATTCTCTGATATATAAATGGCATACAGTTTTAATCAAAATTATTCAATTCCCATTGAAAATCAGGTTTATTGTCAGCATTTACAGACTTCCAGCTGTTTAAGAAGTCATTATAATTTGCATTTTCATTCGAATTTGGGGAAACAACTTGAAACATTCGTTGTGTTGAGCTATTTCAATTGCTTTTTTTTGTGTTCATTGCAAACAGATGAAAGACTGTAAATTATGAAAATAGACCTGATTCTCAGACGTGTTTGAATACTTTTGATTGCTACTTATTAACATATTGTTTTACTTATTCATTCAGACTCATTTGTATGTAAGTAAGAACAATCAGAGAACATTCAGTATAAAGAATGTGCAGTACTGCAGAAAATCAGACCGGGGAAAAATACGTTTTCACAGCACTGTCATTTGTATTTTTTAATCCTTCACTTCCCTATAGTTATTTGATAGAAAATATGTAAAATTGAAAACGTTGCTAATGACTTTACAAATAGGAATCCTTTTGCCTTTCCATATTTAAACATTTCAATCACATTTAAATAGAAATTGTTATAACTCGTCTACACAAAATAATCCATATTGATAAAGTATCATTAAAGGGTTTAATGTAGTTGTTCTGGTGAGTATAATCATTTCCTTAAGGCATTTTAACGTATTTACATTGCCCCTAGGGACACCTCCAAGTGGCCACTCCTCAGATTGCTAATGGAGTTGCTTCCTGGGGCAGTGCTGCACAGTAGGCAGCACTGCCATTCAGCGTATCCACGCACTGCATGGGGATGCTGAATTTTCCTCATAGAGATGCATTGATTCAATGCATCTGTACGAGGAGGTGCTGATTGGCCAAAACGGCATTCGGCCCTGGGGAAAGCATTGGATTGACTAAAAAACAGCAATTCTGATGATGTCATTAAGGGGGGGGACCAGTGCCGGCAAACCCGCGTGGCGCTGAAAATAAGGTGAGTTTTATTTGCTTTTAGGGGGCTAAGTGGGGGGCAAGCCACGTAAATGGGTTTAACACTATAGGGTCAGAAATACATGTTTGTGTCCCTGACCCTATAGTGTTCCTTTAAAGTAGACATTTTTATGAATTTTTCTAATTGTTAAATATTATGTAATATTCACTTTATATATTTCGGATTGACCACGTTTTTAGTGCAATCTTTCATTTTATTTTTAGAGAGCATATCTAAACCAACAGCATCATGAAGAACAAGGAGCTATCTAAACAAGATCGGGATTTAGTAATGCAGAAGTATCAATCAGGGTTGAGTTATAAAAAAATATCCCGAACTGTGAACATCCCCCGGAGTACCGTTCATTCTATTATTAAAAAATGGAAAGTGTACGGCACAACTGAGAATCTGCGTAGAGAAGGCCGTCCACCAAAAATCGGCAACTGGGTAAGAAGCCCATTAATCACTTCCACTCTGATACCTATTACCACGTATTTCAAGTAATGAGTTAAAGTGAATTGTTTTGGTTTAGCTGAAAGTAATTTTCTCAATATATACGCCTGGACTTTTTATTTATTTTTCTATTAATCAGAGAAGCAGCATGGACGCTCTCTGCTAAATCTGAGATTAATGCGCAGATCCACAGCTAAGATGGTCGGAGTGGTAAAAATAAAGCAATGGCAGAACCAGTTTCTATCAAACTCCTATGGATTGCTGCATGATGGGAGAGCCTTTGGAAAAGTGAAAAACTTTATCAGCTCTGATGAGATCAGAACATTATTTCATGTGAAACAAATCTAAACAATGCTGAGCACCTTGTGGGCACTTTCTTCACAGTGGTGGCGGCAGCATAATGCTATATGGATGCTTTTCATTGTAAGGAAGTGGTGATGTTTGAAAGCACAGTGGATGGAGCTCTATGTACGGTTCATATCATAGCTGGACACTGACCCTATCTATATTGCCAAAGCTAATCTGCATTGGGTTAAAAAGCAGAACCTGGATTCAATTGAAGTGGAGGGAGGAAGGAGATCGGATGCTGTGCAGTCACTGGGGAACCCAGTGTGGGGGCGGGGCTAGCACGCAGACCGAGACAGACGCCATTTGCTGGAGCTCCTCCAAACAAACCTGAAATCTGCCCGATATCATCGGAACACGAGCCCATCCAGCCTTAAAAAGCACGAAATCGGACTCTGCTGCCCGAGCTGAAAGCGTAGATGCCCTTCTTACAGCCGCAAAAACAGCCTAAGCAGCGACGGAAAACCGAGGCCTATCACCCTCTCCAAATCCCCAGCCTCGCATCACTCTTCGGCGGAGACCTCGCGGAACAGCCGAGGGCGACCCCATCACAAACATCGCCCAACACACTCACCATGGGCCGTAAATCACAGAGACCCGCCACAGGGTTGGATACCAGGGACATTGGGGCGATGCTCCAGAAGCCCAAACAAACTCAGGCCGGAGACCAACCGGAAACAGAACCAGAACTGGACCGCCACGAGATGGAGGTACCACAACACCCCCTGGAGGTAAGACCCGCACAAGCGGACCCTATGGATGAATCAGCCCCAACAACTAGGGGAGACCTGAAGGTCCTATTAGCTGATATCCACAAGCTCCTGGCTGCAGATTTAGCTGTATTTACAACACAGCTACAGGCCGTAACTGTAGCGTTACTCACCTTCTCCAGGGGCCGGCCGCGGTCCTCTCTTCAAGCCGCGCGCGGTCCTGCTGCTGCACGAGCCGCGAGCGGCTCATCCGACGGCTCCACTAGCAAGGCGGGCAGTGACCGCGAGAAGCGGTCACGTGTCCCGCCTGAATCTAAGAGCGCGCCGCGAGTCTCGGGCGCGCTCTTAAAGAGACAGTGGGAGCCTAAATTGTCAAAAGGCTCCCATTGGCCCCTGTCATACCACACTCCCCATACACTTACCTTTTGGGGGTGTGGATATGACAGGAGCCAATCACATTAGTTTTGGAGCTATTTAAACTTACCTCTCCCTTTACTCCCTGCCCTATCATGGTTTCTGTATCAGTTCCCTTTAGCGCTTGTTGTGTTCAGTTGTGTTTCTCCGTATTGACCTTGGCTTTGTTTCTGACTACGTTTTCTCTTTATCCTTCTGTTCTGGTTGTCGGCTTGCTGTTTACTGTGTACCAGACCCCGGCTTGTCCTAGTTTACGCTGTCTCTCTGTGCCCTTGATTTCGGATCGTTCCTGACTCTGTCTCCTCTCATATACGTCGAGTCCGGCCATTCTAAGGTCCGGTAGACGTATCTCTCCTCTGTGTTGTCTTCTGTTTAGCTGAATCCTGCGTGTTGGGGTATATTCTCGTTACAGTAACAGAGAGAGTCAAGGCCACAGAGAGCGTTATAGCAGACACACAATCTGCCATGCAAACCATGCAGGACTCTATCCACCAATTACAAGCGCACCAGACTACCCTGAACGCAAAACTCATAGTACTAGAGGATAGACAACGCCGCGCAAACATCAAAATAAGGGGTATCCCTACGGCAATATCCGCGGAGAAACTTCCCCACTACACCCGACGCCTCTTGACATCTATATTACCTCCCACGCTAGCCCGCAAAATCACAGTGGACAGTCTATATCGCATCCCTAATACAACCAACACTAATACCAACCTGAACTGGGATGTCATCCTGCGCTTCCACTCAGTACAAGACAAAATACATGTCATGACAGCTGTGAAGGGCAAAACCCCTCTTTCATTTGAAAATGACACCTTGAACTTCTTCCAAGACCTTACTAAGGCAACGTTGCTATGGAGGAAAACCTAAGCACCGGTAACTTCCCAACTACGCACGGCAGGACTGCCATACAGATGGGGAACCGACAACTCTTTAACGGTCACCACAGAAGGAACTACGCATGTCCTTCACACCATGGCCGACGCAGCCTCTTTTCTGGGAAAATTAGAAAATTACCCATTCCAACCGATAATCGTGCGCTTCCTGAGAGTGCCAGAGACCCGGCCACCATCATCCCCTTTGTCCCACGCACCAGAGGGACACCACCACCCGTACAGTGACAGCCCACACCGACACCTATGGCTACACAATCTAGCCCACATTAGAAGGCTCTGGCCTCGAGCCACCTGGAGAGGACATTGATACACGAGGGAAACCTCGTACTCGGACGCAATGCAGTTCCTAGAATTATCTATTACCTTTACAGTTACTATAATTTAACTTTTTTTTTTTTTCTATGCTTTCACACCCCTATCCTGACTACGAGCAAACCACACCCCAGCCAACACACTGGACACAACACCAGAGAGTCAATGGGGCCACATCCCTCCTCCCCCCCCACCGCAACTCCGTTGGTTAGGGGTACCACGCATATCAGCTACCGCTGAAACAACTCATGCGCACAGGCCACACTGACAAACCACAACCCAAACTGGGAACCAACACCATTACATAAGCTGACCCATGTTACCTACTCAAACTCCATGAATCACACACACGACAATGTTTCTCTTTGTTTCAAGACTCCTATATATTTGTCTACAGAATGTCTAACATGTTAACCTTGTATACAATTGTTAAACGTTGAAGAAAAAAAAAAATGTGCATACTGCTAGACATACCTAAGCTATATCGGACATGCATAATTTACGAATGTCTTTTGTCCTCTTGATATCTCTCATGCACATCAAAAAAAAAAAAGAAAAAGCAGAACCTGAATGTTTTTAGATGACCTAGTCAAAACCCAGGGTTCAGTACGATTAATATCTTTGGCAAGACCTGAAAATCGCTTTCCACACACTGGTCCAATCCAAGCTGATAGAGCTTGACAGATTTCTAGCAGATAAATGGACACACTTTAAATATGAAAAATTGGCAGAAACACAGAACACTCACAGCTGTAATTGCTGTCAAATATGTTATTACTGATGATTGACGAAGGGTGCTGAGTCTAATTTAAGAAAAGAGCTTTTCGCCCCTCTTCAATGTGAAGCCCTGTGGCAGTCTGCACAAAGCCACTGGATCACCAAGGAGTATAATGTTCCCCTCCCTGGCCACAGGTAAAAAGCAGGGAGATGTGAAGAATATCGGTACCAGTTATCGGTTATTGGCCCAAAATTGGTACCAATCGGTATCAGCACTTGATGAATAATATAATAGTTGATCTCTAATTGCACCCTTAAAGTGTTAAGTATGGTGTATAAATCAAATGGAAAATGTCCCAAACAAATGTACGTTATATTATATCCAGACTGTAACGCAACAAAATGTGTATTCATTTAAGGGTGTGAATACTTTTGCATGGCAGGTTTATATAATAGCAAACTGGAGTGATTTCAGGTATCTCCTTTGGTTTTTACCGGCGAAACGCGTTTTGGCTTTTAAAGTGGACTCATTATTTTTCCTGAACCACCAATACTTGCAATAATTTGTTCTTATCCAATTTTTTATTTTCTAGAAAAATATTTTTATACTGTTTTTATATATTGTAATAAATTCCCTTATTTTATACTATCCACTGTATCCAGCACCAGTGATTCCAGGGAAGGGGCAGTGTCACCCCACAAACTGACACTAGGCCTATACACTTAGAGCCAGTTACCAAAAGGCTCTAAATAAGGTGAGCACTTCAATTTGTTTTTTATAAGAAAATATCATAGAGGATGCTACACTTAGTTGGATAATTCTGTGTCTTTCATATATACGCTGGGGAGAGAAAAAATACACACTCAACCTGGAGAGAGGGGTCGTGTGGTCTACCCTTAAAGACACAGATGCACCTAAGTTTAGAGCCTAATTCACTTGAAAAGGCTCTAAAAAATGTGAGTGGAGATATATATGTTACCCACTAAATACTTCACTAAAGTAATAGATATACTGCACAATTATCTGTATATATTTCTGTTTTCTTTTGTATATGTATTACATTGGAGAATATAAAGGATAATTGCCTTTGAATCACAGGTAATTCACTGTGTTTTCACACATTACACAGCGCTGCACTCATAAAGATAGAAGACCTGAGGGGTGGAAACACCCATCAGATCTGAAATCTTTCTCGTCTTTTGGTGTTTATCTCCTTTGGGATTCGTTAAAAAGAACATTAACCTTGATACTAACCATGAACTTGACGTAAGTAGCTATGTATAAAGTAAAGTAAGGGTATGTCGTTTCTATCTGCTCTATCAATGGAATTGAGCATAGTTTATTGCTTCTTAGTAATTGATGTGTTAGGAATAAAATTGAGGACCTGCACTTAGACATGTTGCATTGTGCCTCTTCAGTGAAGATTGCCATAATCTATAACAGTGGCCTGCTTAAACAAAGAAAAGTCACACCAGGTGCTTCGTTACTGATTCCATGTGCAGTATTCACATTTTTTAAACCTTTAGAGCCAGTTCCAGGTGGTAGCACTTTAAGCAGGGGTGACCTCAAGTAAGATATCCCTGTAAAAAGCCTACCCAAGATTGAAAATATAACCTGTTTCTACATTCAGAATGCCTTAAAGTAGAATTAGAGTGAATCCATCTAAGGAAAGCTCCTTTCAGGTCTTGCTGGTCCAGCTGACAGATGGATGGGATGACATTATCTAGGTTCTCCAAATAATATCGTGCAAGATTTCCAGGTTTTTTAATCAGCAAAGCATCCCCAGAACATCACACTCACCTCACCATGATCAATGGTTAGAATAACAGTAATTTCTAAGCATAACATTTCCCATCAAAGCCTAAAACGTTCTTGTGACTCAGATGTCCAAGCAGCTTTTTTGTATAGAACGTTTGTGGATCATTCATGTGAACATGAGATGGTCAGTGATGTCTTTATTAGAAAGTAATGGTTTTTGTTATGGAAGAGTGAATTGATCACCAGTTGTCCTTCCCAATGATAGTCAGTGTAACAAACTACCCTGAAACCCTATGATTCTCCTAAGCCCAAGTTATATTTCCCTTTATTCGGTACTTTTGTCTACCGAACGAAGACCACCCCCTGGCTCATTATCTTTAAAGTAACCACAAGGTTAAGTGCTCTCTCTGGGTGGCTGCCATTTGTATAAGCGAAGGACACGTGCGCTGGAAAACGTCCACCACCTTGTCTCCAGAACAGGCTGCGGTACTTGGTCGTCGAGTGTCTGGAACTTCAAGCCGGACACTATACCTCGCGAACACCAGTGGATTTGTACTGCCGCCTGCCTCTGTTCCTGACAAGCCAGGAGAGCATTGTTCAGTGGAAAGGTACACTTGAACAAGATGAACAATCGCTACATATGAGCCAGGCGAACCATTCGGTATTTTGTTCGATTAGGAACTTGCAAAACCGACCGACCGCTACCACTATTCTTCTGAAACTAATTTGGGTAGACCCCACGTGTGTGGTCAGTCAAAACTTTACCCCGGTGGTGATTCGGCTGTATTCGTGGGATCTGAGCGCTATTGGACACTTTGGGCGCTCAGATCCGTATAGCCCTACTCCTACCCCAAACCTAACCCTAACCGTTGTAGGGTTGGGGTTAGGGGTTAGTTTAATTCCAGAAGTCCTGAATTTTGGAAGTGCCGAACCGAATTTTCTGCCCATGCACATGCCTATTGTGTATGTTTTGGGGTGCTTTATGTTTTATTATCTGTACCTTTAGTACTTGGGAGATAATTAGTTTAAGCAAAGTACACTCATTTATCTCCCAGACACAGAGCTTGTTTTACCTATGTTTCTGCTGGATACCCCATACTAGGGGTCCGTGTATAAAATTGGGCCATCTGACCATAATAAAACATTCCTGTTGTACCCTTTATCAAGTCTTGTCTGATGTTTGGGTATACGAACGACAAAGCGCTTTATTTCTCACGGATTTTGTGAGAGTGCAAACGAACTTACTATACGAAGTACAAGGGGTTTGTTATAGTCGGCATCCCACATTTGCTCTGCATGCAAGCAGCTGTATGGAACTGCACACCCAGACATATACAACTACAATGAAAAGATCCATATTAGTATTTTAAAAATAATGAGTGGGTGAGCCTCCCAGCTGATTTTCTCATTCAATAAACAATGCTGGTAGGCTACTGCAGAGGTATCATGTTCTGCTTTAGCATAGCTTGCAGACTAGAAGGGCCAAGGATGGCTGTCAGAGCCAGGTAAGTGTTAAACCGTTCATAAACACTCAGATTACCCATGGGACTATTGGCACCATAAAAACATACTTTAGTGGTTATGGTGGTTGAGTGTTCTTTAAGGTGTGAGAATGTATAATCTCTAGAGGATGAAGTTAAATAAGGTGATGGAACATTGACACATTTCTTTAAATGATTTAACTCTCATATCATAAAAAAAAATCTTAATTATTTTAGAATAATCTAAGCCTTCTCTTATGTTTAATTTTAGGGCCAGAACATGCCTAAGTGCATTGTCAAAGATTGCCCTCATAAAACTGGAAGGAAGCCCGAATGCCGTACTGTTGTCCTTCATGCATTCCCAAATAATCTTGAAAAAATAAAACAGTGGCTGTTGCAGACCAGACAAGACTTTGGAGACCTCGAAACATTTGCCATTGAGGTCCTTGAAGGGAAAAAGATTGAAAAGCATTGCTTATGCTCAGAGCATTTCATAAGTGACTGCTACATTTACCAAGGCAGCAAAGTCGTCCTCAGCCATGACGCTATACCCACCATATTCCCTGGGAAAGGAAAAAGTGGCACCACAGAAGAATGTGAGGTTGGACCTCAAGATAAAAGATACAGAAGTGGCACCCCAGAAGAATGCTCGATATTCATAGATGCTTTAGGAATACCATCACACACTGGACGTGAAGATGCAGGCACACAGACAGATCCTCATTTTGGACATAAAGATGTTGGAACAAAGACCAGTGCTACGCTTGGAAAAAAGCATGCAAGCACACAAATGAAAGGGATTTAATTCACAACCGGTAATTGAACTATATGTCCTTGGGTGAAGATATGGGATCCTATAAGGCTGAGATCAATGAAAGTCCTATTATTGTCCGTAGATGATAGTGACGTCAATGTCCTAGTCACAGAATCCTTCACCTCTACCGTCAGCTGGTAAATGTTCTCATGGTCCTCCTAGTGAAGTCATCTCTTTCCATGTGCAGGGGAAGTGTCAGGTTACTTAAGATGGTGTGTTACTTAAGAGGACATGTTTTGAAAAGGCCATGTCCGATTATGTCAAAATGTTCAGATAAAGTCTTGAAAATCTCACATTTTCTTCACAAGCGTCAGTTTGAGTTGGAACAAAATTTCTTAAAGGGACAGTATAGGCATCATAATAATCTAAATGAAGTTGTTATGATGCCATATGGTGCTAGGCGTCCCCCAGGAGAACATGCAGGAAGCGCCTCTATTGGCTTTTTTCCATTTCTTTCTGCTGTTTAGAAACCACAGTTTCAACTGATTCACAATTATTCCACAAAAAGCAAAAAATGTAATTCTTGACTCCAAAAATGGAAGTCAGATCTTGGCCCAGCCCAATGGTTCTCACAGTCACTGCTTTTCGTAGAGAAGACAGTGCCTCTTGTTGATGTCTGATGTAAAATTTCCTCTGAAACACCAATATTTTAAATTGCCAGAGAAGAGAGAGCCTAGATTGTCCCTTTAATTTTGTTATTTTGTATTTTTGCAGTGCATAGGTGTACAAACAGGCTTGTGGTGCCCCAACAGCATTCCACAAGCTAATCTTTAGATATAACAGTGGCTCACATTATAAAACTTGTGTCCCTTTAATTTTATATAATTGGCTAATCCTGTGTTGTGATTTTCCCTGGACTTACTTGACAAGTGTGCTCTTAAAACCACTCTCCCAAGTGTAAGAGTTTACCATCATTACATAGGGTTAGGTGCAAGACATACCATTTTCCTGCACAGAATTTTTTTTAAAACTACTGTAATGTGCAAAACTACCTTCTTTCTATAAACCTGCCCATTAAGTTCCAGACTCCAGATGAGGAAACTATACATCCTCCTCTGCTATGGTTCCCACGTGGCAAGTATTGAGGCTGTCAGTCCGGTGAAGTAGTGCATAAATACTAGCAATTTGATGACCAGTATTTTTCACTGACCAAATCTGGGAGTGGTGAGAGAAATAGAACCATAATATCTACTTATTTTACACAGGGCAGTGCAAACAATGGTACTCACAGACACAGTAGACACACTGACACACAGTTCTACGCACAATTAGACAAAGTTCACACAATGACAGACACACTCAGATAAGAATATACACACACAATGAGACACTGCTATACACACAATCAGACAGTATACACACTTCTACATGTACACAATGCTACAGGTGCAGTCAGACATAGTACACACATTGCTATTAGTTTATTCTTGATTTAGTAACTTTCCCTCTTCCTATTTTTGTTTCTTATGACACTCCCGGAGATGTTACATAACACCAGATGACATTATGTCCTGTGATGTCATGTGTTTATCACTAATTATGCAGATTAGCATGGCCGTGTATGTTTCCAAAACAAGGTGTTAACCCTATCTGCCCATCCCAATATCTGCATGACATACTCCTAATAGCTTATTGTAAAGCAACCAGAGCAGTGATAGCTCCCTGAAAACATGTTGAAGGTGAAATATTTATCAGGGTTAATCACCAAATTGTGAATTTCCAGGATGTGAACAGTCTTTGTCAAATTTTAGGCCAAAACAGACATTCTCCAAGACGGCTATTTCCCAGGTAGGATATGTTGCTCTAAAATATGAAATACCCTAATTAAAGGGACTCTATAGACACCCTTAATCTCAGTGAAGTGGTCTGGGGGCCATGACCCTCTAGTTCTAACCCAGCAAGCGAAAACATTGTTGTTCTACAGGAATGGCAGCGTGTACATAGCAGGGTTTAAATGCCCCTTGTTCCTATCACTCTTACAGTCACTAAAGGTGAATGCAACAAAATACCCATAGTGGGAAATAGAGATGTCTATGGGAAACCATTGGATTGGCTGAGATCATTGATAATCTCAACCAAAGAGGTGGAGCTTCCCCCACAGAGACTGACGCAACGAGAACTGGAAGGTAATTTAAACTTACCCTTCCAACGCTCACACGGCAAGGGGAACATTAATACAGTAAAATAAAAACTATAGCGTTAGCAGTACATGATCGAATTCCTAATACTATAGTGTTCCTTTAATTACCAACAATTCACAATTCTTGGATAACCCTGTGTACTTTATTCATTACTAGTGTTTATTTTAAACCCTTAAAGGACCACTCTAGGCACCCAGACCACTTCAGTTTAATGAAGTGGTTTGGGTGCCAGGTCCAGCTAGGGTTAACCCATTTTTTCATAAACATAGCAGTTTCAGAGAAACTGCTATGTTTATGAATGGGTTAAACCTTCCCCTATTTCCTCTAGCGGCTGTCTCATTGACAGCCGCTAAAGGCGCTTGCGTGCTTCTCACTGTGATTTTCACAGTGAGAGCACGCCAGCGTCCATAACAAAGCATTATGAATGCGTTCCTATGTGACCGGCTGAATGCGCGCGCAGCTTTTGCCGCGCGTGCGCATTCAGCCGACGGGGAGGAGAAGAGCTCTCCGCCCAGCGCTGGAAAAAGGTAAGTTTTACCTCCTTTCCCCCTTCCAGAGCCGGGCGGGAGGGGGACCCTGAGGGTGGGGGCACCCTCAGGGCACTATAGTGCCAGGAAAACGAGTTTGTTTTCCTGGCACTATAGTGGTCCTTTAAGACCGGAGGGTGTACTATTACGCTCTATTTTAGGCGGCTCTAAACGCCACCGGGCGTAATAGTACGCCCTCCGTTTTTTTTTTTACTTACCCGGTCGCCGGCGATCCCACGCGGGCGATCCCGGTTGGGGGGACTCCCAGGGAGCCCCCCGCGGAACATCCGACCTCCTGCAGCCCCCCCCGGCCATGTGAGAGTGAGGTCCTTGCGAGGACCTCACAATCACATGGCAGGGTTAGCTGCCTGCTGCATTGCCAGCAGGGGGACTGCCTGTAATGACAGGTAGTCCCCCTGCTGGCTGGAAATAAAATAAATTAAAGTTAATAAGTGTAAAAAAAAATAATATATATATATATATATATAT
>OW240922.1:5724014-5754767 GCA_933207985.1 Pelobates cultripes | reverse complement strand
CTTTCAGGACTTGAGCAGGGCCACACTGATGTGGCGCAAAAGTATGCAACCAATCACCAAACAACTCCAAGCCGCAGGAGTAGCCTATAGATGGGCAACACCAGGAACTCTCTGGATCACTAAAGATGACAAGCACTACAGAGCTACCGACCACGCAGAGGGCCCGGCACTGATGACCGCATTGGGAATATCGAACCTCGCAGCGACCTCTATGACACAGCCAGCTCATCGACCAGGGACAACGAGCACAGATCCATCCGCAACCCCTGGAATAAGCAGAGGCCCGAAAACCAAAACCTGAACGAACTGCCTCACCGACGGCCGCATAGGCCTTAGTTCCACTAGTTTAAATATTTTAAGTTGATAAATCTGTTCATTTAAGTTAAATGTAGTTCTCCCACACTCTGACGGCTATAACAGTGCTAAAGAGGCCCACCAGAGCCACGCACACTAGCTCCGATAACAATCCCCCCCCCCCTCCCTTGGGTTAATGGGAAACGACATCAAAGGCGACATAGTAACCCTGACTGGAATCAAGCTCACCGCGAGGTCTGATGCCCAAGGGCACAACTTGATCCGGTCACACTACAGCGACCTATATATATACATAGACACAATTTATAGTTACCACTAGGGCCACAAAGACACCTTGAGCACCACACACATGGGCACCCACCAATAGCTACAACCAGGGAAAAACAAAAGAGGAGCGGACATAGTCCTAGAAAGGGCACCATTAGAGGGACCCCGTAACTACCGCAATCCGCTTCCTTATCCAAACTCGAAAGGGTCAAGAGACACACCCAACACCCATAACCTATAGTCGCACGACCTGGAATTGGGACCAGCCACTGGACCTAGCTGTAAATGCCTTTCCCCCTCCACCCACGACTCCGCAGACCTTAGGGTGTCTTAGGCAGACAGAAGTCTTCCACCCCCACAGTTATTAGATTTTAAAACCTCATTATAACAATGTGACCTATTTTAAATATAAAATGTGTGTGACTAGCACACAACAATGCCTTGTATTTAATATGTACTGATTCTAATCGTTGTGTCGAGGCTGTTGTGGCCAACTTCATGGATCTATTATCTTTCCACAGGAAAAATAAAGAATTTTAAAAAAATAAATAAATCCAAAATGCTGGGCACATTAGCTCTCTCCATTCCCTGTGCTGCATCCATTTCCAATAATAAAGCAATAATCTCACATTTCTTCAGATTACTTGCTAACCGTCCTCGGCGTTCAAGTATGTCTTTAAGGGTAGCACGCCTTAATTCATCATACTGCATTTCCTCCACCAAACTGGGATGTGTACCTGACCTTCTGTGCTGTGGGATTCATCCCGTCGCTTGCCACCAATTGTTAAGACACCCCTGGTGTCTTTTAAGGAAAACTGACGTTTAGTTCACCTTCCCCCTCCACACTATCAATCTCTCAGTTCACATAGACTGCGGTATACAAACCACCATCAGGGGAAGCAACAATCTCCTGTACAAGTATCCAAACTCCCGAACAGAAATCCACGAAACACCATTAGCCGCCGAACAAATATATCCACCAAGCGGCTTTCGGCTCCATCAATCAGTCTCTAGTCGTCGGTAATAAATCCCCCCAATAACGAGACTACGCTCCGCATTGAGGGTCAAACAGGATCTGGCTTTACTGTGGGCTACCCGCCCGTATTTATGCAGGTCTCCCACTTGGTGGACACTCCCCTAGGGGACCAAATGGGAGACTGTAATGACAGATGGACATGGGGACATTTCAGACATACAAATACAACCTTTTCCCACAATGCAATATGGTTTCCTCCCCTCTGCCCTGGAGATAATTGAGAAGTAATTCAATTATCTCCAGGACAAAGACAAATCGCCATCTTAAATAGAATGCCAGAAAACACACAAAAATATATAATTCCACAACTACCGAACATTTTACATTCGTATCACATATCCCCAGATAGCCTGGATCTGCGGGCATATTATTAGCGAATAGCGCGCAGATCCCATACACATAGTTCAATCGCCATGGAGTCAAAGTTCTTACAGTCTTTCGGTATGTGATTGACTGCAGGGTAAGGCTATCTGGGTTAAGTCTTTTCGTGTGATTCAAAACTCCCGAACGGCCGGTGTTCGTATACGTTCGTCGATGGAGCAGGGCGACTCGTTGTTTCAGCGGTGTTCGGCAGAAAAAGTGTCCGTTTTTAGTTCCATGAAATCAATGTCTAACACCGCTGGTCTTTCGTGCGATCTAAAATGGGCACTGCCACATGCGAACGACGGCCACCCTGTATTCGGTTTTAATTGAGAAGTGTCTGCGGTTAACCACAACGTTCTAATTGGGATCAAGAGGTTAACCAGAAGCACACTTCTATCCTGGGTGGCCATTCATTCGGTAGGTTTGTTCGGTAAAAACAAGTCATTCGTATGCATGGGCTATAGAAACAGCCATTTCCACGAAAGGAGGGCAAAATAGACGAATCCACCACGCATAGGCATACAAATACTAACCTCGATTTATATACATTATACTGACCTAGATTGTATACATTATACTGACCTAGATTATGTACATTATACTTTCCTATATTATATAAATTATACTGACCTACATGATATTATAAACATTATACTGACATACATTATACTATATACATCATACTGACCTACATTATATACATTATACTGACCTACATTATATACATTATACTGACCTACATTATATACATCATACTGACCTACATTATATACATTATACTGACCTACATTATATACATTTTATTGACCTACAATATATATATATATATATATATATATTATACTGACCTACATTATATACATTATACTGACCTACAATATATATATATTATACTGACCTACATTATATACATTATACTGACCTACATTATATATATATATATATATATATATATATTATACTGACATAGATTATATACATTATGCTGACCTACATTATACTGACCTAGATTATATATATATATATATATATATATATATATATATATATATATATATATATATATATATATATATATATATATATATATATATATATATATAATTATACTGACCTACATTATATACATTATACTGACCCACATTTTATATATATATATATATATATAATACTGACCTAGATTATATACATTATACTGACTACATTATATACATTATACTGACCTACATTATATACATTATTCGTGAGTTACTGTACTAAGATTCATAATGTTTATGTATCTGTTATAGGAGGAGACATGGCATCGTATATAGTGGTTTTTCCAGACTATATTACCTAGTCATTATATGTGAGGCCTGGAGCTGCATATAGCATGAGGTTGGGATTTTACAGTTTATACATATTATAGGTGGAAGCTAGGACTGTGTGGTATTAGATCTGGATTATGCAAGATCTATGCATTATATCTGGGATCGTATACAGTCAGCTTCTTTACTTGAGCAATCTCTCTCTTCCTGCATGCAGGTTGATATTGATGTAATTTATTATAGTGGTGATTACTGCATCACTCTGGTCCAAAATAAACAAATTCCTCTGCCAGGATATCTTGAAGCTAGGTAAAGATGAACAAGGACACAAACCAGGTGACAGAGATCATGGATATCACCTTGAAGATCATCTACCTGTTGACTGGAGAGGTGAGCGTTTCTAGGATTATCGCCTCTCGTATCACTTAGAGCATTTCTGTTGCCTGTTCTTTAGAAAAACAAACACTTGAAAATGTCCTAGTCTTGGGTTTTTATATGGCATCTTATGATGGCTGTTGTATGTTTTATGTATGTATGTTAGCAAAAATTAAGAGCCAGGTTTTGTATATTTTCTCGAAAAGTTGTGTAGCGGTGTAGAATCCATGAAGGCAATAAGGCAAATTTTATAGCTTGTATCATGGTTGTATCCAAATTGGAGTTAAATTTATGTAGAATGTAGATGATGCCAGGAAGTTATATAAATGAGCTGATATGTTATCGCTCTTCTCTATCACATATGTTTTTAATATATAGGATTATATTTTTGAGAAGATGCCCGGTGATCAGTTATCACACATAAACAGTCTTTGCAGCACCCAGAGCCCCAACACTGTGCCTCCACTACATGAGAGAAACAATGAGCAGAATCTCCTAGAACTAACCAACAAGATCACTCACCTTCTGACTGGAGAGGTGAGCCTACTGGAAAAGGGAGAATGACCCCATTATCTTTAATTTTCTTTTTATGTATGTTGTGTGTGTCACATCCCTATAGTTTGGAAGCATTTTATGGTATGTCTTGCAGGTGTGGCAGTATTTAGAATGGCACAGGAATCTTCACAAGGATGTGATGACAGAGACGTACCAGCCTTGTAGCTCACCGGGTAAGGGTCATTATATTGTATATGTCAACTAACAGAAATGATGTTATCGAGGAGGGGCAATTATTTATAGAATCCATGGAGACTGAGAAAAATACAGTAAGAGAATAGCAGATGTGTTTTGCACTTAGTGAGTTATTGACTTACCAGGGAAATAATTCAGTTAATTTTAATTAATTTTGTTGTGTGAGTGTAAGGGAATTTTAATATTGTGGGCTTCACTCTGCTTTTCTACTTGTTTTTGGGGGGGTTTGCCCGCCCACTAGAGTGGGTTGTGAAGAACTTTACAAAACAGAGTACAAAATGTTTGGGATCATTTTAGATGATTGTTTATTGGCTTCTTAATTACACAAAATAATTTTGTTTCTTTCCAATAGATGAATCTGTGGGAAGTGATCTACTTGAAAGTTTTCACACCACCATTCCTTCACTGGACTGTTTAAACAAAAAGGACAGTTACAATATAAATCTGTCTGCTCATCATACTAACGCTTGCAGAGCTACAAAGCAGAAAATAAAATGTATTGTGAAAAAGACTGAGGAATTGGCCTCATCTAAAAAAGGAAAATCTGCGGACATCAACATCTGTGCAAATACAGAACATGTACAAAAAGAATGTCCAGCTACTCTAATTAAGGAGGAATCTGTATCATGTAAGGAAGGAAATCTCACCGACCAGTGTCCAGCTACAGAACACACGCATACAGATTATACAGAATCTACACAAATTAAAAAGGATCCAGTCTCAAGTGAAGAAGGAAATCACACAGCCACTGCCATTTATACACCCACAGAACATACACAGACTGAACTCCCATTTTCACATAATAAGGATCAGTCATGCCAGGAGAGAAATCACACAGACATTGACATTTATACAACCACAGAACAAACACAGTCACAATATCCATCTACTCAAATTAAGGAGGAATTAGCCTCATGTGAAGAAGGAAATCTGTCAGACACTGACATTTATACACCGGCAGAGCAAGCACAGACAGATTGTTGGTTTCATAGTCGAGAATACAGCAAAGGGGTTATAACAAGTGAAGGAAATAAGATTCTGAATGTAACCAAATGCAGTGATTGCAGCATAAATTTTAACAATATGTCTGTTTATGCTGCTCACTTGAGGACACATGCCATGGAAAGCATTTACCTCAGTGGCAAGCCATTCTCATGCACTGAGTGCAACAGATGTTTCTATCTAAAAACAGACCTTATTAGACACATGAGAACACACACTGGGGAAAAACCATTTTTTTGCTGTATCTGTGAAAAAACTTTTACCCGCAAATCTGCACTCATTATACATCAGAGAACACACACAGGAGATAAGCCATTTTTATGTTCTGTTTGTGGGAAATGCTTTGCTCAGAAATCAACTCTTGTTCTGCACCAGCGAATTCACACAGGAGAGAAACCATTTGCCTGTTCTGTGTGTGGGAAACTCTTTGCACAGAGCTCAAATTTATTAAAACATAAGAAGATTCATACACTAGAAGACAATGTTTTCTAACTCAAAATGAGGAAGATGTAATAATCTTTTCAGTATCCATCTTGGATAGAATCTGTTTAGATAAGTAATGTCAACCCTATGGCAGATGCCACCAGTAGCACTTGGAGGTTTTGGAGGTGCCCTCCAATTTTGCTGTCATTTTGGAAGTCCAGTTAGAGACTGATTGCACTGACATGAAGACAAGTGATCTGAAATGATGATTGTAGAGAAGGAATAGTGAGATACAAATAACAAAAATTGAAGCAGAAAAGGTGGGAAGCTAAGTGTGAAGGTGGCATGGAAATGAAAGGCAAAATAACTGAGATTGAGGAAGTCCGAGGTAGTAAGGGGAGCTGAAATCGAGGAAACAGAATATGGAGGGCTAGGGAAGCCGATAGGGAATTAATGGATTGGATGAATATGGAATATGTTAGTGGACAAATGGGGAGAATGGTCCTTGGACAAAACCAAAAAGGACTTAAAATCGCACTTTCATGGTTCAAAAATATTTGCCCTGGGCTAGATGTTTGGAAACAGGACATGTTTTTTAAAAGAAGAACAACCTTACTAATCATTTAAGTATCCACACATACATTTACAGCTGTGTCCCTCAAGTATATCTCAGGGCATACCTGAAAATGAGAGATATTAATGTTTTTTTCCTGGTAAAACACTTTATGTAATAAAAATTATTTTTCATTTTACTTGTGTCTGTATTTGTATTTCAGAAATACGAAGAGTTTGTAGTTTGCTCAGTAAAATCATTCAAATTAAATTAATATCCAAATTTGTAGAATTTAGACTAAAAAGCCAAGCTGGTTCTATTGACTTTAATATGTCCTAACTGACCTCAATGCAGATAACTGGTCAACAACTCCCTTTGACTTTTTTATGAGTAGAACTCCTGCATTAAAGGACCACTGTAGGCACCCAGACCACTTCAGCTCAATGAAGTGGTCTGGGTGCCAGGTCCATCTAGTGTTAACCCTGCAGCTTGAAACATAGCAGTTTCAGAGAAACTGCTATGTTTCACTGAGGGTTAATCCAGCCTCTAGTGACTGTCTCACTGACAGCCGCTAGAGGCGCTTCCGTGCTTCTCACTGTGAAAATCACAGTTAGAAGCCACTTCAGACTGTATGTGCATTAATGTGCTGCGGTGACTTTAAGAAATGTGAGAACCAAGCATGTACCTATTCTTCCATGCTTTGCGAACGAAAGCATTCGTATGCTGGCGGCAGGAAAGCCACCAGCATTCATACAGTAGTTTCACGAACAGTGAAATTCAACACTGTTCGTGAAACGAATAAACTATCGAACGAGAGACCACACACAGGAGGTCGTGTGGCTCTCGTTAAGTATTGCAACAATGTATCTTCGGTAATTATTGAGATTCAGGGTGGCCGCTGTTCGTCTAACGACCACGCGGTGGTCAGCCATCTTGGATCCTTTGTTAGCCCAGCGGTATTTTGTCGTCGAGCGCCTGGAACTGAAATCGGCGACTCAACGGCACGAATACCGCTGGACTTCCAGGCCGTTCGGGAGTGCCGGTCATTCGGTAGTTTGTTCCCATATATGCATTGAGTACTTTGAGGTGAATGTAAAATAATATTTGTTTTCGTGCGGCGTTTGGTTATTTATACTGGGATCTGAGCGGTACTTCCACGAAAGGTGTGCTCAGACCCCCAGCTATGTACCGAACGGTCATTCGGTAAAATAACATGAATAATGTGGAAGTTATGGATTTTAGTGTGAAATGTTAGTTCTGCTGCAAGGAGGGATAATCCACTTAACTGGATATTCTAGTGGGAGTATCCCTCTCGTGCAGCAGTGCATGATGGGAGAAATGTCCGGGAGCAGAAAGCTTTTACCCAGAGAAGTAAGCTATGCCGCCATCAAAAAGGTGTGCCTGGCTGTGGTGTGGGCCCTCAAAAAGCTACAACCGTATTTGTATGATCAACCCTTTACGTTGCTCACAGATCACAACCCATTGGTGTGGCTGAACAGGGCGTCAGGAGACAATGCCCGGCTGCTGCGATGGAGTTTACTTGACTTTACTATTCACTACCGCCCTGTGAAGCAAAATGGCAACGCTGACGGGCTATCCAGACAAACAGACATTGAAAAGTGATCTGTGAGCCCTCCTCCAGACATCCCCAAGCAGATCCGTTGGGATCAAACTGTGTATGCCGGCTTGGTTCTGGGGGAGCATTGTGGCAAACCTAGTCACTTCAGACTGTATGTGCATTAATGTGTTGCGGTGACTTTAACAAATGTGAGAACCAAGCATGTACCTATTCTTCCATGCTATGCGAACGAGAGCATTTGAATGCTGGCAGCAGGAAAGCCACCAGCATTCATACAGTAGTTTCACGAACAGTGAATTTCAACACTGTTCGTGAAACGAATAAACTACCGAACGAGAGACCACACACAGGAGGTCGTGTGGCTCTCGTTAAGTATTGCAACAATATATCTTTGGTAATTATTGAGATTCAGGGTGGCCGCCGTTCGGCTACCGACCACGCGGCGGTCGGCCATCTTGGATCCTTTGTTAGCCCAGTGGTATTTTATCGAGCGCCTGGAACTGAAATCGGCGACTTGACGGCACGAATACCGCTGGACTTCCAGGCCGTTCGGGAGTGCCGGTCATTCGGTAGTTTGTTCCCCTATATGCATTGAGTACTTTGAGGTGAATGTAAAATAATGTGTTTTCGTGCGGCGTTCAGTTATTTAGACTGGGATCTGAGCCGTACTTCCACGAAAGGTGTGCTCAGACCCCAGCTATCTACCGAACGGTCATTCGGTAAAAGAACACGAATAATGTGGAAGTTATGGATTTTAGTGTGAAATGTTATTTCTGCTGCACGGATGGATAATCCACTTAACTGGATATTCTAGTGGGAGTATCCCTCTCGTGCAACAGTGCATGATGGGAAAAATGTCCGGGTTGTTAAGTCCCCCATGTAGTCCCCTACTGTACAACCCCTGTAATGTCAGTAGGGAAACCCCTTGCATGGGGACTTGCATAAATAATGTGACCTGTGATTAAAAGCTCAGTTGACTCCCAGCCCATGTGTCGTCTAGTTCTTGAGAAGGAAGGATTTATACAATGCTACCAGGTTTATTGCATACTGCATTCAATTTGCTTGAAGGATTTTATGCTGTTCCTGTTACCCAGCGGAGATACTATGGATTATACTACCTCTCCGCTACAGACGTCCATAGGAAAGAATTGAGAAATGCTTTCCTATGGACTGTTTGAATGCGCGTGTGGCTCTTGCCGCGCATGCGCATTCAGCGTTGATGTCTGCAGAGGGAGGAGAGTTCCCAAGCACCGAGGGAGCCCGACGCTGGAGAAGGGTGAGTGTTTGTTTAACCCCTTCAGCCCAGCGGGAGTGGGAGACTGAGGGTGGGGGGGGGCCTAAAGACCCTATACTGCCGGGAAAACAAGTTTGGCACTATAGTGGTCCTTTAAGAAAGATGAGATTTGAAACAACATCCTGCAAACCAGGCATAAAGAGATTAAGAGTACCAACTGTGTCACATTGGTAGAGATCTTTTATAAAATTCTATACAGGTGGTACTTGGTTCCAGAAAATTTTTATACAATTTACAGTGACCAAACTGATCAATGCTGGAGATGCATGAAAGCCAAAGGATCTAATTTCCATATTTGTTGGGAATGCTCAAGATTAGACGACATTGTGGCAGAAATGCCCCTGCCACGTGTTCTTGGAGATAATTGAGTTTAATACAGTGCTTGACTCAATTATCTTCCAGGCACAGAGGATGGATCTTGTTTCGTATGGGAGTGTCCTGGACTTGAGAGCCAATGTAATTGGGTGTATGTTTTTATTTTAGTCTACTCTCAGCTCCAGGGGGGATAGCCCCTTGCATGGGGACATGTATATAAGGCCAGTAGTGGCTACCAATAAACGAGTTCCAGTTTACCCTCACCACAGAGCCTCGTCTCTTGCTTGTAAGGGAAAGCTATACCAGCTATAATCCCTGCTCCTGAGATTGTTCTTTGAATTGCTATAATCACTAGCTCTTGTAAGAGCTACACTGCTATACCTGCTATATTCTCTTGGAGGAGAGTTCTCACTGGGAGCTGCATCCAGGAGTTTGGTCCAGGGTAAGAAGGGACGGCTAGACCCCAGCCAAGCTGCGGCAGCTAAGGGGTGTTGTGGATCAAATCAAAGGTTTGATTATTTGAAAAATCTGCGCCTGTCCAAATTATTAAGTGTATGCGTGCACGCTCCTGAAGTAATTCACACTCGACACAAGTTTCAGGTTAATGAAGAACTTGAGGAATGTTTAATCGGGGGGCCGGCGTGCCTCTTATAAAGAGAGAATACATCATATGCATAATTATAGATAACAGAGGGAAAAAAATAATTGGTTCATCTATTGTACATCCTACAGGGTGTGATGTCAGTGTTATCATGAAATGCACCTCCAGATTCCAGCACCATCTTGGTTATTCAATGGGAGTGGGAGTTTCTAGCAGCCTTTTCTGAGCAGTTAAGGAACACAGGAGGGGAGGGGCTGTTAGGGGGAGCTTCTAGCAGCCAGGTTAAAACAGTAAACAATGAATAATACTGAGTACAGTTATGCTGAGTAAATAGGCATTCTAGTAAGCTAATATTATGTCCATAACAGGGGCTATGGTGCTTATGGTGTTTGGTGCGGCGCTTATGGTACTCGACAGCTAGGAAGCAATGATTGGCAGAGGCACACAGTCGGGGTGCCAGGCAGTCCGTCACATCTTGTGGCAGAGGTGGGATTGCTTCCTATTGCGAGAAAGAGCATCCTGGAGACACGGTATCATATGGATTATAATTGAGGGCAACGTTACTGGCTACAGCAGTATGGAACGAGCTTGTTCCCAGACAGCATTACTATATGAGGAGGAGCATGACCCAGACTGGAGGGATGCAACCTGGAAGAAAGTCTGGTATGAGGCCCTGGAGGGTATACAGCATCGGCGTGGCGAGAGTCTCATGTGTGGAGGGGGCAGCTGTATCTACTCTGGGGATTGCTATATCCCTATACTTCCCTGGGATTATAATCACTTGCTTTTTTAAGAGCATATTGTTACATTCTCCTGGAAGAGAGGTCTACTCAGATCCTGGTTTTGGGTCAGCGAGACCCCAACCAAGATGTAATGCTGGAAGTGGGGACTACAGTGCTGATGGTATCTGGTGCAGTGCTTGTGGTGCTCGGTTAGCACTAAGGAAGCAGTGACTGGCGCAGGCACGCAGTCAGGGTGCAGGGCGGTCCATCACAGACTTAAAAAGAAATCTTGGAGATCTCTTAAAAGAGCTATCAGGACAGGTAATCCCTTTGACCCCACAGTTTTTCCTCTTCCATTTGGACTCTCCCCAATGCAACAAACCCTTTTCCTTTCTAAAATATTATATCATGCTAGCAATTAAAATTTGCATGGCAAGAAACTGGAAAAAGCTAATTTATCAAAACTGGAACAAAATATTAAACCAAATAAACTACCAGTGCATAATAGAGAAGGGTTTCTTTCTTAAGAATAAACAGATGAACCCATATGACGAAATATGGGCCAAATGGCAAAAGTTTACTTATGTAAGAGCTAGACTCTCGTAACTATCTAACCATTGAGGAGAGACAAAGTGTAGATTATGCTAGCTTTAGTGTACCTCTAATCTTAATTTTATTAATGACAGGAGGCAAATATTTTGCTTAAATCTCTCTTTACTTAAGCTCCACAGCAGCATATTTTAACATAGTAACAGGATAAACCAATCAGAAAAAAGTAACAGGCTACAAAACTCCCTCCCACTGTCATCACTTCCTCTTTCTGGCTGCGAAACGAACCAATAACAGGAAATGGAGAATAACTGAAAGAAGATGTCAGCATAGAAGAATAGAAGCCTTCAAGTATGAGAAGAACAGGAACTTGGCTTGACATCTTGAGGGAGTTTTAAACTGAAACGAAAGAACAGAGTCGAAACGGAGGATTAATCTAAGAATTGGACTTCTAAAGGCATGCCACCAAACTGTATTAGACAAATACTCCAATAATGATTATAGATAAACTATCTATACCCCCCATAAAATATAACCGATCTATAATGGATCTGTCAGTATCTAATCCAGTTGTACTCACCCCTCTCTCCAGGAGTCTCACCTAAAGCGGTAAAAAGGGTCAGGGTAAAAACAATGGTCGGAAAATATTTGCCTCCTGTCATAAATAAAATTAAGATTATAGGTACACTAAAGCTAGCATAATCTACAATTTTATAACATAACAGGAGGCTTCATATTTTGCTGTTTTAATGCTCAGCAAGTAAAGCTAAGGAAACGTGGACCGCCGGACGAAAGTAGAAATTGCGAAACATCTCTTCACGGGACCAATCTGCCGATCGGAGGGTGTCTTGTAGTGAGGCTCCAGCCGTTAATGCCCCTGAGGCTGCCTTCCCTCTGATGGAGTGAGCTCCGAAGGAGGCCTCAACCCCTGCTAATGACAGTAACCACCTGACCCAAAGTGCTAGAGTGGTAGTCAAAACAGGATTATGTGGGCGGACGTATGAGATCAAAAGCTGACCGGAGGAAGATGAACGGAGGGGCAAGGTGATGGACAAATAATGAGAACGTACCAAAACTACACATAGTTTAGGGTGATTAGGGAAATATGGAGGTGTCTGATTTGGTACGACTAGATATGGAGAATGTAACTCCCTCCAGAGAGAAGGTGATAGCATCCCAGTCAAATGCTCGAACGTCGGACACTCTACGAAAGGATACCAAACAAAGCAGTAGGGTGAACTTCGCCGACAGTGGGCGGAGGGAGAGGTCCGTATTATCTGGCCAGTCCTGTAGAAAGCGGATTATGATGTTAACGTCCCAGAGATGTCAGTATTTCGGTGCTGGAGGATGAGCCAATTTTATTCCCCGTAAGAGTCTGCAGACCAGTGGGTCCTGACCTATAGGAGATCCGTGTAGCGGAATATGGGCCACCGAAATGGCCGACCGGGCTACGTTGATTAAGCGATACGAACGACCCAGATCAAAAAGACGTGCCAGTAAGTTCAAGATGTATTGTCTAGTGGCTATATGGGGATCGGTGTCCCGTTCCAGACACCAACTGCACCAAGTGTTCCCGGATGAGAGGTAGCATCTTCTAGTTGCAGGGGCACCCAATCCCCGAAGGCTCGCGTCCGATTCTACGATATAGTCCGGAGTGGGGCCGAAGATTGCCTTGCCGTTCCATGCGGACATGTGGAGGAGCCACCATCGAAGTTCCTCCTTGACCTCTGTGGTGAGTGGTGCCCTCTGGTCGTAGGATGGGTGGACCCAGAGAAACTGTGCCTTTAGGCGTTGCATGGCACGATAATGAAGAGGTCCTGGATAGATCGCCTGGATGGAAGCCGCTAGGAGGCCCACGATCCGAGCCAACTAGTGAAGGGTAATATTGTAATGGCACCCCCAGGCATAAAAGGGGTTAAAAGCCGTTTAGTAGATCTTCCCTTCCAGAGACACAGGCACAGCTACAGAACCCCAAACTCCCGAACAGGATACCAAGTAGCACTCCAAATTCCTGAACTGGAACTTCACGAATAGCTGCTAGCAGCTGAACAGGAAAAGCACCCAAACAGCTTACACTCCTGGCAATCAGTCTCTAACAGCATACAGTTTTTCCACATTATTCATAACTTTAAAAGTATGCATCACATTCACATAAAACGTACATTTTCAGAATCTGCATACTCCAAATACAAACATACGTCAAAATCATACATATTGGTCCAGTGGTCCAAAAGATAAATCGTAGTCCTTTGTGACCATATGAAGCATGGCTTTTCTGCCCAAAACCAGTTCCACAGAGTCTTCTATCCTGGAGATAATTGGGAAGTAATCCAATTATATCCAAGGACAGAGGCAAAACTCCATTAAGCACATGGCAGTAAAAAGACAGTAAAATACAATAAAATACACAAGGTTACATTTATTACATAAAATACAGACATATCCCCAGATAGCTTAGGTCTGAGCACACATTATTACTGAATGGCGCTCAGACCATACACATACAGTTCAATTGCCATGGAGCCAAAGTCTTTCCCATAGTCTTTCATTATACGAATGGGCTCCATGGCATAGCTATCTGGGGTATCACCGCTCAAACGGGGCAAGCACCGAATGACCCGGCTTTCATGTTTTTGCAGGGGAAAATCAAGCGTTTCAACATGGGGCCATAGTCTAAAGGCAGCAGGCGGGCAACCAGGCTCCTCCAATGCACAGTGGCGAGATTGGTCTCATCACAAATATATTCCTGCCACAGTGCTCTGCATAGTTCCTTTTAGATTGCTGATACCTTTGATAGTGGCAGTCGGAGGACACAGGTGGAAGCATCGATCTTGAATCCCAGGAACTGAACCACTTGGGAAGGGGAAAGGGCTGACTTCTCCTGATTGACTACAAAGCCCAAGGATTTGAGTAATGAGGTTGTATAGTTCGTCTGATATTGTAGTCTGGAGATGTCCTCGCAAAACAGTAAAATGTAATCGTGGTAGATTAAGCAGAGTATGCCCTTGGCGCGTAGATGCGCCGTGATTGGTTTCAACAGGTTGGTGAAGCACCGCAGAGTGAAGCTGAGGCCGAATGATAGGCATATGAATTGATAGGCCTCGTCATTTCAGAGGAAGCGTCGGCTGGCTGGGTGCATCGGTACAGACAGATATGCATCCTTGAGGTCGAGTCGGGTGAACCAATTGCCTGGACGTAGGATGTCTCGAAGAAGATGGATACCCTCCATCTTGAAGTCTGTAAACTAGAAGGCATTCAGCTGATGTAGATTTATGACTGGGCAGGATTCTCCTGATTTTTTCTGTACCAGGAAGATGGAACTGAAGAGATCCCCGTTTTCCTAACTGAGGTCCATTTACTTCATTTTCATCTATAAAAAAACTGAACAAAAATATTCATTGAGGCAGTCAGCTAGACTTTTATCCTCTTCTACATACCTTCCTTCTTTTGTTTTTAATCTAACTAATCCTTTGTTTTACTTTCCTTTTCTTTACCGACTGTGCTATTTTCTCTTCTGTGTGTGATTTGGAAGCTCTTATAACTTACTTAGACAGATTTATAAGATTAGGCAGAAATAGGCTATCTTCCTCACTCTGTTTTTTTTTTTATAATTACTAAATGATAACTTTTTAAGTTTTACTATTTTGGCCACATCTGCGGAGTACCACAGTGGTTTGTAGTATTTTTTGTTTTTACTGACCAGCCTAATGCAAATTTCTGTTGCCTTCAGCAGTGCAACTTTTAAATAATCCCATTTCTCTTGGACTCAAATTAAACTGCTCCAGCCTGATAATGACTCCTTTACACATAGCTTTTGTTTTTGTGTGATGTAACTCACTTTTCTTATATTAACCCCTTCACGCCGTTACGGCGTTCTATGCCGTCATGGCTTTAATGGACTTTAAAGCCGTTGCAGCGGCATAGAACGCCGTAACAGCTTTCAGCCCCAGAGGACCGGCGGTACTTACCTCCGCCGCGATCCTCTTCTGGAGGGCTGCCAGACTGCCCAGGCAGCCCTCCTCCGGTGAATGAGGCCCCCGGGGGCCATGTGATCGCTTTCAAAGAGCGATCACATGGCCCCCTATAGCTGGCTATGGATCTGCCAGCAGGGGGACTGTTTGAAATAGCAGACAGTCCCCCTGCTGGTGGGAAATGTAAAAAAAATAAATTAGACATGTGTAAAAATAAATAAATTTATATATATAATATATGTATATCTAATATATATATATATATATATATATTATTTACATATAACGTCATATGTAATGTATTTTAATATTAATATAAGTATATATTAATATTAAAATACACTTAGACTGACATTACATATATATAATATGTATATATTATATATATTATAGATATACACACATATATTATATATATATATATACACGTATAATTACAATAATAAATAAATTAAATAATAAAATAAATAAATAAAATATTGAAACAAAATTTTATATAAATTATATATGCATATGTAATTTCATTCTAACTGTATTTTGTTATTAATATATATATATATATTGGTAACAAAATACACTTAGAATGACATTCTATATATATCTATCTATATATAAAATACAAATAACCGCAAATAAATATATATAGATAAATACATATAATTCCATAAAAGATTACATTAGTATACACGTAGAATTTAAATACCTATAAATGCATATATATTAAAATTCTACGTGTATATTTAAGTAATCTTTTAACATAATTATGTGATTTGATTAATTAAAATTTGATTGACATGCCTGACAACACAGGGAGAAAGTGCAGAGAATTTAATTCGCAAGCACTATATTTGACCCTGTAACTCTCCAAGACACCATAAAACCTGTACATAGGGGGTACTGTTTTACTCGGTAGACTTCGCTGAACTCAAATATTAGTGTTTTAAAACTGGTAAATTGTATTACAACGATGATATTTTAAGTAAAAGTGAAGTTTTTTGCATTTTTTACAAACGAACGTCATGTTTATGGACTATATTATTGTTGTAATATGTTTTACTGTTTTAAAACTAATATTTGTGTTTAGTGAAGTCTCCCGAGAATAACAGTACCCCCCATGTACAGGTTTTATGGTGTTTTGGAAAGTTAGAGAGTCACATATAAGGCTTGCATTTCATTTTTTTGACATTGAAATTTGCCAGATTGGTTATGTTGCCTTTGAGACTGTATAGTAGCCCAGGAATAAGAATTACCCCCATGATGGCATACCATTTGCAAAAGTAGACAACCCAAGGTATTGCAAATGGGGTATGTCCAGTCATTTTTTGAGACATCGCTGATTACAAATATGTGCATTTTTTTGCAGTAAAACCTAACAGTATTATGACATTTACAGCTAAAATGTGATGCGGAACTACACTTTTTAAATTTTTTTAAAAATTTCTCACAGTTTTTTTAATTTTATTCATAATAAATTATGTTTCATTTTTAAATATTTGATATGAAATGAAAGCCCTGTTTCTCCTGAACAAAATTATATATAATAAGTGTGGGTGCATTTACTATGAAAGAGTGGAATTACGGTTGGACAGACATGTAGCGCAAATGCCAGGTTTTGTTTCACAACGTGTACATTTGGCTCCGTCCTTAAGTGGTTAAACAACAATGACTGATGATCACTGGATCCTAAACTTTCACCTACAGTAATATCTGATACCAAATCTCCATTTGTTAACACTAAATCTAGTATGGCCTCTTTACAAGTTGGCGCCTCAACAACTTGTTTTAGAGACAATCCCAGTAGGGAGTTTAGAATATGTGTGCTCCTGGCACAAGTAGCTAATTTTGTTTTCCAGTTTACATCAGGAAGATTAAAGTCACCCATGATGATAACTTCCCCCTTCATTGTCATTTTAGCTATTTCCTCAACTAGTAGATTATCTAACTCTTCAATTTGTCCTGGGGGCCTATAAATCACACCTACACGAGTTACTGTGTGATTACCAAATTCTAACGTAGCCCAAACGGACTCTATGTTTGCCTCACTAACTTTACTAAATCTACACTATCAGTTGCCATTATTGCCACAAGTTCATGGATCTTATTCCCTAAACTGTGAACGTTTGTAGACATGACTCTATTTTATCATTTTTTAACACACTTGCTAAAGGCACCTTCTGTCCTTGTTTTGGGGGGAAATTGGATTGCTGTTTTATCGCCCTTTCACCCAATAAGTCAATGCGCCACATATTGTTGCATGTAATATGTAAGGCTATATCTTGCCACCCCAGATGATTGAGTAATTATATATATATATATATATATATATACACACACACACACACACACACACATACATCAAATATATATTGCTTTTTCTAATATAAAATATTGGTCCTTTCAGAGTAAAACGTTTAATTATACAGTAAGCATACTCACATGCAGACACAATCTCACTGACACACACAAGCTCATTGATACACAGCCTCATAGACAAACAATCTTACGCGATCCCCCCTCCTCTTACCTGTAGGCGAACAGCGTCCCCTCTCCGCTGCACGCCGCTCGCGTACTCCTCGCCCACCAGCGGCAGCATGTGTAACGCTGCACGCTGGGAGTCCCGGCATTTATGTAAACGCCAGGGTCACTCACGTGACCCAGCGTTAAAGCCACAGTACCCTAATCACAGTGGGAGGTATAGATATCTCCCACGTGTGATTATTAATTCTGATTGGAAATTATCCAATCAGAATTAAGCACTGCTATTATATACTTACCTTTCCTGTCTCTCAGTGGCCTGTTGTGGTCTTGTGATACCTGTAGTGCAGTTTTCTTGTCTTGCTCTCTGGTTACCAATTATTTGGCTCGTTATTCCGATTTTCCTGTATTCTCCGCTCCTTTGACCTCGGCTTGTTTCTCATTCTCCCATTTTCTGTCTCCCTTTACTTGGCTTGTCTCCTGACTATTCTTAGTGTGCTTAACCCGGCCATTCTAAGGACCGGTATAGCACCCTTCCTTCCTGTGACCTGTTAGCGTGTTAGGTTCCAGAATCATGACATGTTCGACTGTACAGGAATTTCAGGGACAAAAGGTCTGGAGAAACGGGGTGCTAAATGCATACTCATGCGTCTGGTCTTGTTTCTAGCTTCTCTGGTTCTTAATCTGTAACGGCACCCCCAGGCATAAAAAGGGGTTAAAAGCCGTTTAGGAGATATTTCCCTTCCAGATATACAGGCAGCTACCAATGACACCAATCCGCCGAACAGGAAACCATATGAATGCCGTAAACAGCCGAATAGGAAAAGCCATACGAACAGCTTTACACTCCTAGCAGCCGAACTGGAACAGCATACAATAAATCCCCCCAAGAACGAGACAAGGCTCTGTTTTGAGTGTCAAGCAGGAACAGACAGAGCTGTGGGTTTATTGTTCTTATATACACATTAGTACCCCCCACAGGGTTTTGGAAAACAACCAATAAACACGTACAATACACTCAGACACTCCCACACAAAATCATCCCCTCTGCCTGTGATACAATTACCTTACACAATGGATAATGTAATTATCACAGCCAGAGAAATACAGTTTTTCCACATTATTCATAATTTTAAAAGTATGCATCACATTCACATTCACATAAAACATTTACATTTTCAGAATCAGCATACTCCAAATACAAACATACGTCAAAATCATACAAATTGGTCCAGTGGTTCAAAAGATAGTTCGTAGTCCTTTGTGACCAAATGAAGCATGGCTTTTCGGCCCAAAACCAGTTCCTAAGAGTCCTCTATCCTGGAGATAATTGGGAAGTAATCCAATTATCTCCAAGAACAGAGGCAAAACTCCATTGAACACATGGCAGCAAAAGACAATAAAACAGATAAAAGTATATAACTGTGCAGCCATTGCATAAAACATGTACATTCAACATATCCCCGGACAGTTCAGATCTAAGCGCACATTATTACTGAATGGCACTCAGATCACACACATACAGTTCAATTGCCATGGAGCCAAAGTCTTTGGCCTGGCCCAAGCTAAATCTTTACCTTTTAACTTATTCATTAGGTAACCAATTTTAGCTCTGTCTGTGGGAAAAGATCCCAGTGAGGCCTCAAAATGATACTCCATTTGGTTAATAAATCCCTGGCATTCTTGAATATTACCATCAAAATGCAGGGGACGAGATAGGGAGATAGTACGTGCCATCTGTACTATAGCTGGAGGTACACAAGGTGGAGGTGAGGCCGCAGGTTGCAGATGTGCTGTTCGGGTAAGAAGCGTACTGAAGGCCTGGGCAAATTGATCCATGCGGTGATCATTATCCTCCAGTTTCCTTTCACAAGCAGCTATGTGCTTCCACAATTCTACAGGATCTATGGCCATGTCATAATGTCAGGATTACAGAATGATCCAGCACGTAGAATTGTGTAACACAGAGGAGTGATAGGTAACGTATACCAGACCTTAGATTGGCCGGACTAACATACCAAAGAATAGTCAGGAATAGCCGAGGTCAAGGGATGCAGAAAGAGACACAACGATAAGGAAAAGCCAGGAGTCAGGGATGCCAGAAAACAGGGAAGTTAAAAACAATGCCAAAGTCAAATAACAGAATTACCAGAATAAATAACGCGCTCTCGGACAACCACAAGGGAAACTACGAACGGGCACTGAGCAGGATGAGAACTGGGCCTAAATACCTCTCCTCTGGATCTGATAGGCTGTAATTGGCCTTTGACCCCAAAGGCAGTTATCAGGTTCTGATTTGCATAATTGCTGCTCAGCACAAATCCTCCTGTGGATTTTATTGCTGCTCGGCACAACTTTTCCTCTCAGGGCAGTAATGTTGTTCGGCACAACTTTTCCAGTCTGAACAGTAAATTCCATTAATCACATTTTTATAAGCGGATGAATACGTGACAATAATAAATATAATGTACAATATTAGTGATGTATAATATACAGGGCAGGACTGGGAAAAAAATTAGGCCCGGGCATTTTTCAATTAGAGCGGCCCCCAAAAAAGGGGGCGGGGCCAGAGAAAGTGAGCATGTTGGTTCAATGCGCAGAGCCCCACTGAAGAGCTCTAGCATTAGAAAAAGGCCCTGTATTTGTTCTGCGCAGCGCAAGCAAATGTAATAACATGCTTGCGCTGTGTTTGCTTTTAAATTGTCTCTGGTGTCTCCACAAGTGGGATACCAGAGGACAAAAGGGCCAGGAAAGTGTATGGTGCATGTGTTTGGCGCATGCTTGTGGGATTGCCTGTGTGTAGAGTGTGGTGTGGTATTGTGTAAATAGGTCAATTTTGTGGTGTAATATGTGTGGCTAGGGGCTATAGAGAGTGCGTGTATAGGAGCATAGTGTTATAGGGGATGTAGCGATTGTGTGCATACGGGCAGTAGTGTGTGTGTATAGGTGACGTAGTGTGTGTCACTTATACACACACACTACTGTGTGTAGAGAGGGTGTGTTTAGAGAATGTTGTATGTGTTTGCTTACAAGGAATGTAGTGTGTGTGTAGGTGGTGCAGTGTGTGTGTGTAAGAGATCTAGTGTGTAAAGGACCCAGAGTGTGTATAGAAGATTGTATGTGTGTGTGTGTGTGTAGAGGATTAAGAGTGCATATAGGGTAACGGATCTAGCGTGTATCTGGAGCGTAATGTGTGTAGTGGTGCAGTGTGAGGGGTGCTGTAGTGTGTGTGTGTGTATATATATATATATATATATATATATATATATATATAAAAAAACTAAAAATCTTTCAACATTGAAGTTGCTGTTTAGTGGATAGGTGAGTGCGCTGGATCTTGTGATAGATATATATATATATATATAGCAAAAAAACAGGATGCTTGGCACTCTCCTTTAAGTAATAAGAAAGAACTAATAGCCTGGGTGCTATATCCCAAACGTCAGAAATATACAAAAATCAAAACTGAGGATGCACTCACAGGACTTGGTTAAAGTGAAAAAAAGGGACTTTTAATTATTCCATGTGAATGGAAAATTGATTTTTCTGTACATTTCACATGGAATAATTAAAAGTCCCTTTTTTTCACTTTAACCAAGTCCTGTGAGTGCATCCTCAGTTTTGATTTTTGTATATATATATATATATATATATATATATATATATATATATATTTGGACGTATTGTATGTGTGAGGTGCGCAGCGTGTTTGTGTAAGAGGGGTGCTGTGTGTGAGGGTGTTTTTATCTGCCGTCACATTCTGGGTTTCTAATTTTATTTGTCTGTTAACTCACTGAGGGTTATTTTATATAATATATATGTGCTGTATATGTGTGGGAGTGAGGGTGTTGTGTGCGTCTGGGGGTGCGCTGTGTGCGTCTGGGGGGGGGGCTGTGTGTGTCTGGGGGGGCTGTTAGGGAAATTATTTTAAATATATATTTTTTATTTTATTAATAATTATATTATTATAATTAATCATTATCAATAATTTAAAAAAAAAAGTTATGTTCCCCCCCCCTCCCTTCTTACCTTTAGCCTGGGAGGGGGGGAGATCCGTTCTGCGTGGGTGTGGGGAGCCGGGTATCCATGGAGGAGGGAGACCATGCTGCCTTCCCTGGTGGTCCAGTGGTGAGAGTGAACTCCAACCTGCGGGTTAGAGTTCACTCTCGCGAGATCTGAGCGTTGCCGTGGTAACCGCGGCAACGTTTAGAATCCCGCGAGAGGACTGGGTGGAGCTGCTGGTTAGAGCTCCGCCGGTCCTCTCTCCTCCCTCCCTCCCTCCCTCACCCAGCCGGCAGCCTCATGTAACAGTGCCTGTGGGCCGGTGAGGGAGATCTATGATCTCCCCACCGGCCCATGGAGGCACACAGCAGGGTCGGCGCTCGGATAGCGCTGGCCCAGCAGGGGCCGGCCGGGAAGATCCTGTGATCTCCCTGCCGGCCTCGGCCCCACGGCCATCACGGCCCACCGGGCATTTGCCCGGTGTGCCCGATGGCCAGTCCGGGCCTGATAATAATAGATAATAATATAAAGCTCAGCATTAGTGAAGTATAATAATATATAATAATATAATACATACTATTAGTGATGTATTATATATAATAAATATCAAGCACAGTATTCGTGATGTATAATATGTAATAATTATAAAGCAGTGTTAGTAATGTATAATAATATATAATATAATAAATCACAGTATTAGTGATGCATAATAAATATAAAGCGCAGTATTAGTGATATATAATAATATAAAGCACAATGTTACTGATGTATAATATATAATAATTATAAAGCACACTGATAGTAATGTATAATAACATATAACATAAAGCACAGTATTCGTGATGTATAATAATATTTGTGTTAGGTGCTCATGATAGTACAGAGTAAAGTACCATAATGAAGGTCAGGATATTTATATCGGCAGACATTTTGTGCTAAGATTAAAAGTGTATATGTTAATGTTTAAATGTTAATGGAATAGAAATAATTTTAAACACAGACACTAGTGACAGAGAAGACTAAGTAATTAATTTTACTTTCTAAATCTTACAAGGTCCCATTGTAAGTAAGGGGTGAAATTGAGTTTAGAACTGTCAATTTTAGAAATTACAATCAAAGTCGTTGCCACAAAGACTGAGACAAACGCTTTGAAGTGACCGCAAATTTAAGTTATGGTAGCCATTTTAGATAAGCCATGTAACGGACCGTTTTGCACAAAAGGGGTCAAAACCGCTTAGACAATAATCCCCTTTCAGAGACAGGCACAGCTACTGTAGAATCACCAAAACTCACGAATTGAATACAAGGGAATGCTCCAAACTCCCGAACGGCATACAAGGGAATGCTCCAAACACTCGAACTGGAACCTCACGAATAGCTGCTAGCAGACGAACAGGAAAAGCTCCCAAGCGCCTTACACTCCTGGCAATCAGTCCTTAGCAGCATACAGTAAATCCCCCCAAAGACGAGACAGAACTCCGTGGTGAGGGTCAAGCAGTGGTCTGTTTAATGAGGGCTACCTGCCCAGTATTTATGCAGGTCTCCCACCTGGTGGACACTCCCCTAGGGGACCAAATGGGAGACTGTAACAAAAGACAGACATGTACCAATTACAGACATACAGAAGTAAAACATCCCCACAATGCATCCTGGCTTCCTCCCCTCTGCCCTGGAGAAGTAATTCAATTATCTCCCAGGACAAAGGCAAAACTCCATTACACACGTGGGGACACAAAGACAGACTATCACTTTAAAATACATAATGGGACAAATGGTACAGTAAATATATACATGTAACATATCCCCAGATAGCTCAGGTCTGAGTGCACATTATTAGGTGAATGGCACTCATACCACACAAATACAGTTTAATTGCCATGGAGCCAAAGTCTTTAATTCCACAAACAGGCTCCATGACATAGCTATCTGGGTTAAAACATTCCCCCAACACAAAATACCGAATTTACATGCATTCGTTAAATCCGTACGAATTAGAACCAGGGGTTGGAGGTTCAGCGGTGCCTGCAAGTAAAAGTGTCCGGGTTTGGTGCAGGAAAGCCGGGCAGAAAAGCGCTGGCTGCCCGGGGAGCTCCAGAACACCGCCATCGTGTGGCGGCTAAGTGTAACCGCGACCACCCAGTAACAATCAATTAAGCTGCGGTTAACCGCAGCTACTGGGTGGTCAATTGCCGGCACACGCTCGTTAAGCCGCGGTTAACCGCAGCTTCAGGGAGGTAAATGGAGGGAGTACTCCAGCTTCTGGGTGGCCAATTAAGGTCGCCGGCCGGCTTCCCACGGCTCTGGGGAGGCTGAAAAGAAACTGTTTGTTCGGTAGATAGAATCTACCGAACGGCTGTGCAGAAAGGGAGAAATAAATCCTTCTGCACAGTAACATTAACCCTTTAGCTGCCGGTCCATAATCCAAAGGCAGCAGGTGGGCAACCAGGCTCCTCCAATGCAATGTGGCGAGATTGGTCTCGTCACAAGCCAAATGACGTCAAAATCGTCATCAGGAAAAGTTAACTCTTTACTGGATAGGAAGGTTTAGTGAAGCGAGACTGCCCTCTATGGATCAAATACCTAAATTGCGATCTGCAGGTTGACCACACCTTCAGTATCCTATTGGCCTTATCAACTAATGACGTACAGAGAGTCTGGCCCTTTAAAAGTTAGGACAAAGGGAAGAGAGAGGTTAGTTTGGGCATTTAGATTTGGGCATTCAGAGAGATCCAGGACAGATATTCAAGTTCCTGGCACTAACCCTCAAACTCTCTTGGACACAACTCAAGAAACACTCCTTAACACTTAGAATTTTACTGATACTTTCTAACTAACATCACTTTTCTCTATTACTTACACACCTCCATACAACCAATCATACTCGCATCCAAGTTCCTGGGACTACCTACTCATCTGATGAGAACATCTACATAATTGGTAATTATGCTGGTTTTATTTAATTAATCTAAATTAATAAAAATCTAATAGCCTGATATATGACTGGATAAATCACGGTCAGATTTCAATATTTAGACATTTTTGTTAACTAAAGAATATATAGTTATAAACATTCCATTCTGCAGGTGGAATTAAGAATAATTATATATTAATGTGATATTATCACGTGTTAGCATACCGCTGTTTTTATCCAGGTGTATTGATTTGCTCTAAAATAAGATAAGATATCTTTTTAGGCAAATTAAAATTCGGCTTTTGTAAAAATCTGGTAGATTATTCTTATTGGATGGTTCCAGGAAATGATTACTGAGCTGGTTCAAATGTTATTTTAATTGAAAATTACATGAGAATAGGATACTATATGCCTGTGAGGATCTAGCCAGCATTGAAAGGGTTACTCAGTTGATTTAACTGTTACCCAAGGTTTTATGGCTTTTTGCTGGAAGTTTAGCTTTCTGTGTCTGTGATGTACCTTCATAAATCGTGTAAGTCTTGCCAGTTGATGCTGTAGCTTTATACTGTGTTTAGCCATTGCCATTGTGCTTAT
The DNA here is from genome assembly GCA_933207985.1 of Pelobates cultripes. Lineage (NCBI taxonomy): Eukaryota > Metazoa > Chordata > Amphibia > Anura > Pelobatidae > Pelobates > Pelobates cultripes. The sequence goes on along the minus strand of OW240922.1, from coordinate 5,729,363 downwards.
GTTAAACTAAATATTCACTGATTATTATCATGCATGCTGCCTAATATTATTATTATTTTATTTGTCACAATAAATTATATCTATTTTTATAACAAATTGTGATTTTATTTGTATGGAATACATTTCACTTACATGATAACGATCTCTAAGATCTAAGAGTATTGAAATAGTGGGCAATTCTCAACTGTATAATATCATCCCATAAATATCCCCACATATTGGAGGCACTGCTGAGATCATTAAATTGAAATTATATTCCATACAATAATTCTGAGGCGTTGCTATTGAGTAACTCATGCAATATTAATCTTGATATAGAAGAGCGTTTTGTATTGAGATTAAATCAGTGTATAGAAATATGGCCAGCGATCCATCTGTATCAGACAATGCTAAAATCATTGAAAAACTAAGAATAAATACTCTAGTCAATATTCATAAACCTATGAAGAATGATTTATGCTATGAAGATTGGTTGAAGGGCATAGAATGAGAAGCTAAACTAACCATTCTAAGTGATTCACCAATAACATATCTTAAAGAAATTGACAAAGGGGGTTCATCATCTTGGCCTTTCTTTATGACAGGACTTCTGAAGGCGTTAGATGAAAACAAGGTACTGAATGCCAGATTGGTCACATACAGATTGGCGATCTGGGCATTCAAAATGGGAAATACCAAGATTTACTTGCTGAGCATGAAACCCGTCAGGCTGAGCATGAAAAAGAATTGAAAGCTTTGACGGATAAATATGCACAGGAAATAAGTCAGCTTAACCCCTTAAGGACGGAGCCAAATGTACAAGTTGTGATCAAACCAAAATATAAACAAACCACAGAATTTGACATACTTTCATACTAAGTGCACCCACACTTATTATATATTGGTTTGCTCAGGGGAAACAGGGCTTTCATTCCATATCAAACCTTCATATATAGAACTCCATTTTATATGAATAAAATCTAAAAAAGTTAAAAAACTTAAGAAATTTTGATATTTTTCAATTTCTGCATGTCAATTTAACTGATAATGTCACAATACTGTTTGGTTTTACTGTAATAAAACATACATATTTGTATTCAGAAATGTCTCATGAGTAAAACAGTACCCCCCATGTATAGGTTTTATGGTGTTTTTGAAAGTTACATGGTCAAATATACGTCTTGTCTATTTATTTATTTTTTACATAGAAATTTCACAGATTGGTTTGCTGGGCTTAGGTTGCCTTTGAGACCGTATGGCAGCCAAGAAATGTAAGTTACGCCATCATGGCATACCATTTGAAAAAGTAAACATCCCAGGGTATTCAAAATGGGGTATGTCCAGTCTTTTGTAGTAGCCACTTGGGCATAAACGCTAGCCAAAGTTAGTGTTCATTTTTTTTTTTCATTTTTCAAATAAAAACTGTATTTTTGCTGATAATATTATTGTCAGTATATAGTTTACTGCCCTGAAACACTCCTAGTTCTGTTCAGTGATGTCTCACGAGCGGCACGGTATGCCCTATGCATAGGTTTTAGGCGTTTTTTTAAAAAAAGTTGGAGGGTCATATATCCGGCTTATCCATTTATGCTTTTTCACAATGGAATTTGTCAGATTAGTTTGCTGTGTCTAGGCTGCCTTTGAGACCATATGGCAGCCAAGAAATGAAAACTACCCCTTAATGGCATACCATTTGAAAAAGTAGACATCCCAGGGTATTCAAAATGGGGTATGGCCAGTCTTTTGTAGTAGCCACTTGGGCACAAATGCTAGCCAAAGTTAGTGTTCCGGTTTATTTTTTGCGTTTTTCACATAAAAACTGTACTTTTACTGATAATATTAAAGTCTGTATATAGTCTACTGCCCTGAAGCCCCTCCTATGTAACCGCTATACCCAGCATGTTCAGGGTCATGAGGAATTCGTCTCACAAGCACCACGGTACCCCCCATGTATAGGTTTTATGGGGTTTTTGAAAGTTACAGGGTCATATATAAGGCTTATCCATTTATGCTTTTTCACAATGGAATTTGTCAGATTAGTTTGCTGTGTCTAGGCTGCCTTTGAGACCGTATGGCAGCCAAGAAATGAAAACTACCCCTTAATGGCATACCATTTGAAAAAGTAGACATCCCAGGGTATTCAAAATGGGGTATGGCCAGTCTTTTGTAGTAGCGACTTGGGCACAAATGCTAGCCAAAGTTAGTGTTCCGGTTTATTTTTGGCGTTTTTCACATAAAAACTGTACTTTTACTGATAATATTAACGTCTGTATATAGTCTACTGCCCTGAAACCCTCCTAGTTCTGTTCAGTGGTGTCTCACAAGCACCACGGTACCCCCCATGTATAGGTTTTATGGGGTTTTTGAAAGTTACAGGGTCTTATATACGGCTTATCAATTTATGCTTCTTCACATTCAAATTTGTCTGATTAGTCTGCTGTGACAAGGCCGCCTTTGAGACCGTATGGCAGCCAAGAAATGAAAACTACCCCTTAATGGCATACCATTTGAAAAAGTAGACATCCCAAGTTATTCAAAATGGGGTATGGCCAGTCTTTTGTGGTAGCCACTTGGGTACAAATGCTAGCCAAAGTTGGTTCCGTTTTTTTTTTTTCGTTTTTGCATAAAAACTGGATAATATTAATGTCTGCCCCGAAACCCTCCTAGTGTAGTTACTGATAGGTACCCAGCATGCTTCTTCCAGTCCTAGTAACCTGTGACGTAGGTCATGAGGGTTGTAGTGGTGATTAAATAGCTGCGTGTGCTTGAATCTCTCGTTTGTCTGGGTAGTGCCTTATGAGTCACTCTGGTGCATTGGATGGTACCATTGACGGGGCCACCACCTGCTTTGTGCATAGGGTAGTCTACTGCTCCTCGTTCTACTGCATTGCACTTACCATTCTCATTTTCTTGGAGTGAGCCTGCAGGAGTCAGAGATGTAATGATCCACATGTGATTTTGTGCTAAGACTGGGGTTTGTTAGAGGAGAATGTACCAGGAGTCTCCTTGTGTCTGATTGGTCTACGGCAAGTAGGAATCCAAGAAAACGGTAAAAGCTTGTGCTTGATGGAAGAAAAAGCAAGATGGCGTCTGAGAGAACCCGGAAGGATGTAGGCATCCATCTATTCAGACGCTGACCATGAACGGTATGGACCAGGTAACGGGAAAACCAAGATGGGCTCTGAGTGGGAAAGTGCATCAATTCAGACGCTGACCTTCGGTATAGCCAGGTAGGTTAGTGATTAATAGGCTATATAATAACAAAAGTACAGTATTACAGGCCAAAATGTATACAGTGTCATAGTGTGTTAGTGAATTTATAATAATATATAAGCCATAAAGTATTAATTGACATAATAATAAAGATCAATAATGTGAAAGCTCAATATGTTGATATGCACAATATATAATAATATATAAGCTATATTAAGCTGTGTTAGTGCTCTGATAATAATATACATAATAATATAAAGACTACCAGTACAGTGAGTATGAATAATAATCAGTGTAGTGTGTATAGTAAGAGGCTGGATGGACGGAAAGGCCTGTAACAGGATTCCTGGACACAGCTTGCCGCGGAAAAAAAAAAGATGGCGTCTGAGAGAACCCGGAAGTGGATCCTCATTCAACGCTGACCATGAACGGTATGGAGCCAGGTAACGGGTGTCCCTTAAGTAGGCTAGGAGTGAATAACAAGCACCGCCCACAATTACAGGCCAAATGGCCTTCATACATATAAATATAAAGCTCAGTGTTAGTGATTTATAATAATATATATAATAATATAAAGTACAGTATTAGTGACATATAATAATGTAAAGATCAGTGATAGTGAGGTATAATAATATATAATATAAAGCACAGTATTAGTGATGTATAATAATATATAATAATATAAAGCTCAGTGTTAGTGATGTATAATAATATATAATAATATAAAGCTCAGTATCAGTGATGTATAATAATATAAAGCTCAGTGTTAGTGATGTATAATAATATATAATAATATAAAGCACAGTGTTAGTGATGTATAATAATATATAATAATATAAAGCTCAGTATCAGTGATGTATAATAATATATAATAATATAAAGCTCAGTGTCAGTGATGTATAATAATATATAATAATATAAAGCTCAGTGTCAGTAATGTATAATAATAATATAATAATATAAAGCTCAGTATCAGTGATGTATAATAATATATAATAATATAAAGCTCAGTGTTAGTGATGTATAATAATATATAATAATATAAAGCTCAGTATCAGTGATGTATAATAATATATAATAATATAAAGCTCAGTGTCAGTGATGTATAATAATATATAATAATATAAAGCTCAGTGTTAGTGATGTATAATATATAATAATATAAAGCTCAGTGTTAATGATATATAATAATATAAAGCTCAGTGTCAGTAATGTATAATAATATATAATAATATAAAGCTCAGTGTTAGTGATGTATAATATATAATAATATAAAGCTCAGTGTCAGTGATGTATAATAATATATAATAATATAAAGCTCAGTGTCAGTGATGTATAATAATATATAATAATATAAAGCACAGTGTCAGTGATGTATAATAATATATAATAATATAAAGCACAGTGTCAGTGATATATAATAATATATAATAATATAAAGCTCAGTGTTAGTGATGTATAATAATATATAATATATAAAGCTCAGTATTTGGGATGTATAATAATATAGAAAACAATTATCAGTGATGTATAATAATATATATGTATAAAAGCTCAGTATTTAGTGATGTATAATATAATATATAATAATATAAAAGCTCAGTATTTAGTGATGTATAATAATATATAATAATATAAAAGCTCAGTATCCAGTAATGTATAATAATATATAATAATATAAAAGCTCAGTATTAGTGATGTATAATAATATATAATAATATAAAAGATCGAAATTATCAGTGATGTATAATATATAATAATATAAAGCTCAGTGTAAGAGATGTATAATATATAATAATAAAAAGCTCAGTGTTAGTGATGTATAATAATATAAAGCTCAGTGTAAGTGATGTATAATATATAATAATAAAAAGCTCAGTGTTAGTGATGTATAATAATATATAATATAAAGCTCAGTATTAGTGATATATAATATATAATAATATAAAGCTCAGTATTAGTGATATATAATATATAATAATATAAAGCTCAGTATTAGTGATATATAATAATATATAATATAAAGCTCAGTATTAGTGATATATAATATATAATAATATAAAGCTCAGTGTTAGTGATGTATAATATATAATAATATAAAGCTCAGTGTCAGTGATGTATAATAATATATAATAATATAAAGCTCAGTATTAGTGA
>OW240922.1:5713843-5723914 GCA_933207985.1 Pelobates cultripes | reverse complement strand
GATGTATAATAATATATAATAATATAAAGCTCAGTGTCAGTGATGTATAATAATATATAATAATATAAAGCTCAGTGCTAGTGATGTATAATAATATATAATAATATAAAGCTCAGTGTCAGTGATGTATAATAATATATAATAATATAAAGCTCAGTGTCAGTGATGTATAATAATATATAATAATATAAAGCTCAGTATCAGTGATGTATAATAATATATAATAATATAAAGCTCAGTATCAGTGATGTATAATAATATATAATAATATAAAGCTCAGTGTTAGTGATGTATAATAATATATAATAATATAAAGCTCAGTATCAGTGATGTATAATAATATATAATAATATAAAGCTCAGTGTCAGTGATGTATAATAATATATAATAATATAAAGCTCAGTGTCAGTAATGTATAATAATAATATAATAATATAAAGCTCAGTATCAGTGATGTATAATAATATATAATAATATAAAGCTCAGTATCAGTGATGTATAATAATATATAATAATATAAAGCTCAGTGTTAGTAATGTATAATAATATATAATAATATAAAGCTCAGTATCAGTGATGTATAATAATATATAATAATATAAAGCACAGTGTTAGTGATGTATAATAATATATAATAATATAAAGCTCAGTGTCAGTGATGTATAATAATATATAATAATATAAAGCTCAGTGTTAGTGATGTATAATAATATATAATAATATAAAGCTCAGTGTTAGTGATGTATAATAATATATAATAATATAAAGCTCAGTGTTAGGGATGTATAATAATATAAAGCTCAGTGTCAGTGATGTATAATAATATATAATAATATAAAGCTCAGTGTTAGTGATGTATAATAATATATAATAATATAAAGCTCAGTGTCAGTGATGTATAATAATATAAAGCTCAGTGTTAGTGATGTATAATAATATAAAGCTCAGTGTTAGTGATGTATAATAATATAAAGCTCAGTGTTAGTGATGTATAATAATATATAATAATATAAAGCTCAGTGTTAGTGATGTATAATAATATAAAGCTCAGTGTTAGTGATGTATAATAATATATAATAATATAAAGCACAGTGTTAGTGATGTATAATAGTATATAATAATATAAAGCTCAGTATCAGTGATGTATAATAATATATAATAATATAAAGCTCAGTGTCAGTGATGTATAATAATATATAATAATATAAAGCTCAGTGTCAGTGATGTATAATAATATATAATAATATAAAGCTCAGTGTTAGTGATGTATAATAATATATAATAATATAAAGCACAGTGTTAGTGATGTATAATAATATATAATAATATAAAGCTCAGTATTATCAGTAATTTTGTTGTCTAATTAGTGGGACTGACTGTCCAGTCCAAGCAATGAGCGCAGTGCATTATGGGAGTCTTGCTTCATTATTAATCTCCTGCGAAATGTGTTGGATTACGTTTTACCCCACTATTATTATTATTACAACCGGTTTTAGCACAATGACTACAACTCCCGGCGACCTTTGCGCTCGCCTATGACGCAAACACCAGAGGGCCAATCAGCGGCGGCTACTGGCAGCATTTGGAACGCAAAGTAAAGGAATCCTAACAGATGGTTTCCTGTTTCCGGGTGTTAGTTTCCGGTCACGTGTTCATTGTGTGCTCTAGGGATAAAGGTCCGACAGGTTAGTTGTGGTTTATTATTGTGAGTTATTGTAGTGAGACACACAGAGTGTGATATATTATTATTATTATTATATGGGGGTTATATTATATGTGTTATCATATGTGTTTATATTGTTATGTTATATGTGGGTTATATTACTATATATGTTATATGTGGGTTATATTATATGTGGGTTATATTATGATATGTGTTCTGTTATATTATTATGTATTTTGTTATTATATGGATGTTATGTTATATGTGGGTAATATATGTGTGTTTTATTGTGGGTTATATGTGTTATATTATTATATGTGGGTTATGTTCTATGTGGGTTATGTTAAGTTATGTGTAGGTTATATTATATGTGGGTTATATGATACGTGTTATATGTGTATTATATTATATGGGGGTTATATTATTATATATGTGTTATGTTATATGTGATAAATGTGTTTATATTGTTATGTTATATGTGGGTTATGTTATATTTTGCATATGTTATGTTGCATGTGGGTTATGTTATATGTGTGTTTTGTGTTACGTGTGTGTGTGTGTGTTATATGTGTGAGTTATGTTACGTTAAATGCGGCTTGGGTTATGTTATATGTGTGTGTTTATATTATGTGATATTATATACATTATACTGCCTGTAACGGCACCCCAAGGAATAAAAGGGCTAAACCACTGTTTAGTAGATCTTCCCTTCCAGAGATACAGGCACAGCTACTGCAGAACACCAAACTCCCGAACTGCATACAAAATAGCACTCTAAACTCCCGAACTGGAACCTCACGAATAGCTGCTAGCAGACGAACAGGAAAAGCACCCAAGCGACTTACACTCCTGTCAATGAGTGTACACCTGTTGGTATGGTTTTTCCTATTTGGCAATTTACAGCATTCGTATGTTTGGGAGCATCTGAATGCTTCTCCGGTTCGGTGGATTGGTGTCTACACTAGCTGCCTGTATATCTGGAAGGGAATATCTCCTAAACGGCTTTTAACCTCTTATGCCAGGGTGCCGTTACAATACTGTTAAGACACCCCTGGTGTCTTTTAAGGAAAGCCGCCGTTTAGTTCACCTTCCCCCTCCACACTATCATTCTCTCCGTTCGCATAGACTGTGGTATACGAACCACCATCAGGGGAAGCGATAATCTCCCGAACGCGTTCTTTACGAGTATCCAAACTCCTGAACAGAAATCCACAAAACACCATTAGCCGCCGAACAAATATATCCACCAAGCGGCTTTCGGCTCCATCAATCAGTCTCTAGTCGTCGGTAATAAATCCCCCCAATAACGAGACTACGCTCCGCATTGAGGGTCAAACAGGATCTGGCTTTACTGTGGGCTACCCGCCCGTATTTATGCAGGTCTCCCACTTGGTGGACACTCCCCTAGGGGACCAAATGGGAGACTGTAATGACAGATGGACATGGGGACATTTCAGACATACAAATACAACCTTTTCCCACAGTGCAATATGGTTTCCTCCCCTCTGCCCTGGAGATAATTGAGAAGTAATTCAATTATCTCCAGGACAAAGACAAATCGCCATCTTAAATAGAATGCCAGAAAACACACAAAAATATATAATTCCACAACTACCGAACATTTTACATTCGTATCACATATCCCCAGATAGCCTGGATCTACGGGCATATTATTAGCGAATAGCACGCATATCCCATACGCATAGTTCAATCGCCATGGAGTCAAAGTTCTTACAGTCTTTCGGTATGCGATTGACTGCAGGGAAAGGCTATCTGGGTTCAAAACTCCCGAACGGCCGGTGTTCGTATACGTTCGTCGATGGAGCAGGGCGACTCGTCGTTTCAGCGGTGTTCGGCAGAAAAAGTGTCCGTTTTTAGTTCCATGAAATCAATGTCTAACACCGCTGGTCTTTCGTGCGATCTAAAATGGCCGCTGCCTCGTGATCGACATGCGAACGACGGCCACCCTGTATTCGGTTTTAATTGAGAAGTGTCTGCAGTTAACCACAACATTCTAATTGGGATCAAGAGGTTAACCAGCAGCACACTTCTATCCTGGGTGGCCATCCGTTCAGTAGGTTTGTTTGGTAAAAACAAGTCATTCGTATGCATTAGGGATCGACCGATTATCGGTTTTACCGATATAATCGGCCGATATTCGGTATTCTCGGCAATATCGGTATCGGCCAATTCAGATACCGATATTGCCGATAATACCTCCTGGGACCGCCGGGCTCATTACAAACCCGGCGGTCCTGGGGGGGCAGAGAGCAAGCGCTTACTCACCTCCCAGCAGCTCCCCAGTGCAACTCTCGCGAGACCAGCGGCCGTCAGAGCGTTGCCATGGATCACCATGGCAACGCTCCGCGCGACACGCTGGCCGCGAGAGTTGCACTGGGGAGCTGGAGGAGCTGCTGGCAGGTGAGTAAGCGCTTGCTCTCCGCCCCCCCAGCTCAGCCAATACCACCAGGGACTGTCATATCCCCCCTCCCTGGCCAGGTAACAAGCAGGGAGGGGGGACAACAAAAATAAATAAGAATTAATTATACTTTTTTTTTTAAATAATTTAATAAAAAATGCCCCCTCACACACTGCATTATATACACATACACTACACAAACACACTGTATATAATACAGTGTGTGTTTGTATAGTGTGTGTGTGTTGTATACAATGCACACAAATACACTGCATTATATACACACACTATACAAACACACTGTGTGTATAATGCAGTGTGTGTTTGTGTAGTGTGTTTATATAATGCAGTGTGTGTTTGTGTAGTGTTTATATAATGCAGTGTGTGTTTGTATAGTGTGTTTATATGATGCAGTGTGTGTTTGTATAGTGTATGTATATAATTCAGTGTGTTTGTATAGTGTGTGTGTATATAATGCAGTGTGTGTGTTTGTATAGTGTGTGTGTATAATGCAGTGTGTGTTTGTGTAGTGTGTTTATATAATGCAGTGTGTGTTTGTATAGTGTGTGTATATAATTCAGTGTGTTTGTATAGTGTGTGTATATAATGCAGTGTGTGTGTTTGTATAGTGTGTGTGTATAATGCAGTTTGTGTAGTGTGTGTGTATAATACAGTGTGTGTTTGTATAGTGTGTATATAATTCAGTGTGTTTGTATAGTGTGTGTGTATATAATGCAGTGTGTGTTTGTATAGTGTGTGTGTATAATGCAGTTTGTGTAGTGTGTGTGTATAATGCAGTGTGTGTTTGTATAGTGTGTGTATATAATTCAGTGTGTTTGTATAGTGTGTGTGTGTATATAATGCAGTGTGTGTGTTTGTATAGTGTGTTTATATAATGCAGTGTGTGTTTGTATAGTGTGTGTATATAATTCAGTGTGTTTGTATAGTGTGTGTGTATATAATTCAGTGTGTGTTTGTATGGTGTGTGTGTATATAATGCGGTGTGTGTGTGTTTTGTATAGTGTGTGTGTATAATGCAGTCTGTGTTTGTGTAGTGTGTTTATATAATGCAGTGTGTGTTTGTATGAGTGTGTGTATATAATTCAGTGTGTTTTGTATGGTGTGTGTGTGTGTATATAATGCGGTGTGTGTGTTTGTATAGTGTGTGTGTATAATGCAGTGTGTGTGTTTGTGTGGTGTGTGTATATAATTCAGTGTGTTTTGTATAGTGTGTGTGTATATAATGCAGTGTGTGTGTTTGTATAGTGTGTGTTTTATATAATGCAGTGTGTGTGTTTGTTTAGTGTGTTTATATAATGCTGTGTGTGTTTGTGTAGTGTGTTTATATAATGCAGTGTGTTTGTGTAGTGTGTTTATATAATGCAGTGTGTGTTTTGTGTAGTGTGTTTGTGCAGTGTGTGTTTGTGTAGTGTGTATATAATGCAGTGTGTGTGTTTGTGTAGTGTTTATATAATGCAGTGTTTGTGTAGTGTTTATATAATGCAGTGTTTGTGTAGTGTGTTTATATAATGCACACTACACAAACACACTGCATTATATACACACACTCTGCATTATATAAACACACTACATTCACTATACACACACTCTGCATTCATTATATACACACACACACTCTGCATTCATTATATACACACACACTTTAATTTAGTATATGCAGCATTCACTGCATACACTACCCACACCTCTGCTTTCATTATATACACACTACTATGCACACACTGCATCCACTACACAAACACACATTGCATCCTCCACACACACTACACAAACACACAATGCATCCACAACACACACTACACAAACACACACTGCATCCTCTACACACACTACACAAACACACACAGCTCCCCTGTCACACTGCATCCACTGCACGTTGCATGTATATTTTGTGCATTTACCTTTAGAAATAGTTTTTATTTTCCAAAATGGTAAATGTACAGAATATCGGCAAATTATATCGGCTATCGGCCTTAAAGTTCACAGAATATCGGTATAGGTATGGAAACAAAAAATCAGCTATCGGTCGATCCTAGTATGCATGGGCTATAGAAACAGCCATTTCCACGAAAGGAGGGCAAAATAGACGAATCCACCACGCATAGGCATACAGATGGTTCTGTCACACGTCTCCCTCCTTGTGGGACACTCTGGCAGACCCGGTTTGACCCTTTGGCGGGTCAACTTGGGGATGACCGGACTAGGAGGTGGTGGGGATGTCAGTTTGCCGGGACAATCCATCTGTATTCCTGTTCTGCTTACCGGGTCTGTAGCTGATAGTGAAATTGTAAGGTTGTAGCGCCAAACTCCACCTCAGTAGTCTACCATTGTCTCCTGAGACCGGTTAAGCCAGACAAGAGGATTATGGTCAGTCACAAGGGAAAACTCTTGCCCGTATAAGTAGGGACTTAACTTCTTAAGCCAGACCAGGGCCAAACACTCCTTCTCCACTGCCACATAACTCACTTCTCTGGGTAGTAACTTTCGGCTGAGATAAGCGACAGGGTACTCTCCTCCATCTTCCCCAACTTGGCTCAGCACAGCCCCCAGTCCATACATGGAAGCATCTGTATGGACGAGAAAGCATTTGGCAGCCAAGACAGGGGCATTCACAAGAGCCTGTTTTAGTGCTTGGAACGCAGCTTCACAAGCTGGAGACCACAGGACCTGCTTAGGCAAGTTCTTCTTTGTCAGGTCGGTTAGGGGCTTAGCAATAGTGCTGTAGTCAGGGACAAAACGTCGGTAGTACCTTGCCGTCCCCAAGAATGCCAATACCTGGGTCTTAGTGGTAGGTGTCGGCCAGTTAGCCACTGCCTCTACCTTGGCTGTCTCTGGCTGCCACACCCCACTCTGTGACCCAGGTACTGTACTTCAGCCATACCTAGATGGCACTTCTCTGGCTTCAATGTCAGGTCTGCGGCCCGAATCTTGTCCAGTACCACCCCTACATGTACCAGGTGTTCCTCCCAGGACCCACTGTAAATCGCAATGTCGTCCAAGTATGCACAGGCAAATTCTTGGAAGCCATCAAGGAGCCTATCCACCAATCGCTGGAAGGTAGCCGGGGCATTCTTCATCCCAAAGGGCATGACCTTAAATTGGTACAGGCCAAAGGGGGTGACGAATGCCGACTTGGGGATAGCATCCTCAGCCAGGGGGATCTGCCAGTAGCCTTTACACATGGTGGTCAGGTAGCGCCCCTGGCAATACGATCTAGTAACTCGTCTACCCGGGGCATCGTTGAGTCGCCTGTAGTCCACACAGAACCGTGTGGTCCCGTCCTGATTCCAGATGCTGGGTCATCTCCTGTATCTCCTTCCCCATTCCTTCTCGGACTGCTTCAGGGATACGGTAGGGCGGCTGTCGTAGGGGGTTCTGTCCAGGGGTCTCAACCTTATGTACAGCTAGGGTAGTATAACCTGGCTCTTGGGAGAACGTCGTCTGCTTCTCCCACAACAGTTGCTTCGCTTGCACCCTTTCTGTGGGGTTTAACCTGTCCCCTAGCTGTACAAGGTTAGTAAGGTCAGTCTGGGGTTCCCTTTCTAACAAATCAGGAAGGGGTAGATTCTCAGGGTCATCTGCAGCAGGGGTGCATACTGCAGCAATATTCTCAGGTCTCTCCTGATACTCCTTCAGCATGTTCACATGAAAGGACCTCTGAATCCCTTCATCTGCACAGCTGGCTATAAGGTAGGCAGTATCACATATCGGGGCTACTACTCTGTACGGGCCCTGCCAATACGCTTGCATCTTGTTCGCCCTCACAGGCTTGAGCACCAATACCTTCTGCCCAACCTGGACGACTCGCTGTCGGGCACCCTGATCATACCATCTCTTCTGTCTCTCCTGGGCCGCCTGGAGATTCTCTCTTACCATCAGAGACAGTTTCTCCATGCGTTCCCGGAGTTCCAGAACATATGGCACTATGGGGATCCCCTCCTGCTCCGTCTCCCCCTCTCAGTGGCCTCTAATGAGAGAGAAATCCAGTGGTCTGCGGACCCTTCTCCCATAAAGCAACTCAAAGGGGGAGAACCCAGTAGATTCCTGGGGCACCTCTCTGTAAGAAAATAACAGATGAGGCAGGAAACTCTCCCAGTCTCTGCAAGTGTCTGTAAAGGTCCTCCGCATCTGTTTGAGGGTACCGTTAAAGCGCTCGCAGAGACCGTTAGTCTGTGGGTGATAGGGTGAGCTAAGTAACGGTTTAATGCCACACACCTTCCACAGCTGCTGGGTAAGCACAGCAGTGAACTGGGTTCCCTGGTCGGAGAGGATCTCCTTAGGGAACCCGACCCTAGTGAAAATTCTAACCAGGGCATCAGCAACCGTCTCTGCCTCCATATTAGACAGCGCTACTGCCTCTGGATAGCGAGTGGCATTGTCCACCACAGTGAGAATATATTTCTTACCGGATGGACTAGCCCTGGCCAGTGGACCCACAATGTCAACGGCTATGCGGGAAAAGGGCTCCCCTATAATAGGCATTGATAATAACCTAGCCTTAGGGTGGTCCCCCCGCTTTCCTACCCGTTGACATGTGTCACACGTACTACAATACATCCGTACAGCCTGATTAAAGTTGGACCAAAAGAAATTCTGCGTGATCCTATAGGCTGTGCGGCGTGACCCTAGATGTCCAGCTAACGGAACATCATGCCCTATCCGCAGAATCTCCTGCCGGTATTTTGCAGGTACCACTAGCTGTCGATTCGGCAGAGGGGCGACACTCTTCTGGGAAGGCTTAGGGATCCTATAGAGCCTGTCCCCTACCCACTCATACCTCTCCCTCTCTACTCCTTCCTCTGCTCTATCTCGGTACTTCTGGAGAGTCGGGTCTGCCTGGGTTTCCCTCCCAAACTCCTCTGGGGAATCCCAGCTTAAAGGGGCCTGATCCAGGGTACCAGTCAGTGAAGAGGGTCTTACCTGGGTCTCATCAGCAGGCGAGCTGGTTCCGATAGCACGGGTATTCACAGAGTTAACGTCAGCTGGGCCCATCGGGGCATAAGCAGAAACCAAAGGGGCCAAATCATTCCCAAGGAGGACATCAGCGGGCAAGTCCTTCATAACCCCCACATCAACGTGTCTAGCGCCCACTCCCCAATCCAAATGGACCCAGGCAACAGCTAGACGGAACACGGCGCCTCCTGCCACCCTCAATGCCACAGTGTCTCCAGTATGTTGGGTTTTCTGAGACCAAGTTCTTTTGGAGCAGTGTCATGGTTGCTCCTGTGTCTCTCAGTCCGTTTACCACTCTGCCATTCAGCTTCACAGTCTGCCGGTGTTGCTGACGGTTGTCCTGATGGGCTGCTTGTACAGGGTCGGCCTCGTGTAGTATGCCCCAGAATTCCTCCTGCTCTTTACAGTGAGCCGCAGGCTGAGATGGACGCCGATTCCCGCTGGCTGGTCTTCTCCATGACTGGGCTTGGTTGGCATTGTTCAGTGGGCACTCTGGTCGCTTGTGCCCCAACTGTTTACACCCAAAGCACCTAATGGGTTGAGAATAATCCAGGGTGTTGAACCGGGATGGCTAGGTTTAACTGTTAGCTGGCGGTAGTGTTGAAGTGCGGTGTGCTGAGGGTTGGTATACGGCCGGAGCTGGAGCTGCTGGTCTGTTCTCTGTTCTGGCAGGAACTTTAGTAATGGCACTGTCCAATTTGCGGGCGTCTGTATTCATCTGCCAGACGAGCAGCTTTGGGTAAAGTGGAGGATTTTCGATCCCTGACCCACTCTCTGACTCCGGTAGGTAGTCGATCAAAACAGTGTTCCAGCAGAAACACTTGCAGCACCTCTTCCCCAGTTACCGCTTGGCACCCCACCATCCAGTGGGCTGCTGTATGGTGGACTCTACATAGGAGTTGCCAACCTGCTTATTAGTCTCCCTAAATCGCCGTCTGTATGCTTCTGGGTTCACTGCATACCTGGCCAAGAGCGCATCTTTCACCGCTCGGTAGCTGGTGATCTCCTCCTCTCG
>OW240922.1:5683235-5701524 GCA_933207985.1 Pelobates cultripes | reverse complement strand
GCTCTCGGTGTACATATGGTATGAGAGCAGTGAATGGCAGTGAGTACAGAGCTGCTCCGTATTATATACTGTATGAGAAAGTAGTAGATGGCAGCAAGTGTTTGGGGGTAGAGTTGCTCCCAGATGATAGTGTGAGAGGGCATCATATAAACATGGCGGTGAGTACAGATACATTGTGTTCTTTCTGATTCTCTAATGCCACAGCAGGCTGGCAATAGTGGATCAATGAACATGCACCAAGGCCCCAGACGCTGCTTGTGTGATCATATAAAGCACTTAATACAATATAAGAGTTGCAATAAACTGCACTAACATAGAACATAGACTTACTTGTGGAAAGCCTGTCTCCTGGGATTCTCTGTATGTTTTATGAATTGGCCCCCGTAGCACCCTTCTAAGGTATATTCAGGTGAGTGTAGCCCTTGGTTTCACACACACATATATATATATATATATAAATGGAGATCATGACAGCTGTAGTAGTCTCTATCACCCACTTTCAAAAATGCTAACTCCCATTAGCTATAGGTTACTTTATCATAACCTAACAACGGTGCCTGTAATGTAACTGCACCTATAATTACATACTACCAATCTCAGCATTGACCTGTCTCAGTTCACACGAGGTACAGGTTTCATTAGTAGTCTATTAGAACATGACGCCAATGACAATAGAAGGTCAGACCATTTCCATCACACAGTTTGACTATATTGGATCGTACTCTGCCTCCCTCTTTGCTGCCAACATTGTCAAGAAGACATTAGTGATCTGCTCCAGACTCATCCAACATGAAACCTGTAGGCTTTGTGGTCCTGTGATTGGATGTGCACTGTGAGGTCATCACTACAGAGACCTATGACTGAGTACCTGTTACTGAATGTGCTGCATGATGAGGTCAGCACCTATGTGACCATTCAATAATTAACTGAGGAGAACTGATAAGGAAAGTGCACGTTTTATACCAAAATATCTGGCAGTACCAAGGGCATTTACTACAGTATCAGGTAACACAGAATCACCCTGGACACATGTCGTTGGAAAAACAAACAAACAACGTATTCTGCGCAACGTCTGCAAAATACTGAGCCATGAGTCATCCGCTGTGATGGTAGTCACCATCACTGGGGATGCAAGACAGACACTATGGGTGGGCTCCCAAATTCCTTTTGTGTTTTGTCACATTGTGCCTATTATTTGTGCAGGGTATGTGGAATATATTGCTGGTCTGTGCATCTCCCCCTCCCCTCTTTTCCTGTCCTATTGTTTCCCCAGCAGGGCGTTGTCCCCGGGACACTGCCAGACCAGTTTAAACTGGCTGCTCTGTCCCTCCTCAATCTCCCATCAGCCCTTGCTATTGTCTGACCTCACCCTTCCTTGTACTATAGTAATCTATGTAACCTATTGTATGTAAATGAGGCTGTTGAGGGCTTAAACTATGTCAGTAATGTATTCATTAAAGAGTTGCTGTTTAACCTTCACCATGTGTTGTCTGGTGTTTGGTCCAGGGTGGAAAAGGCCCTAAGTGATCCCAGTCAAGCCTCGGCGTCTGGGTCTGAAGTGTTTCAGGGTTCCTGATAGCTACAAGGAAGCAGACTTGGCGGAGGTACTCAGTCGGAGTACTGGAGATCCGTTACATCCGCTAACAAAGCTTATATATCATAAATTACCAGTTTAAACTGGCTGCCCTGTCCCTCCTCAATCTCCCATCAGCCCTTGCTATTGTCTGACCTCACCCTTGCTGTACTATAGTAATCTATGTAAGGGCTGTTCATACGTACAGAGGAAATACAAGAATTACACCCAAACTGCAGCAAATATTACCCAGTTAGCAAGTTATTACTTATCATTACATGTATTAGCTACTTGTAAGCATTCCTGGCATTCCACACACGGGTCCTGGTTCTAACTGTTTGTACAGCAATTTAACCACATACGTTCCAGATGTTTCTACCACAGTACAAACTGCTGAGTTAAGGAATATTCTTGATTTGGTATTTTTTTTAACTTATAATTTGCAATATTCTTTGCACTTCCCAATAATTCCCAGTTAGTTATTAGTAAAATAAAAAATACATGTTCTCACTAACAGTGAACATTGGTGATTTAAAAACAGAACTGTAAATTTCTGGGTGAAATAGCCAGGCTGTGACTGTACCCGAGTAAGACTTTTTTTCTAAATTTAAACCAACTCTTTTGATTAATTCAGTGATGGTGAGTCTATGGCACGCAGTGGCCTCTCTATTGGCATGTGAGCCATACATTTACCACATCACGTGTACTGCTGCCTGCAGTTATCCGTCCTGTGATTACCATAAGGGGACAACTTCTGGTGAGTGTGACTGTTACACAAGCGAGGGGACCATTTCACCATCCAGAGAGGAGAAAAACCTGTCCCTTTCCATGTACTGTGTAAGTACAGGCTTTTATATACTTGGCTCGTGTCAGCTGTGGTGCACTCTGACTGTTATAAGTAACACCTTAAAGGACCACTATAGTGCTAGGAAAAACAAACTTGTATTCCTGGCACTATAGGGTCATTAGGACCCCCCACCCGCTGGGCTGAAGGGGTTAAAACCCCTTCAGCCACTTACCTTTCTCCAGCGCCGGGGAACTCTACTCCCTCTGCCGACATCCTATCCGAATGCACATTTGTGGCAAGAGCCGCGCGTGCATTCAAACCGCCCATAGGAAAGCATTACTAAATGCTTTCCTATGGACGCTGGCGTCTTCTCACTTTGATTTTCACAGTGAGAATCGCGGAAGCGCCTCTAGCGGCTGTCAGTGAGACAGCCACTAGAGGCTGGATTAACCCTCGGTGAAACATATCTGTTTCTCTAAAACTGCTATGTTTTCAGCTGCAGGGTTAAAACTAGAGGTACTTGGAACTCAGACCACTAAATTGAGATGAAGTGGTCTGGGTGCCTACAGTGGTCCTTTAAGTAGCAGAGTTGAATTGGTGATTTTTTCATTTCAGCTATTTCAGAATAGATTTTACAATTCCTTTACCAATATACCATGTGGCAAACCTAGCCACTTGGACATTATTTATCTACTGTCTCTTTAAGGGTTACCGGTATGGTTTTCATGTTCTGTGTTCCAGCGTGTAATGCAATGTAATGTACTGCAATGGTAATGCTGTATTTCCTGCCTGGGCTATCTGCTGAAAGCAGATAGCTGATTCCCGTTCGTTTCATGAACGGCACCTTTGCGGGCCGTTCGGGAACCGAACAAACCATCAGTTAATAGCCCACACACTTAGAGGCGTGTGGCGCCTATTAACTGATTGCAACAATGTTGCAATCAGTAATTAGAGGCTCTCCAAGGTGGCCGTCTTTCGACTACCGACCATGCGGCGGTCGGCCATCTTGGATCCTTTGTTCCCTCAGCGGTGTTCGTGCCGTCGAGTAGCCGTTTTTAGTACCATGCGCTCGACGACCAAACACCGCTGAGCTTCCAGGCCGTTCAGGAGGTCCGGGACGTTCGGTATTCTGTTCCCTTATATGCAATCGGTATTTTGAAGCTATGTTTTAATGAATGTGTTTTTCGTGCGGCGTTCGGTTGTTTTAGCTGGGATCTGAGCGGTAATCTCACGAATGATGCGCTCAGACCCCAGCTATCTACCGAACGTCCATTCGTTTAAATGGACCAGATATTCATAAAGTTATGGAATTTAATGCGAATTGTAAGTTCTGCTGCACGAAGGGATAATCCACTTAACGGTACATTCCTGTGGGAGGATCCCTCTCGTGCAGCAGTGCCTGATGGGAGAAATGTCCTGTACAATAAGTCCCCCATGTAGTCCCCTCTGGGAATGCCCCTGGGAGGGGACTCAGGAAACCCCTTGCATGGGGACTTGTATAAATTGTGGAGCTGAATTAAAAGACCTCAGTTGACTCCCAGCCTACGTGTCGCCTAGTTCTTGGGAAGGAAGGGTTACTGCAGTGCTGTTTGGATTATTGTATGCTGATTCCCTGGATTATCCTTTGTTGTTCCTGTTACCCAGCGGAGATATCGTGGATTATACTGCCTCTCCGCTACATACCAGAATTTACTTTTTAGTAAATATAGCCCTTACATTTTTTTTACAATAATGAGATTATATTTATTACAGTTCTTTTCAATAAAAACGGTTTGCTTTACTGAAATTTGTTTGTTTTTTGTTTCCCTTGTGGCAGAGCCTGCTCCAGTATATCGGATTAACTGGTGCAGGACTCCCAATTATATCATTCTTATAAATATACGTTCTTGGTGACAATAAACTGTTGTTGTTGTTGTACCCCTCACTATGTGTCATCTAGTGTTTGGGGATGAGCTATAATCACTACAGAGCAATATTGTCCAGCAAGGTGGCACTACTGATGGAGATACTTGTGCACTACTGACGGAGTGAGTTCCGTTACATCTGGTGTTCCCTCCTATGGTAGAATTGCCCAGTGAGGAACACCCAACATGGCGAACCAAGGTGATCGGAAGATGGATGGTGAAACATGTTAGTGTTTTTATGCTATATATTGGTTTTATTATTATTGTCCTAAATAAAAAACAAAAAACATTTACTACACTTTGACCTTCCTGATTATATTCCTGAAAATTTTAATTAAAAAACATTTTTAATTTCTTGGTGGAGAACATACCACCTACTCTATATGGGATTGAGTAGAACCTACTTTTTGCTCCCTTTATGTGAGTATACTTTTTTCCAATCAAACAGAGAGCACTGTTAAGACACCTCCAGTGTCTTTAGGCAAAACCGCCGTTTAGTAGACCTTCCCCGGCTGCAGTACAGTCTCCGTTCGCTTAATCTGTAATACACGAACCAAATGCAGGGGAAACGGCAATCTCCCGAACGAGATACGTGAACGGCTCCAAACTCCCGAACGGCAATACACGAACTGCTGGTAACCGTCGAACAGCAATATTCACCAAGCGGCTTCCGTTCCATCCAGCAGTCTCTAAACGTGAAGAAGAAATCCCCCCAATAACGAGACAGAAGCTCCGCATTGAGGGTCAAACAGGATCTGGCTTTACTGTGGGCTACCTGCCCATATTTATGCAGGTCTCCCACCTGGTGGACACTCCCCTAGGGGACCAAATGGGAGACTTAAATGACAGACAGATAGGGGGACATTTCAGACACACAGTCACAGATTTTACCCACAGTGCATTATGATTCCCTCCCCTCTGCCCTGGAGTTAATTACCAAGTAACTCAATTAACTCCAGGACAAAGCCAGTCGCCATCTTAGACATAAAATAATAAAAGACATAGAAATATATAACTACACAAAAACCGAACATTTCCCATTCGTATCACCCATCCCCAGATAGCCTGGATCTGAGTGCATACAGGGAGTGCAGAATTATTAGGCAAATTAGTTTTTTGACCACATCATCCTCTTTATGCATGTTGTCTTACTCCAAGCTGTATAGGCTCGAAAGCCTACTACCAATTAAGCATATTAGGTGATGTGCATCTCTGTAATGAGAAGGGGTGTGGTCTAATGACATCAACACCCTATATCAGGTGTGCATAATTATTAGGCAACTTCCTTTCCTTTGGCAAAATGGGTCAAAAGAAGACTTGACAGGCTCAGAAAAGTCAAAAATAGTGAGATATCTTGCAGAGGGATGCAGCACTCTTAAAATTGCAAAGCTTCTGAAGCGTGATCATCGAACAATCAAGCGTTTCATTCAAAATAGTCAACAGGGTCGCAAGAAGCGTGTGGAAAAACCAAGGCGCAAAAATAACTGCCCATGAACTGAGAAAAGTCAAGCGTGCAGCTGCCACGATGCCACTTGCCACCAGTTTGGCCATATTTCAGAGCTGCAACATCACTGGAGTGCCCAAAAGCACAAGGTGTGCAATACTCAGAGACATGGCCAAGGTAAGAAAGGCTGAAAGATGACCACCACTGAACAAGACACACAAGCTGAAACGTCAAGACTGGGACAAGAAATATCTCAAGACTGATTTTTCTAAGGTTTTATGGACTGATGAAATGAGAGTGAGTCTTGATGGGCCAGATGGATGGGCCCGCGGCTGGATTGGTAAAGGGCAGAGAGCTCCAGTCCGACTCAGACGCCAGCAAGGTGGAGGTGGAGTACTGGTTTGGGCTGGTATCATCAAAGATGAGCTTGTGGGGCCTTTTCGGGTTGAGGATGGAGTCATGCTCAACTCCCAGTCCTACTGCCAGTTCCTGGAAGACACCTTCTTCAAGCAGTGGTACAGGAAGAAGTCTGCATCCTTCAAGAAAAACATGATTTTCATGCAGGATAATGCTCCATCACACGCGTCCAAGTACTCCACAGCATGGCTGGCAAGAAAGGGTATAAAAGAAGAAAATCTAATGACATGGCCTCCTTGTTCACCTGATCTGAACCCCATTGAGAACCTGCGGTCCATCATCAAATGTGAGATTTACAAGGAGGAAAACAGTACACCTCTCTGAACAGTGTCTGGGAGGCTGTGGTTGCTGCTGCACGCAATGTTGATGGTGAACAGATCAAAACACGGACAGAATCCATGGATGGCAGGCTTTTGAGTGTCCTTGCAAAGAAAGGTGGCTATATTGGTCACTGATTTGTTTTTGTTTTGTTTTTGAATGTCAGAAATGTATATTTGTGAATGTTGAGATGTTATATTGGTTTCACTGGTAATAATAAATAATTGAAATGGGTATATATTTGTTTTTGTTAAGTTGCCTAATAATTATGCACAGTAATAGTCACCTGCACACACAGATATCCCCCTAACATAGCTATAACTAAAAACAAACTAAAAACTGCTTCCAAAAATATTCAGCTTTGATATTAATGAGTTTTTTTGGGTTCATTGAGAACATGGTTGTTGTTCAATAATAAAATTAATCCTCAAAAATACAACTTGCCTAATAATTCTGCACTCCCTGTATTATTAGCGAATAGCGCTCAGATCCCACACACATAGTTCAATCGCCATGGAGTCAAAGTTCTTACAGTCTTTCGGTATACGAATGACTCCATGGGAAGGCTATCTGGGTTAAGTCTTTTCGTATGCTCCAAATCTCCTGAACGGCCGGTGTTCGCATGCTTTCGTGGAGGCAGCCAGGCGTTCCGTTGTTTCAGCGGTGTTCGGCAGAAAAAGTGTCCGCTTTTAGTTCCATAGAAATAGAGCCGAACACCGCTGGGCTTTCGCTTGGTTTAAAATGGCCGCTGCCTCGTGGTCGACATACGAAAGACGACCACCCTGAATTCGGTTTAATTGAGAAGTGTCTGCGGTTAACCACAACGTTCTAATTGGGATCACTACGTTAACCAACAGCACACTCCTCTCTTGGGTGGCCGTTCGTTCGGCAGGTTTGTTCGGGAAAAAAAGAGTCATTCGAATGGCTGGGCTATAGAAACCAGCCATTCATACGAACGGGAAACAAACAGACGAATGCAAGCAGACAGATGGTTCTGTCACAAGCGCTATATTTTTTCCAACCGACACCAGACAGATGTGAGGACACTCTGAAGGTGCTGCATCCCTGCATCCCGTTTCATGCAGAACCTATTCACCGCCAGAAAGAAGAGACTTTGGTTTAGGAAGTACAAGCTGGAACACCAACATCAAAAACAAGTGCTAGAAATCCCCTGTTGTACATATTTGAACAAACAATTTAGTGTAAATCAGTGCAAAACACAGCAAATATCTGTAAAAGGTTATTTGCTTGTAAGTATCAATATATTTTAAATATCACCTTTAAAGTGCTGAAGCATAAACAATATTAAAAATTTTTTTATTATACAATACTTAATAGCAACAGGATTTTCAGATAAGTTGGGACCTCAAAACCAAAATGAATACATAAGAGTGCAGATTGTCGATTGTCTATTGTATATATATATATGTATTAAGGCAATTTGGCCTGTATTTGTGGGGGGTGCTTGGTATCCACTCCTAGCCTACTTAGGGCACACCCCTTACCTTGCTCCTTACCGTTCGAGGTCAGCGTTGAATGAGGATCCACTTCCGGCTTCTCTCAGACGCCATCTTGGTTTTCAGTATCCACAAGTTTTTCCGCGGCAAGCTGTGTACAGGAATCCTGTTCCAGGCCTTTCCGTTCGTCCAGCCTCTTCTGGCCCCGGTCATCATCGTAGATCGCGCCCCAGGGACTCCTAAACCGTAAGTTAGACCTACCTGTCACGCCAGGATCGGTTCCCACGGCATCCAGAACAGCACGGGTCCTCGCTTTACGGTCTTTCCCTGTTATGTGGCAAATGTACAAGCCGTTCGCTGTTTCATTTCGTGCGGTATTCGGCTAATCAGTATATTAGTTAAAGGTTGTCATTTCGCATAAAACTGTTCCGTGTTACAGTGAAACAAGTTATCCTTTCGGTTGTTTCGCCGTTCGGCACTTATTCATGATATGCTTAAACACGCTTACACGTTCGCATAAAATTTCATGCTGATAAACTGTTCGTTTCAGTTTCTGTTTCCCTTGCCATAGGGTTCGGTTTTTCTTGCTAAAATGTATTTCGCATAAATCCTTTCGTGGATTACATTCATCATTTCATGTATATACCATTCGGTTAACAATTTGCTTTGCTTAAAGATATATAGATTAATTCTATTACTATTTAGAGGTATCAGTATTGTATTGGTTTCCATAACAAACCAGCTCAAATATCTGTATGAATCATTTTGATGTCCACACTTTCAGGGGTTTTTCCACACTTTTCCATTTCAGTCATATTGGTTCAGCCTACAATTACAGGCCTCATTTCTGTGTTTTAAACTACGACACAACATATACATAAGGATACAGTTTCCTTTTCCAAGCCATTAATTCTCGGGTTGAATCACACGTACTGATCCAACCAATCATACGTTTTTTACATTACAGTAATATTATATACAACTTTACATCACTTCAAACAATTGTTTTTATCCCTTTGTTGTTGTCAATCATATATCAGCATAATGCATTCACATATAGGCCACGGCCTCCTCCACCCCCTCCTCTTTTTCATTTGACACCCATCATACATCCCCCCCTCTGTTTCTAGCCAGAATTTTGGCATTAAAGACACAGCATCACTTGGCCTTTGTAACACATTTATATTGTCATGGTATATCACTACACTACATTTACCATTAAAACTCCAATCAAATCCTTAAACACCGCTGGTACGGGTGTAACGAGAATATACCCCAACACGCAGGATTCAGCTAAACAAAAGACAACACAGAGGAGAGATACGTCTACCGGACCTTAGAATGGCCGGACTCGACGTATATGAGAGGAGACAGAGTCAGGAACAATCCGAAATCAAGGGCACAGAGAGACAGCGTAAACTAGGACAAGCCGGGGTCTCGTACACAGTAAACAACAAGCCGACAACCAGAACAGAAGGATAAAGAGAAAACGTAGTCAGAAACAAAGCCAAGGTCAATACGGAGAAACACAACTGAACACAACAAGCGCTAAAGGGAACTGATACAGAAACCACGATACGGCAAGGAACAAAGGGAAGAAGGTGAGTATAAATACCTAAACATCTAATTTGATTGGTCCCTGTCACATCCACGCCCCCAAAAGGTAAGTGTATGGGGAGTGTGGTATGACAGGGACCAATGGGATGCCTTTTCCAATTTAGGCACCCACTGTCCCTTTAAGAGCGCGCCCGATACCCGCGGCGTGCTCTTAGAGTTAGGTGGAACACGTGACCGCTTTCCAGTCACAGCGGTCGGCTGAGCCGCGCGCGGCTCGTGCAGCAGCAGGACCGCGCGCGGCTCGAACAGAGGACCCCGGCCGGCCCCTGGAAAGGGTAAGTACCGCTACATTACCCCCCCCTGAGGACACGCCCTCCGGGCGGGGAGGGCCCAGCCTGGCAGGAAAACGAGAATGGAAAGAGCGCACAAGACGAGGAGCGTGAACCGCATCAGCGGAAATCCAACTATGCTCCTCAGGCCCATAGCCCTTCCAATGCACTAGGTACTGAAGTCGGCCCCTAAGGAAACGAGAGTCAAGAACTGCAGAAACTTCAAATTCCTCATGACCCTCCACAGAAACAGGAGGTGGAGGAGGTGCATGTCGGGTATAGCGGTTGCGTACGAAAGGCTTCAACAACGAGGTGTGAAAGACATTAGGAATACGCAGATTCTTAGGGAGACCCAAGGCATACGAAACAGGATTAACCTTATGCAGAATACGATAAGGACCAATAAAGCGGGGAGCCAATTTCATAGAAGGCACCCGGAGGCGAATGTTTCGCGGAGAAAGCAGAACCCTGTCCCCCACAACATAAGAAGGAGCCGCCCTGCGATGCTTGTCAGCCTGCACCTTCTGGCGAGCAGCGGAATCCACCAAAGAACGCTGAACCTGCTCCCAAGTATTACGCAAATTAGCCAAATGTTCATCCAGAACTGGCATGCCCTGTGAGGAGAAAGCAGCCGGAAGAACAACAGGATGTTGGCCATATACAACGTAAAAAGGACTCTTGCCGGAAGAATCATGAGTAGCGTTATTCCGAGCAAACTCAGCCCAAGGAAGAAGGTCAGACCAATTGTTCTGATGGTGGGATACGAAACAACGAAGGTACTGCTCCAGAGATTGATTGGCACGTTCGGCAGCTCCATTAGACTGGGGGTGGTAAGCGGAAGAAAATGAGAGAGAAATGCCCATTTCCGAACAAAAGGCTTTCCAGAACCTGGAAATAAATTGGCTACCCCTATCAGATACAATAGATACGGGAATGCCGTGTAATCGAAACACCTCTCTGGCAAAAACAAGTGCTAGTTCCCTGGACGTGGGCAGCTTGTGAAGAGACACAAAGTGAGCCATCTTGGAAAACCGATCCACTATCATTAGGATAACTGTGTTACCATTCGAGGGAGGTAATTCAACAATAAAATCCATGGACAGGTTAGACCAAGGTCTCTCGGGAATAGGTAACGGATGCAACAGCCCACAAGGAACCCTACGAGAAGATTTCATACAGGCACAAGTAGTACAAGCACCTATATAGTCAGTGACATCCTTGCGTAAGGAATCCCACCAAAAATACTGAGAAACCGCTGACACCGTTTTGGAAATACCAGGATGTCCAGCAGTCTTAGTGTCATGATACAACGACAGAATCTCCCGTCTCTCGGGAAAATCAACGAACAGTTTATCAGTAGGTCTCTCGCTAGGTGCCATGTTTTGTTTCGCTTGTATGGCCTGCAAGAGGGACGAAGAAATAGACAAAACAGTGGTAGCGATTATCCTTTCTGGGGGAATCAAAGGAGTAACATCAATCTCCTGTTTGTCAGCAGTTTCGAACTGTCTGGACAGAGCGTCTGCTTTAGTGTTGCGGTCACCTGGCCTATAGGTGATAATGTAATTGAAATGGGACAAAAATAGTGACCACCTAGCTTGCCGAGAAGACAATCTTTTAGCCTCACTAAGGTAGGATAGGTTCTTGTGATCTGTAAATATGAGAATAGGATCTTTAGTTCCTTCTAACAAATGTCTCCATTCTTTCAGTGCTAAAATAATAGCAAGGAGTTCGCGATTACCCACATCATAATTCTTTTCTGCTTTGGACATTTGTTTGGAGAAGAAGCCACAAGGATGCAATGGCTTTTCAGGCGACTCTCTTTGGGATAAGACAGCACCTACCCCGATATCAGAAGCATCAACTTCAAGAATATAGGGCAGTGTGGGGATAGGGTGCTGTAAAATAGGTGCAGAAGCGAATGTAGTTTTAAGAAACTCAAAAGCCTGAAGTGCCTCGGGAGACCAGACACGAGTATTGCCTCCCTTTCTTGTCATACGGGTGATAGGCGCTACAATAGAGGAAAAACCTTTAATAAAGCGTCTATAATAATTAGAGAAACCAAGAAAACGCTGAATGGCTTTCAAACCTTGTGGAAGAGGCCATTCCATGACAGCAGAAAGCTTCTGGGGATCCATACGAAAACCTTTAGCGGAAATTAAATACCCCAAAAACTGGACTTCGGATTGGTCAAATAGACATTTTTCCAGTTTACAATAAAGACCATTAGCAAGAAGGGTCTTCAGAACTGTCATAACATGCCTGTGATGAGTGTGTAAATCTGTAGAGTATATTAATATGTCGTCTAAGTACACAATTACAAATGTGTGAATAAAGTCTCTTAAAACGTCATTGATAAATTCTTGAAATACTGCTGGGGCATTGCATAGACCAAATGGCATAACAGTATACTCGTAATGGCCAGATCTAGTGTTGAATGCCGTTTTCCATTCGTGGTCTTTCTTAATACGTATTAAATTGTATGCACCTCTAAGATCCAATTTAGTGAATACAGTAGCATGTTTGAGTCTGTCAAATAATTCCGTGATTAAAGGTATAGGATATGCATTTTTGATGGTGATTTTATTTAGACCTCTATAATCGATACACGGTCTTAAATCACCTTCTTTCTTTGATACAAAGAAGAACCCCGCTCCAGCCGGAGAAGAGGATCTCCTAATAAACCCCTTTTCTAATGATTCCTTAATATACTCCTCCATGACACGGTTTTCTTGAACAGATAAAGGGTACACCCTGCCCTTTGGAGGTATTGTGCCAGGCAATAAATCGATAGCACAATCGTAGGGTCTGTGAGGTGGTAATTTGTCAGCCTCCCTTTTATCGAAGACAGTTTTGAGAAATAAGTACTGAGGGGGTATAACAGTGGACAAAGGAGGAGTTGTAGGAACATTAATAGAATTCAAAGGGGTGACTTCAATAGTACAGGACTTATGTCAGGCATCGCTCCATGATCTTATTTGCCCTGACTCCCAATCGAAAATGGGATTGTGAGTACGTAACCATGGGTACCCTAACACAATGTGAGAAGAGGGAGATGTGATGACCTGGAATCAAATGGTTTCAAAGTGTAAAACCCCTGTATACATGTGTAATGGTACAGTTTCATGAGTAACAATTGGAGAACTTAATGGTCTACCATCTATGGCCTCAATGGCCAAGGGTATCTCCCTTTCTCTGACGGGAATGTTATTTTTCGTAACAAACTCAGAGTCAATAAAGTTCTCAGCAGCCCCAGAATCAACCAAGGCTAATATGCATTCTGCTATACAACTCACCCCCATATGAAGGGAAACAGGGAGAAGCAAACGATTAGGAGGCAATTTAGGAGACTTAGAGATCACACCCAAGGCCAGTCCCCTATAAGGTCTTAGGTGCGAGAGTTTTCCGGACGCAAAGGACATTCCCTTACCATATGGTCTCGCCTACCACAGTATAGGCAGAGTCCATTCCTTCTTCTAAGTAGTTTTTCAGTATCCGAGAGTTTGGCAACCCCTAATTGCATGGGTTCCTCCTCGGGTACTTTAACACTCTCAGGTTTATCAACTCTAGGGTTAATAGATGTGACCAGACGTCTATTCTTGTTTTTGGTATAGAGCCTGTCGCGAATTCTATTATCTATATCAATGAGGTAGTCAATAAGATCCTCTAATGGAATAGGAAGCTCCCTTGCCGCTACCTCATCTAATATAGTGTCAGATAAACCTTCCATGAACGCAGTAGTTAACCCATTATTGGTCCAATCTACCTGTGAAGCAAGGGTACGAAACTGAATAGCATAATCCGCCACAGACCTAGACCCCTGTTTAATCCTCATTAATGCTCTTGCGGCATTCTTTGACCTCTTTGTTGTGTCAAAAGTTCTACGAAAAGCCGCAAGAAAACTATTGAAATCATGAACCATAGGTCCATTGGCCTCCCAAATAGGATTTGCCCACTCTAGTGCTTTGTCAGTAAGTTGATGCATCAAAAACCCCACTTTAGACCTATCAGTGGGAAAGGAATGAGGATACATCTCAAGGTGGAATTCTATTTGATTAATAAAACCTCTGCATGTCTTGGCTTCCCCTCCATACCTAGGAGGAGGTGTTAAATGGGGCGAAGCATTGGTTGAATTGGATACTTCGGGAGGATGAGGTGTAGGAGGGTTAGGTGCGGTTGCAGGAATGGTTCTAGACAAGAGCGTCTGGAGAGCCTGTGCTATCTGATCCATACGGTGATCCTGCTCTACAAACCTTGCCTCGTGAGAAGCCATTTGCTGAGCCAAATCTGCGGGGTCCATGGCCCTATCGTAATGTAACGAGAATATACCCCAACACGCAGGATTCAGCTAAACAAAAGACAACACAGAGGAGAGATACGTCTACCGGACCTTAGAATGGCCGGACTCGACGTATATGAGAGGAGACAGAGTCAGGAACAATCCGAAATCAAGGGCACAGAGAGACAGCGTAAACTAGGACAAGCCGGGGTCTGGTACACAGTAAACAACAAGCCGACAACCAGAACAGAAGGATAAAGAGAAAACGTAGTCAGAAACAAAGCCAAGGTCAATACGGAGAAACACAACTGAACACAACAAGCGCTAAAGGGAACTGATACAGAAACCACGATAGGGCAAGGAACAAAGGGAAAGAAGGTGAGTATAAATACCTAAACATCTAATTTGATTGGTCCCTGTCACATCCACGCCCCCAAAAGGTAAGTGTATGGGGAGTGTGGCATGACAGGGACCAATGGGATGCCTTTTCCAATTTAGGCACCCACTGTCCCTTTAAGAGCGCGCCCGATACCCGCGGCGCGCTCTTAGAGTTAGGTGGAACACGTGACCGCTTTCCAGTCACAGCGGTCGGCTGAGCCGCGCGCTGCTCGTGCAGCAGCAGGACCGCGCGCGGCTCGAACAGAGGACCCCGGCCGGCCCCTGGAAAGGGTAAGTACCGCTACAACGGGCTACAGAGTCTACATCATTCCCACACAGTCCACACTCACTATATTACCCTTTTCTTTATTTTACCCGTTTCAGGCTGTCCAGGTCTATATATATATTTCACCACATGAATTCGCTGTGAGATATTCATACTACCAGGTACGTACGCCTGCTCATATGGTATTCTGCCATACATTTCATTTCTCCCCCCTAGGTTAGAGTACTGGCAATAGGATCAAAGGCTCCCCAATAGGTATTTACCCCTTCTTGGCATTTGCCATCAGTTAGTGGTCCAGCGAGGCCAACACCCCGCCTCAACGTTTCGGAGGCAAACACCCATCGGGCCACACGTGAGCTAGTCGCCTTGCATGTCGCATAGAGAGGGCCTCACTTGTCACTCCCTTTCCCTGTTTTTCTGTGTTACAGTCACTGAGAGGCCTACAATCCTGCCACTACGACGTGTGGCCTCAAATCCTCTCATGCCAATGCATAGATAGAGCCTCTCAAGCCACTTGGCAACTAGTAGGGCCTCACCTGTCACCAAATAAGTGTAATGTTTCGCCATCTGGCTCAGCTAGCCTGCCAGTACGATCTTGGTGGTTTTCATACACTAATTAATTGTTTTATTTTTAGTATGTCTCAGGAAGGGGTAGAGGATTTCTCCCTGCCTAGCACTCCGGCTAGAGCTATCACTCCTACACAAGGAGGAGAGGTAACTAGTCCAGCATCGATCAGATCCTGGACGATCCCTCGTATAACTACGGAATTGAGGAGGTGTTCCAGAGAAATTGGCCAGAGACAAACTGGGATGCCCGATCAAGTTTCTGGGCAAGTCCCAGATATGTAATAATTTCAATGTTGGGTCTTGTAATTATAGCGGTTGCAGATTATTGCATATCTGTTTAAAATGTTTTAGGGCACATGCAAAAACCATGTGTCCAAATAAAATGTACTCTAAGCCTTACCTAACGTCCATAAATATTTCAGTTTTTACAGCATTTCTGTCACATCACCCGTCTAAACACTTGGTAGACTTTCTTATCTCTGGTTTAACAGAAGGCTTCCACACAGGTATTCTACACATACCGTCCGGGATTCTGGAATGCCCTAATCTACAATCGGCACAACACAACCACACAGCTGTTGACACTCTCAAAGCCCAAGAAGTTGCTGAGGGTTTCTTATTGGGGCCTTTCAAGGCTTCTCCGTTCAAAGAATGTCGCACTAACCCCATTAGTATTGTCACAGGGAAATCTTCCCTTAAACAGTGACTCATCATTGACCTATCTGCACCACACTCATCGGCTAACCCCAGTCTTAATTCCCTCATACCTTCCGAAGAATTCTCCCTGCAATACAACACCATAGACCACGCCATTACAGCTATCATACAAGCAGGGGTCGGAGCATGGCTTAGTAAGACCGATATTACTAATGCCTTTAAATTGCTGCCAATCCACCCCACACTGTGGCACCTGCATGGCATCAAGTGGTCCGGGAACTACTATTTTTTCTCCCGTTTAACTTTTGGGTCCAAAAGTAGCCCATCTATTTTTGATACATTTGCCGAAGCATTGTGCTGGTTACTATTGAGCATAGCCAGATGCCCTATTGTATTACACTACCTGGATGATATCTTACTGGTCGAGGAGAATACTTCCCCTCCCAGTAGCCTCAAAGCTACCACCAAGCTATTCGAGCAGCTAGGTGTTCCAATCTCATCAAAGAAAACAGAGGGGCCAGACACGATTATCACATTCCTGGTTATTCAATTAGACTCAACCACAATGCAAGCAAGCCTGCCACACGACAAGATAGAGAAAATTCTTACCTACATCGACCACTATCTTCAGCTTGGTACTTGCAACCGCAAAGAACTACAGTCCTTGCTGGGTTCACTAAATTTTGCCATGCGTATCATACCTCAAGGCCGCTTCTTCATATCACGCCTCCTGTATCTTTTTCCACTCTTCCTACACGACACACACAGGTTGTCCTTAGATACTCAAGCTACTGCAGACTTACACATGTGGAAGAAATTTTTAACCACTTGAAATGGTAAAAGTATGTTCCACCCTCAATTGACTGACTCATCACCTACCATTTGGTCAGATGCGGCATCTACCACAGGTTTTGCAGCAATTTTTGGGAACGAATGGCTTTGGGGCAGCTGGCCCACAGCAGTTCAGGATTTGGAAGGTTTTTCCACTACCTCAGCTCTCTTTGAGATCTATCCCATCGTGGCGGCTGTCGTAGCATGGGGTCATTTATGGGCAAACATGCAAGTACGTTGCTACTCAGATAACCAGGCAACCTGTCACATCATCAACAAAGATCGTTCCAAATCCCTTACGATCATGAGATTTCTGAGGAAACTCACTTGGTTGGCGGCCTGTCATAATTTCTTTCTATATTGTTTCCATGTTCCAGGAATATGTAACACAGCTGCTGACAGTTTGCGCTCCCGTCAGCTGCGCTCACAGCCACCACTACTCCAACATTTCACCAACTAATACTGGACTAGAGACCATCATGCGTCATAGCAGGGCACTGTCCCAATTGGCACTGTCAAAAAATACGCACAAAACATCCAACAGGGCTTTTGCATTATTCAAAAGATTCCTTTTGGAACATAACATCATGCAACCTTGTCATGACATCTTTTTGGGGTTTTGCTTCTTTTTGCCACCTTAAACTTAAAATGTCATACAACACCATCAAACTTTATCTCACAGGCATTCAACACCATATGCTAATCTTACAACCAAACAACACACGTTTCATGGCATCTCACTAGATCAAGACTATCCTCAAAGGCATTCAGAGATCTGAACCCACACGTACATCACAGAGGCTACCCATAGACAACCATATCTTCAAAGCATTGTCTGACCTGCTTGATTTAAACCCTTTTGACACCAACACAAATTCTGTCATCAAAGCAGCAATATACATATCTTTCTATGGATTCCTAAGACCTAGAGAATTCACTACAACCAACGTGACACTATCTACTCCTATTCTCCTCTATTCCCACTTAGCAAAACACATGGATCATTACATCCTGACTCTACCTCACTCCAAAACCAGTCAGCATGCACCAGTACAAATAACATACTATCCCACACACAAGAGGTGGTATCCCGTCAAGATTATTGATGCATACATTCAACATCATAATTTACTACCATCACAACCATTATTCCTACTACAAAGTTCGGTACTCACCACTACAACCTTCATGACCTACGTCAGGTCTTTACTCACTCAAATGGGCCTCAACGCAGCTAACTACTCAGGGCACTCCTTCCGCATAGGGGCAGCATCCACAGCCTCCAGTGTCAACATTCCAGTTCATGTTATAAAAACAGTGGGGTGCAGGAAATCATCTGCTTACTCACAGTACATACCGAACCCAGTACAAGAATTAAGGGATGCTTTCAAAAACTTTCAAAAACATGTCTGGTTGATATATGTATTCTGTATTGGTTGTCTGTAATAAATTTGATTACTTAATTTTTGCCCTCTTCTTTCTCAGGCCTACCTCATTGTCGGTTCTGG
>OW240922.1:5594149-5659941 GCA_933207985.1 Pelobates cultripes | reverse complement strand
TCAAAACACACGAAAAGAACCGATTACTTTTAGTGAACCTGGTCCTGAAACTCCCGAACGTCCTGGAGGCTCAGCGGTGTTCGTGCCGTCGAATAACTATTGGTAATGCTATGCGTTCGACAACACGGACCCGCTGAAGAACAAGGGATCCAAGATGGCCGCCCGCCGCATGGTCGGTAGTCGAACGACGGCCACCCAGGAGAGCCTCTAATTACCGATTGCAACATTGTTGCAATCGGTTAACTAGCGCCACACGCCTCTAAGTGTGTGGGCTATTAGGGGGTGTCGCGTTCGTTTCACGAACGGCCCTCCAAAGTGCCGTTCGTGAAACGAACGAGAATCCCCATACAAACCGCCATTGGCATTCGGCGAAACCAGTAATTACAGTCTCCACAGAAATACATCTAGCACATACATAGGAATACAACGCATCTCTCTCCAGACCTGTAGGCAACCCTTAAAGGCACAGTCTCTAGTTATTGTCCAAGTGGCTAGGTTTGCCACAATGCTCCCCCAGAACCAAGCCGGCATACACAGTCTGATCCCAACGGATCGGCTTGGGGATGTCCGGAGGAGTACTCACGAATCACGGCTCCAAGTCTGTTTGTCTAGACAACCCG
This sequence comes from Pelobates cultripes, assembly GCA_933207985.1. Lineage (NCBI taxonomy): Eukaryota > Metazoa > Chordata > Amphibia > Anura > Pelobatidae > Pelobates > Pelobates cultripes. Next base: position 5,659,321 of record OW240922.1, on the reverse strand, counting down.
TCGGCGTTGCCATTCTGCTTCCCAGGGCGGAAGTGGATAGTAAAGTCAAAAGGCTGCAGCGCCAAACTCCAGCGCAGCAGCCTGGCATTGTCTCCGGACACCCTGTTCAGCCAAACCAACGGGTTGTGATCCGTGAGTAAAGTGAAGGGTTGCCCGTATAAGTAGGGTTGCAACTTCTTGAGGGCCCACACCACAGCCAGGCACTCCTTTTCAATGGCGGCGTAGCTTACTTCCCTGGGTAAAAGTTTTTGGCTTAGGTAAGCTACGGGGTGCTCGCCGCCATCGGGTCCAACTTGGCTCAGTACTGCTCCCAATCCAAACATAGAAGCGTCTGTGTGGACGAGAAAGCGTTTAGTTGGATCAGGAGCAGAAAGTACAGGAGAATTAACCAGCGCCGTGTTGAGCTGTTGGAACGCCTGCTCACACTCTGGGGCCCAGACTACTAACTTAGGGAGGTTCTTGCGGGTCAGGTCTGTGAGGGGTTTGGCGAGGGCGCTATAGTTGGCCACAAACTTCCGGTAATACCCGGCGGTCCCTAAAAAGGCGAGCATTTGTGTCTTGGTGCGAGGGGTAGGCCATTGGGCGACTGCCTCTATTTTAGCAGGTTCGGGTTTCTGTTGCCCACTCCCTACCCGGTGTCCCAGATACTGGACTTCCGCCATACCGATATGGCATTTGCTGGGTTTTAGGGTCAGTCCGGCCTCTCGGATTCGGTCTAGAATGGCTCCTATGTGCACCAGATGTTCGGGCCAGGAGTGGCTGAATATGGCGATATCATCTAGATACGCGCAGGCATACTCCTGGAACCCATCTAACAGTCTGTCCACCATTCTCTGGAAGGTAGCTGGAGCGTTTTTCATCCCGAATGGCATGACCTTAAACTGATACAGGCCAAACGGGGTGACAAAAGCCGACTTAGGGATGGCGTCGTCCGCTAAGGGAATCTGCCAGTACCCCTTGCACAAGTCTATAGTGGTTAGGTACTGACCCCTGGCCATTTTGTTGAGGAGTTCGTCTATTCGGGGCATGGGATATGCGTCAGAGGTCGTTTTATCGTTGAGCCGTCGATAGTCTACGCAGAAACGGGTCGTCCCGTCCCGTTTCGGCACCAGTACTACCGGGGAGGCCCAGGGGCTGTCCGAGTGCTCTATTACTCCTAGCTGGATCATCTCCTCAATTTCCTTGCGCATATTCTCCTTGACTGCTTCTGGAGTGCGGTAGGGGGGTTGGCGCAAGGGGGTCGAATCTAACGTTTCTACCTTATGGGTAGCCAACGGGGTATAGCCGGGTAAATTGGAAAACGTCGCCTTCTTTTCCCGAAGCAACTTTTGTACCTGGGCCCGTTCTTGGGTATTTAATCTTTCTCCTAACTGTACCTCTCCCAGATCTCCGCTCTGGCCCTCTTGGTCTAGGAGATCGGGTAGGGGTAGGTTATCAAAATCTTCCGTGGCAGGGGCACAGATTGCGGTGACTTCCTCCGTCCGTTCGTGGTACGGCTTGAGCATGTTCACATGGAGCATGCGTTTGCCTCCCACGCCGGTAAGCGGGCCGATCACATAGGTGGTGTCACAGATCTGTTCCACCACCTTGTATGGGCCCTGCCAGGAAGCCTGCAGCTTATCTTTGTGGACGGGTCGCAGGATTAGGACTTTCTGCCCCACCTGAAAGCTGCGGTCCCTGGCTCCCTTATCATACCATCGGCGCTGTCGTTGTTGCGCTACCTGGAGATTGTCTCGGACGGTCTGGGTTAGCCTCTCCAGGCGTTCCCGGAACTCGAGCACATATGGTAAGATAGGGGTGCCATTAACGGTTTCGTCTCCCTCCCAGTGTTCCCGTATCAAGTCAAGAGGTCCCCTCACTCTCCTCCCGAATAATAATTCGAACAGAGAGAATCCGGTGGATTCTTGTGGCACTTCTCGATACGCGAACAGTAGGTGGGGTAAGAACCGCTCCCAGTCCTTTTGGGTGTCCATGAGCGTGCGGATCATTTGTTTCAGGGTTCCGTTAAATCGTTCACAGAGCCCATTGGACTGGGGGTGATATGGGGAGTTGAGGATTTGTTGTATCCCACATATTTTCCAGAGCTGATGGGTCACGTCCGCAGTAAACTGGGTGCCTCTATCGGAGATAATCTCCCGGGGGAATCCTACCCGGGTGAATATCCTCATCAGGGCCTCGGCTACCGTTTCTGCGTGTACGTTCGTTAGGGCCACTGCCTCGGGGTACCGGGTGGCGTAGTCCACCACAGTTAGGACATACTTCTTGCCGGAGGGGCTGGGTTTTGCGAGGGGACCTATAATGTCTACTGCCACCCTACTGAATGGTTCTTCAATGATGGGCAGAGACCGTAGTCGGGCTTTGTATCTGTCCCCCTCTTGCCTACCCTTTGGCAGGTATCGCAGGTCTGACAATACCGCTTAATATCCTGGGAAATACCTGGCCAAAAGAAATTTTGGGTCAGCCTGTGCTTGGTCCGACTGATGCCTAGGTGTCCAGACAGGGGGATATCATGGGCTATGCGTAATAGCTCTAACCTATACTTTCGAGGCACTATTAGCTGTTTAATGGGCAACGGTATCGACCCGGACACTACCTTCTCTGCGTGCCGATATAGTAGCCCCTTGTCCCAGATATATCTTTCCCCCTCTAACCCAGCTTGATTTTTATCTAGGCGGTCTTTGTACACCTGTAACGAAGGGTCTAGGGCTACTTCGGCCCCGAACTCTAGGGAATTGGCCCAGGGCAGGGTAGGGGGTAGGGGAGGGTCATTGCTTACCTGAGCCTCAGAGTGTTCGAATGGGGCCGTGGTGCGGGCCTGTTGCCGGGTCACAACCGGGTATGCTTCTTGTACGGTGGGTTGGGGAACAAAAGCCGAAGTCAGCTCCCCCAAATCGTTGCCCAAAATCACATCCGCTGGCAAGTCTTGCATCATCCCCACATATACATTCCCGTGCCCCGCTCCCCAATTCAAGTGCACCTTGGCCGTGGGTACTTTGTAAATGGCTCCCCCAGCCACCCGCACAGCCACACAGTCCCCCGTGAGCTTGGGCTTTGGTACCAGATGACTGCGTACTAGAGTTAGGGTGGCTCCAGAGTCACGAAGTCCTTGTACTTTCCTCCCTTCCATGTGTACTTCCTGGCGGTGCCCTTGGCGGTTATCGGAGGCGGCCTGGATAGGGTTCACCTCGTGTAGAGTACCGAGAGGTTCCTCCCGGGTCGTCCCCAACTCCAGATTTTGGTCGGATTCGGCCTGTAGGCAGTGGACTGCGGCACGGTTGCTCGGGGCGGCGTTATTCCAGCTGGGTCGAGGCCGGTTCCGTGGGCAGTCTCTCTGGATGTGCCCCTGTTGGTTGCAGGTATGGCACCGGATTGGTGGACGTGCTGAATATCTGGGGGGGTAGGAATTCTGGTTTACCCCTGGCCGCTGGTACGTTGCGGGGGAGGGCTGGCCGTTGTAGGGGGGATGGTGGCTCGGGTTGGTATGGGTTGATCTCTCCGATTGTCCTGGAAATCGTCTGCCATATTAGCCGCTTCCTGCAGGGTGTGTGGCTTCCTGTCCCGGATCCAGTTTTGTAGGTAGGTCGGGACGCCATTGAAGAATTGTTCCAGTACCATTAGCTGGAACAGACCCTCCAATGTATCAACTTGGGCGGCCTCCAGCCACCCTTTGGCAGCTCGTTGTAGCTGGTGCGCCCACTCCACATGGGTGTCTTTACTGGGTTTTTTAATGTCCCGAAACTTCTTTCGGTATGCCTCTGAGGTGATGGCATACCGGGCTAGGATGGCCCGTTTTACTTTAGCGTAGTCTCTACTATCCTCGTCTGGTACTGCCCGGTACGCTTCGGCGGCTCGCCCAGATAATCTTCCTGCTAGTAGGGGTACTCTGTCTGCATCATTAATCTCGTGCAGCAAACACAGTCTCTCGAAATCCTGTAGATAGTCGTCAACGCCACCCTCTGTCTCCACATAGCTTTTGAAGGCTTGATATGGGATTTTGGTTTTCCCTGGGAAACTATGGATTGGCGTTGCGGCTCTTTCTCTGGCTTGCTGGTTTCCTGGCGGCCCCCTAGCCATAATGTACTCCTGTACATCGGCGAACAGCCGGTTAAACATTTCTGTAGATGGTGGTTCAGGAAATAAAGCCAGTCGTGCTCGGAATTCCGCTGTAAATTCGTTGTTTTGTCCCTCCATTTGAGGTGCTGCAGCAGCTGCGGCTCTGTCTCCTTCCATGAGCTCCGCAATTAGGACAGCCTTTGCCTTGTTACTGGCGATTGCTCCTCTTGCTTCCAGCAGCTCCTTTAATGTGCTCCGTTTTAGCAGGGTGTAATCTGTTCCCATTCACCTGCTGTTCGTGAGGTTTATTCGAATGCGCTGATTCCCGAATGCTTGTTCCTTGATTCGTTTAAAAAATCTGCCGAACGTTGCTTTGCTGTGTAAATTCAATCCCGTCGCTTGCCACCAATTGTAGCGGAGAGGCAGTATGATCCACGATATCTCCGCTGGGTAACAGGAACAACAAAGGATAATCCAGGGAATCAGCATATAATAATCCAAACAGCACTGCAGTAACCCTTCCTTCCCAAGAACTAGGCGACACATAGGCTGGGAGTCAACTGAGGTTTTAATCACAGGTCACAGTATTTATGCAATTCCCCATGCAAGGGGTTTCCAAACAGACATTACAGGGGTTGTACAGGAGGGGACTACATGGGGGACTTACTGTACTACATATTTCTCCCATCAGGCACCGCTGCACGAGAGGGATCATCCTCCCAGAATGCACCGTTAAGGGGATTATCCCCTCGTGCAGCAGAACCGGCAATTCACACAAAAATCCACAGTTGGTACAATATACGGTGGATTTACACGAATGGACGTTCGGTAGATAGCTGGGGTCTGGGCGCATCATTCGTGAGATTGCCGCTCAGATCCCAGCTAAAATAACCGAACGCCGCACAGAAAACAACTTTCTCTCAAAACACATGAAAAGAACCGATTGTCTTTAATGAACCTGGTCCTGAAACTCCCGAACGTCCTGGAGGCTTAACGGTGTTCGTGCCGTCGAATAACTGTAGGGAATGCTATGCGTTCGACGACACGAACCCGCTGATGAACCAGGGATCCAAGATGGCCGCTCGCCGCATGGTCGGTAGTCGAACGACGGCCACCCAGGAGAGCCTCTAATAACCGATTGCAACAATGTTGCAATCGGTTAACTAGCGCCACACGCCTCTAAGTGTGTGGGCTATTAGGGGGTATCGTATTCGTTTCACGAACGGCCCTCCAAAGTGCCGTTCGCGAAACGAACGGGAATCCCCATACAAACCGCCATTTGCATTCGGCGGAACAGATAGTACAGGCAATGCAGGAAACACATGAAACAGGCACATACAGGTACAATGCATCTCTCTCCAGACCTATAGGCAACCCTTAAAGGCATAGTGTCCAGTTATAGTCCGAGTGGCTAGGTTTGCCACAGCTGTCCATACAAATACGGCTGCAATTTCTTCAGGGCCCACACCACAGCCAGGCATTTCTTCTCGGTGGCGGCGTAGCTCACTTCTCTGGGTAGTAACTTGTGACTGATGTAAGCTGTAAAATGTCGTTGGAACGATCGCTGTTAAATCTTCTTAATTTCTTCTTGTCTTCAGTTGATTGATATATATACGTCTTTTGTATATATAGTCTTGGGCCAAATGCTCGCCACAATAATATATGTCTATATTATTGAAAAGTACTAATACGCAATCTGACTTACGGTTTCTTCAGGTTTATTTTTAGTTACGGATACATAATAAAACAACAAATGATGTTACAGGATAATGGACATTCAACAGCAGATGGCAATTGCTGGACTTCTTTACATCCTTACATCTTTACATCGAGAGAGAGAGCCCAGTACCAAGAGAGAGCCAAGAGAGAGAGTGACCTTGTGTCCCTCTGTTACTATATAGAAGTGCTCATACTAACTTCAGCATTTAACTCTAGCTATATAAGGACAAGACCCCCAAATCCACATTCCAGAGCTCTTGGACAAAGAAAGCCTTGTGACTTATTGATACCATCTGTTACTTATGTCAATCCACACATCCATATATATATAATCAATAGAAACATAGAATATGCAATATTCTACATAAGCCACGGGATGTTCTCCGCCATCGGCCCCGACTTGGCTCAGTACTGGCCCCAATCCAATCTGTGTGAACAAGAAAACATTTAGTTGGATTGGGAGCTGCCAAGACAGGGGCATTGATAAGTGCATTTTTCAGATGTTGGAATGCCTGCTCACACTCCGGGGTCCAGGTTACTTGGCGGGGAAGGTTCTTACGGGTCAGGTCGGTAAGGGGTTTGGCCAGGGCACTATAATTGGGGACAAACTTCCTATAATACCCTGCCGTCCCTAGAAACGCTAATACCTGAGTCTTAGTCCTAGGTGTGGGCCATTGGGCTATGGCCTCTACTTTGGCTGGTTCTGGTTTCTGTTTCCCACAGCTCACACGATGGCCCAGATATTGCACCTCAGCCAACCCTATACTACATCTGTCCGGTTTCAGCGTCCGAGGCCAAGGGAATCTGCCAATACTCCTTACACAAGTCAATGGTAGTGAGGTGTTGGCCTCTGGCCATCCGGTCCAGTAGTTTGTCTATCCTGGGCATGGGATAGGCGTCAGACCCGGTTTTCTCGTTCAATCGCCGGTAGTCCACGCAGAAGCCGGTCGTACTGTCCCGCTTAGGCATGAGGACTACGGGGGAAGCCCAGGGGCTGTTTGAGGCTCAATCACCCCCAATTGGAGCATCTCCTTGATCTCCTTGCACATATTCTCCCGCACTGCTTCAGGGATGCGGTAGGGAGTCTGGAGCATGGGAAGTTGTCCTGGGGTTTCTACCCGGTGAGTGGTCAGAGGAGTGTATCCAAGTACGTTAGAGAAGGTGTCTTGCTTCTCTCTTAACAGCTGTTGTACCTCGATACGCTCCTGGGGGCTTAGCCGGTCTCCCAGTGCAACCTCTCCTAAATCCCCAGACAACTGACCGTCCCCCAGCAGTTCTGTGAGGGTTTCATCATGTTCACATGGAGCATGCGTCGCCCTCCAGTTCCAGGGCAGTAGCCAATTATATAAGTGGTGTCACATCACTGTTCCGCCACTCTATAAGGGCCCTGCCAGGCGGCCTGTAACTTATCATGTCGGACAGGTTTTAAAATTAAAACTTTCTGCCCAACCTGGAAGCTACGGTCCCTGGCGCCCCGATCATACTATGTGCGCTGGCGGGTCTGAGCCGCCTGAAGGTTTTCCTTCACCGTCCTAGTCAATGCTTCTAAGCGGTCTCGGAATGCCAACACATATGGTATGATGGGAGTGCTGTCTGTGCTCCGGTCTCCCTCCCAATGTTCTCTAATAAGGTCTAGGGGACCCCTTACTCTTCTCCCAAATAACAACTTGAATGGGGAAAACCCAGTTGACTCCTGCGGCACCTCCTGGTAAGCGAAGAGGAGGTGTGGCAGGAATCGTTCCCAGTCCTTGTGGGTCTCGGCGAAGGTTCGGAGCATTTGTTTCAATGTACAATAAAACCGTTCGCAGAGCCCATTAGTCTGGGGGTGGTAAGAGGCACTGATGATAGGTTTTATGTCAGAACTTCCAGAGGTGCTGGGTGACTTCCGCAGTAAATTGGGTACCCTGATCCGAGATGATCTCCCTGGGTAACCCCATCCGGGAGAAGATCTGCATGAGGGCCTCGGCCACCGTTTCCGAGTGAATATTGGTCAGAGCCACCGCCTTTGGATATCTAGTGGCATAGTCTACAACAGTTAGAATATATTTCTTGCCCAAAGGGCTAGGTTTCCGGAGTGGGCCTATTAAATCTACTGCCACTCTGCTAAACGGTTCTTCGATTATGGGTAGGGGGTGTAGATTTGCCTTTCGTCGGTCTCCCCTTTTCCCTACCCTCTGGCACGTATCGCAAGTGCTGCAATACTTGCAAACTTCCTGGCTGATTCTGGGCCAAAAGAAACTTTGGGTCAGTCTGTGCCTGGTTTGACTGACCCCTAAATGTCCAGATAGCGGAATATAATGCGCTATCCGGAGTAACTCCGCTCGGTACCGCTGCAGCACCACTAGTTGTCTCATAACAATCGGGTCTGACCCGGCTATCTGTTTGTCAGACTCCCTGTATAATAGCTGCTTATCCCAGATAACTCTCTCGCCCTCCCCCCTGGGTGGGTCAGCTGCGACCTTGTCCCTATATACTTGTAACGTAGGGTCAGTTATTACCTCTGCTGCAAATTCGTTAGGGGGGGCCCAGGGGACACAATCTAACAAAGGGGAAGGATCTCTTACCTGAACCTCCGGCAGTGTGTTGTGGTCCTGGGTGCGGGCCTGTTGTCTGGTGATTATGGGGTGGGATTCCCCTGTGGTTGGAGTCTGGGGCTCAAAAGCAGACGTGAGCCTTCCCAGATCATTCCCCAGCAAAACCTCCGCGGGCAATTGTGGCATCAAACCCACTTCCACATTTCCTGACCCCCCTCCCCAATGTAGGTGAACCCTTGCTGTAGGTAGCCGGTATACTGCTCCCCCAGCTACCCTGACGGCTACAGTCTTGCTTGTCTTGGCTTTATCCGAGACTAGGTGACTTTTGACCAGGGATATAGTGGCTCCTGAGTCGCGGAGCCCTTGCACAGCTTTACCCTCCAGGTATACGGGTTGTCTGTGATGCTGGCGGTTATCAGCATTGGCCTGTAAGGGATCTGCCTTGTGTAGCACTTCCCACTGTTCCACGGTGGTGATTGGAACTGCCGAGCCATAGGGTGTCGTGCTCTCAACCTGGTAGTAGTGAGCGGCTGCTCTCGGTAGTGGTGTTGGTCCTGGTCAGATCCAGGATCTGTCTCGAAGTTGCGGACATTCTCGCTTGTAGTGTCCCCACCTCTGGCAGTAGTGACATTGCACCGAGCCGGGCTGCCGGAATCTCGGTTGGGCAGCGGCTGGTGAGGGTGGTAGTTGTCGGGGTGGTGCTGCTGTGTTGGTGGGATAGCTCGACCCCTAAGGGTCTTACCGCGGTCTTAATGACTACAGGTTTTTGTTGCCTGTGAGCATCCATGTAGTCATCCGCTTTTCTAGCTGCCTCCATGAGGGATGTAGGGTTGCAGTCCAGTACCCATTCCTGGACATCCGCTGGTACCCCATCAAAATATTGTTCCAACAGCAACATTTGCAATATGTCCTCCATGGACTGTGCGTTGTTAGCCTGTACCTATCCGAGGGCCGCCCGCTGTAGTCTACAAGCCCATTCTGCATGGGAGTTGTAACGGATCGCCTGGCACCCCGACTGGGTACCTCCGTTGAAAGATGCTCCTAGCGCTTCCTGAGGACTCCAAGCACTGCAGCAGACACCACAACCACCGAACCGGAGAAGCATATGAATCCTCTCAAGCATATGAATGCTGTAGACAGTTGAATAGGAACCATACGAATAGGTTTACTCTCCTAGCAGTCAAACTGGAACAGCATACAATAAATCCTTCCCCCAATAATGAGACGACACTTCACTTTGAGGGTTAAAACAGGAACTCCCTGTACTGTCACATACAGTCTCTTTTATTCCCAATCCACAAACATAGTACAGCCCACAGGGCGTTACAAAACAACCAATCACATCACAGTTACATCCCACATATTCCCTCCCCTTATCCTGAGAGGAAACTCAATTATACATACAGTTAAAACATACTTTCTACCCAACTTTCATAACTCTAAAACCATACATCACATTCACATAAAATTACATATGCACAATCAATCCATTCAGGGGAACAACATATTCAAAAATGGCACAAATCAGGTAAGGGGTTCAAAAGTTAGTAAAAAGTCCTTTGTGACTAAATGAAGCATGGCTTTCTGGCCCAAACCAGTTTCAGAGTCTTCTATCCTGGAGATAAGTAATTCAATTATCTCCCAGGACAGACACAAGACTCCATTAAGCACATGGTTGCAAAAAGACACAAAACACTTTAAAATACATAAAGTCACATTTACACATAACACACAGACATTTCACATATCCCCAGATAGCTGGGATCTGAGTGCACATTATTAGATGAATGGCACTCAGATCACACAAATAAGCCTTTCTGCAGGGGAAATAAACAGTTTAACCTGCAGGGCCATAGTCCAAAGGGAGCAGGCGAGCAACCAGGCTTCTCCAGTTCACAGTGGCGAGGTTGGTTTCGCCACACTTCTCCCCTTTACCAACTAGACTAACAGGGTATCTGACCTCCTGCCGGTCAGTGCCCTGGTTAGTCCAGCAACCCACCCACAAAACAGAAACAGCAGTACAGCCCACCCACAATAACTGGTTACTACACCTGGGTAGAGGAGAACTTTGTCCATGTCCAGGTGCCTCACCACGACTGTGTGGGCAACTGTTAGGCTGCCTTGGTGGGTTGCTGAGTGGGCAGAGACCAGCGGTACTCTGCCCTGATGCCAGTGCTACCACGGAAGTAGCCTGGTGGGAGCCTGGTTGTGGGAGGGAGAGACCGACTGTCTCCCCTCTGGATACACCGCTCTGTGGCTGGGGAACAGGACCGACTGTCCCTACCCCTTGTGCTGTAAGTGCAGAGACTACAGTCCCATCTGCACTGTTGGGGGGTGTAACATCTCCCCTTGCTGGGTTAGGCTGCCGCTGGAGAGAGGGTGTAACAAGCTCCTCTCTCTGAACTGTAAACTGCCGCTGGGGAGAAGGGGTATCAGGCTCCTCTCCCTGACACTCTCTCTGCTGGTGGAGAGGGGGACCAGCTGTCTCCCCTTTCATTATTTTGTCCTGTGGTTGGGGTGCGAGACTGACGGTCTCTGCTCCCTGCAGGACACTCTGCCGCTGGGGAGGAAGGACGGCACCTTCAGCTCCCTGGGGTACACACTGCCGCTGGGGAGGAAGGACTGCACCTTCAGCTCCCTGGGGTACACACTGCCGCTGGGGAGGAAGGACTGCACCTTCAGCTCCCTGGGGTACACACTGCCGCTGGGGAGGAAGGACTGCACCTTCAGCTCCCTGGGTACACACTGCCGCTGGACTACCTTCAGCTCCCTGGGACACACACTGCCGCTGGGGAGGAAGGACTGCACCTTCAGCTCCCTGGGATACACACACACTGCGCTGGGAGGAAGGACTTTGCACCTTCAGCTCCCTGGGGTACACACTGCCGCTGGGGAGGAAGGACTGCACCTTCAGCTCCCTGGGGTACACACTGCCGCTGGGGAGGAGGGACTGCACCTTCAGCTCCCTGGGATACACACTGCCGCTGGGGAGGAAGGACTGCACCTTCAGCTCCCTGGGATACACACTGCCGCTGGGGAGGAAGGACTGCACCTTCAGCTCCCTGGGATACACACTGCGGCTGGGGAGGAAGGACTGCACCTTCAGCTCCCTGGGATACACACTGCCGCTGGGGAGGAAGGACTGCACCTTCAGCTCCCTGGGATACACACTGCCCGGCGCTGGGAGGAAGGGACTGCACCTTCCAGCTCCCTGGGATACACACTGCCCAGCTGGGGAGGACAACACCTTCTGCTCCCTGGGATACACCCTGCCGCTGGGGAGGAAGGACAGCACCTTCTGCTCCCTGGGGTACACACTGCCGCTGGGGAGGAAGAACGACACCTTCAGCTCCCTGGGACACACACTGCCGCTGGGGAGGAAGGACGACACCTTCAGCTCCCTGGGATACACACTGCCGCTGGGGAGGAAGGACGGCACCTTCAGCTCCCTGGGACACACACTGCAGCTGGGGAGGAAGGACACACCTTTGGCTCCCTGGGACTCCCTTTTGGCCAAATCTACTAGAGATTGCAGGTATTCTCCTACTAGTTTCCTGGCGAGCTGCACGGCTCTCTCTGGGGGGTTGGGTCCAAAGGTAGACAGCACCTCATTAACCTCTCTGTCAAACTCCTCCTGAGTGTAGTCATAAGCCATGCTTGCTCTGCTGAAGTTAGTTCTTTTGTAGATAGGGTCGCTGTACGGGTACTAGCGTTGCCCTCAATTTGTAAATCCACGAACTGTGTCTCCGAGCTGCTTTACCTCGCACTAGGACGCCATCCCACCGCTTGCCACCAATGTAACGGATAAGCCTGGCACCCGACTGGGTACCTCCGTTGTGAAAGATACTCCTAAGCGGCTTCCCTGAGGGACTCAAAGCACTGCAGCAGACACCACAACCACCGAACGGAGAAGCATATAAGAGATCCTCTCAAGCATATGAATGCTGTAGACAGTTGAATAGGAACCCTACGAATAGGTTTTACTCTCCTAGCAGTCAAACTGGAACAGCATACAATAAATCTTCCCCAATAATGAGGCGACACTTCACTTTGAGGGTTAAAACAGGAACTCTCCCCTGTACTGTCACACATGTACAGTCTCTTTTATTCCCAAATCACAAACATAGTACAGCCCACAGGGCGTTACAAAACAACCAATCACATCACAGTTACATCCCACATATTCCCTCCCCTTATCCTGAGAGGAAACTCAATTATACATACAGTTAAAACACTTTCTACCCAACTTTCATAACTCTAAAACCATACATCACATTCACATAAAATTACATATGCACAATCAATCCATTCAGGGGAACAACATATTCAAAAATGGCACAAATCAGGTAAGGGGTTCAAAAGTTAGTAAAAAGTCCTTTGTGACTAAATGAAGCATGGCTTTCTAGCCCAAACCAGTTTCAGAGTCTTCTATCCTGGAGATAAGTAATTCAATTATCTCCCAGGATAGACACAAGACTCCATTAAGCACATGGTTGCAAAAAGACACAAAACACTTTAAAATACATAAAGTCACATTTACACATAACACACAGACATTTCACATATCCCCAGATGGCTGGGATCTGAGTGCACATTATTAGATGAATGGCACTCAGATCACACAAATAAGCCTTTCTGCAGGGGAAATAAACGGTTTAACCTGCAGGGCCATAGTCCAAAGGGAGCAGGCGAGCAACCAGGCTTCTCCAGTTCACAGTGGCGAGGTTGGTTTCGCCACAGGAGTCTTTTTCCGCCTTCTTTAGTTCCCTGAACCGCCTTCGGTATGCCTCTGGTGTGATGGCATACCGAGCCAATATAATTTCTTTTACCCGACTGTACTCACGAATTTCTTCGTCGGGTACAGTACGGTAAGCTTCTGCTGCTCTCCCTGTTAGTCGCCCAGATAAAATGGGGACCCAATCTTCTGAGCTGATTTTATGCAAGGCACACAGTCTTTTGAAATCTTGGAGAAATGCATCTATATCTTCCTCTGCCTCCACATACATTTTAAATGCCTGGTACCCTCTAGCATCCTGTTTACTGTTGAACTACGTTCTGGGGTTGCCGTTACCCTTTGCCTCAGTACGAACTCCTGGACTTCTGTCATTGTCTTGGAGATGATCTCTGCCGGTAGGTTCTCCCCATAAAAAGACAACCTAAATTGCAGCTGCCTCTGGAACTCCATTTGTTCTTGGAACCACTATGTTCGGGAACCGAACCGCCATCTGTTCGGTATTTCGCCATTACTTCTGTGAGGAGCACAGCTTTTGTTTTATTGCTGGCTTGAATGCCCCTTGCTTCCAGGAGGTCTTTTAGCGTGGAGCGTTTTAGTGTAGAATAATCAATCTCCATCCGTACTCCATTGATACTTGTTCCTCTGTGAGTCTGGATCCCGGCGCTGCCAACCAATGTAGCGGAGAGCTAGTATTTCAAAGGTTAACTCCACTAAAGATTAGTGGAGCAGCAGGGAGGATACAGTATCAGTAATGTAATGCTATCACTAATCAGCTGATTAAATCAATAACCAAATCAATACATCATATATATAACATGGAGAGAGAGAGAGAGAGTGTAACATGGAGAGAGAGGGTAACATGGAGAGAGAGAGATCATTCATCGGTGAGCAGCAGGGAGGATACAGTATCAGTAATGTAATGCTGTCACTAATCAGCTAATTAAATCAATAACCAAATCAATACATCATATGTATAACATGGAGAGAGAGAGAGAGAGAGAGAGAGAGTAACATGGAGAGAACGATATCATTAATCAGTGAGCAGCAGGGAGGATACAGTATCAGTAATGTAATGCTGTCACTAATCAGCTGATTAAATCAATAACCAAATCAATACATCATTTATATAACATGGAGAGAGAGAGTAACATGGGGAGAGAGAGAGAGTAACATGGAGAGAGTAACATGGAGAGAGAGAGAGTAACATGGAGAGAGAGAGAGGGTAACAAATTGAAGATCCTTACCTTGTTTCGTGGGGATTTTTGCTTCACAGCAGTACGGGACTTTTAAAGCATTCATCATACGAATGCTAACTACCGAACACCGGACCACCCTGCTACCTAATTATGGGTAATTTACCTCCCTGATCCGCGAATACAGTCTGCATGGGAAACCCACAAACGCTTTGTGAAGTGCCTGGGTTGCCGCCATTTCTGGACTTTTACACGTGGTCGCGGCCATCTTAACTCCCGAACAGCGGTATTTTGCCGTCGAGTGTCTGGAACTAGAATCAGACACTCGAGTAGGCAAACACTGCTGAGACCTCCATAGCACCGGAGAGTCGTGCCAAAACTAACGAACACCCTGCCGTTCGGTAGAAGGGCTTAGTAGTATATGGGTATTCTGGCGAACGTCGAGTTACGCACAGATGGCAAGCCTTTCGGGACTTTTAACGCGCGAACACAGACTGACCACAAGGCCAAAACTCATGGAACTATTTTCGGCTACTTTGCCTGTGCGGTCGGTCAAAACTTTAAAGTTCCATATCTCCCGAACCACCGAACCGAATGAGCTGATTTTTTAATATGTTGTGCCCCAGTATAGGGCTTGCAGAGACTGGGAGAGGTTCCTGCCTCATCTGTTATTTTCCTACAGAGAGGTACCTCAGGAATCTACTGGATTCTCTCCCTTTGAGTTACTCTATGGGACAAGGGTCCGCGGACCCCTAGATCTCATTAGAGGTCACTGGGAGGGAGAGACAGAGCAGGAGGGGACCCCCATAGTGCCATATATTCTGGAACTCCGGGACCGCATGGAGAAACTGTCTCTGATGGTAAGAGAGAATCTCCAGGCTCCCAGGGGAAACAGAAGAGGTGGTCCGATCGGGGTGTCCGGCAGCGGATCTTCCAGGTTGGGCAAAAAGTTTTGGTGCTCAAGCCTGTGAAGGCGAACAAGATGCAGGTATCTTGGAAGGGCCCGTATAAAGTAGTAGCTCAGGTGTGTGGTACTACCTACCTTATAGCCAGCTGTGCAGATGAAAGGTGTTAAGACACCTCTAGTGTCTTTAGGTAAAACCGCCGTTTAGTAGACCTTCCCCGGCTGCAGTACAGTCTCCGTTCGCTTAATCTGTAGTACACGAACCAAATGCAGGGGAAGCGGCAATCTCCCGATCGAGATCCGTGAACGGCTCCAAACTCCCGAACGGCAATACACGAACTGCTGGTAACCGTCGAACAGCAATATTCACCAAGCGGCTTCCGTTCCATCCAGCAGTCTCTAAACGTGAAGAAGAAATCCCCCCAATAACGAGACAGAAGCTCCGCATTGAGGGTCAAACAGGATCTGGGTTTACTGTGGGCTACCTGCCCGTATTTATGCAGGTCTCCCACTTGGTGGACACTCCCGTAGGGGACCAAATGGGAGACTGGAATTACAGATAGACATGGGGACATTCCAGACATACAGTTACAGGTTTTACCCACAGTGCATTACGATTCCCTCCCCTCTGCCCTGGAGTTAATTACCAAGTAACTCAATTAACTCCAGGACAAAGCCAGTCGCCATTTTAAACATAAAATCACAAAAGACATAAAAATACATAACTTTAAAATAACCGAACATTTCCCATTCGTATTACATATCCCCAGATAGCCTGGATCTGAGTGCATATTATTGGCGAATAGCGCTCAGATCCCACACACATAGTTCAATCGCCATGGAGTCAAAGTTCTTACAGTCTTTCGGTATACGAATGACTCCATGGGAAGGCTATCTGGGTTCAGTCTTTTCGTATGCTCCAAAACTCCCGAACGGCCGGTGTTCGTATGGTTTCTTGGAGGCAGCCAGGCGTTCCGTTGTTTCAGCGGTGTTCGGCAGAAAAAGTGTCCGTTTTTAGTTCCACAGAAATAGAGCCAAACACCGCTGGGCGTTCGCTTGATTTAAAATGGCCGCTGCCTCGTGGTCGACATACGAACGACGACCACCCTGAATTCGGTTTAATTGAGAAGTGTCTGCGGTTAACCACAACGTTCTAATTGGGATCAATAGGTTAACCAGCAGCACACTTCTCTCCTGGGTGGCCGTCCGTTCGGCAGTTTTGTTCGTGAAAAAGAGTAATTCGAATGGCTGGGCTATAGAAACCAGCCATTCATACGAACGGGAGACAAACAGACGAATGCAATAAAAATCCAAGCAGACAGATGGTTCTGTCACAAAAGGATCCAGCGATCCTTTCATGTAAACATGCTGAAGGAGTATCAGGAGAGACCAGAGGATGTCGCTGCAGTGTGTGCCCCGGCTGCAGATGACCCTGAGATCTTACCCCTTCCTGATTTCCTAGAGAGGGACCCCCAGACTGACCTAACTAGCCTTGTACAGCTAGGGGACTGGTTAAACCACATAGAGAAGGCACAGGCGAAGCAGCTGCTGAGGGAGAAGCAGGCAACGTTCTCCCAAGAGCCCGGCTACACTACCCTAGCTGTACATAAGGTAGAGACCCCTGGACAGACTCCTCTGCGACAGCCCCCCTACCGTACCTCTGAAGCAGTCTGAGAAGGAATGCGGAAGGAGATACAGGAGATGACCCAGCTTGGGGTCATCGAACACTCTGATAGCCCTTGGGCCTCACCTGTAGTCCTGGTACCTAAGAAAGATGGGACCACCCGGTTCTGTGTGGACTACAGGCAACTCAACGAGCGGACCACCACTGACGTTTACCCGATGCCCCGGGTAGATGAATTGTTAGACCGTATTGCCAGGGGACGCTATCTGACCACCATAGACCTGTGTAAGGGCTACTTGCAGATCCCCCTGGCCGAGGATGCTATCCCCAAGTCGGCATTTGTCACCCCATTTGGCTTGTACCAATTTAAGGTCATGCCATTCGGGATGAAAAATGCCCCAGCTACCTTCCAGCGTATGGTGGATTGGCTCCTCGATGGCTTCCAGAAATTTGCTTGTGCATACCTGGATGACATTGTGATCTACAGTGGGTCCTGGGAAGAACACCTGGTCCATGTAGGGGTAGTGCTGAATAAGATTCGGGCCGCTGGCCTGATATTGAAGCCAGAGAAGTGCCATCTAGGTATGGCTGAGGTGCAGTACCTGGGTCACAGAGTGGGGTGTGGGAGCCAGAGACCGGAGCCAGCCAAGGTAGAGACAGTGGCTAACTGGCCCACACCTATCACTAAGACCCAGGTGTTAGCCTTCTTGGGGACGGCAGGGTACTACCGACGTTTTGTCCCTGACTACAGCACTATTGCCAAGCCCCTGACTGACCTGACTAAGAAGAATTTACCTAAGCAAGTCCTGTGGTCTCCAGCTTGTGAAGCCGCCTTTCAGGCCCTGAAACAGGCTCTTGTGAATGCCCCTGTCCTGGCTGCCCCAGTCCCTAACAAACATTTTCTCGTCCACACAGATGCT
Organism: Pelobates cultripes; assembly: GCA_933207985.1. Taxonomy (NCBI): domain Eukaryota; kingdom Metazoa; phylum Chordata; class Amphibia; order Anura; family Pelobatidae; genus Pelobates; species Pelobates cultripes. The sequence continues at coordinate 5,641,639 of OW240922.1, read as the reverse complement.
TCCATGTATGGACTGGGGGCTGTGCTGAGCCAGGTCGGGAAGGACGGAGGAGAGCACCCTGTCACATATCTCAGCAGAAAGTTACCTTGGGAAGTCAGTTATGCGGCAGTGGAGAAGGAGTGTTTAGCCCTGGTCTGGGCACTGAAGAAGTTGAGCCCCTATTTATACAGGCAGGAGTTCTCCATTATAACGGACCACAATCCCCTTGTTTGGCTTAACCGGGTCTCAGGAAACAATGGTCGACTACTATGGTGGAGTTTAGCTCTCCAACCTTATAATTTCACCATCAGCTACCGACTCGGTAAGCAGAATGGGAATGCTGATGGATTGTCCCGGGAAACTGACATCCCTACCACCTCCTAGTCTGGTCATCCCCAAGTTGACCCTCCAGAGGGTCAAGCCGGGTCTGCCGGAGTGTCCCACAAGGAGGGAGCCGTGTGACAGATCCATCTGTTTAAGTTCTTTCTGCTGGTTCGTCTAATTGACATACTTTCATGGTATTACCTGCCCGTACGCCCCTGTTCGTCTGTTTCAGAATGTACCGAATAAAACTACCGAACGGACGGCCACCCAGAGGAGAAGTGTGCTGCTGGTTAACCTATTGGCCTCAATTAGAACGTTGTGGTTAACCACAGACACCTCTTGATTAGAACTGTATGCAGGGTGGTCGTCGTTCGCATGTCAAACACGAGGCTGCGGCCATTTTAAACACGCGAATGCACAGCAGCGTTCGGCACTCAAACTATGGAACTAAAAACGGACACTTTATCTACCGACACTTTATACACCGCTGAAACTGCCGACCGCCCTTCTCATCGGCGTGCATGCGAACACCAGTCCGTTCGGGACTTTTATTACACGAATGGACTTAAACCAGATAGTCATCCCATGGAGTCAATCGTATACCGAAAGAACAACGTGAACAACTTTGACTCCATGGCGATTCAACCTTGTGCATTGAGTCTGAGCGCCATTCGGTAGTTGTAGCGGAACGCCAATATTAAATCCACGAATTCCGCTGGTTCAGGAAGTAATCCACAGTCAAGCGCTAGAACAACAAGGCAATATCCCCAACCTCCCAGTAACCGGACGACACACAGTTCTGAGAGTCAACTGAAGTCCTTTAATTCTGCTGCACAATTTATACAAGTCCCCATGCAAGGGGTTTCCTGAGTCCCCTCCCAGGGGCATTCCCAGAGGGGACTACATGGGGGACTTACAATACAAGGCATTTCTCCCATCAGGCACTGCTGCACGAGAGGGATCCTCCCACTGGAATATACCGTTAAGTGGATTATCCCTCCGTGCAGCAGAACTTACAATTCGTATAAAAATGTATAACTTTATGAATATGCGGTCTATTTAAACGAATGGACGTTCGGTAGATAGCTGGGGTCTGAGCGCATCATTCGTGAGATTACCGCTCAGATCCCAGCTAAAATAACCGAACGCCGCATGAAAAACACATTTATTGCAAAACAAATTAAAAGAACCGATTGCCTTCCAGGGAATAAAATACCGAACGGCCTGGAACTCCCGAACGGCCTGGAGGCTCAGCGGTGTTCGTGCCGTCGAGTAGCCGTTTTTAGTACCATGCGCTCGACGTCCTAGCACCGCTGAGGAACAAAGGATCCAAGATGGCCGACCGCCGCATGGTCGGTAGTCGAACGACGGCCACCCAGGAGAGCCTCTAATTACCGATTGCAACATTGCTGCAATCGGTTAACCAGCGCCACACGCCTCTAAGTGTGTGGGCTATTAAGGGTAGTGTTTTCGGTTCACGAACGGCCCTCCAAAGTGCCGTTCGTGAAACGAAAGGAAAACCCCATACAAACAGCTATCTGCATTCGGCAGATAGCAAATACAGGCAATTCAATACAGACGGTCAGCATACAATACACGTAGTTAAACACATATCCCCCCAGACATACAGGAAACCCTTAAAAGTACAGGCTCTGGTTATAGTCCAAGTGGCTAGGTTTGCCACAATGCTCCCCCAGAACCAAGCCGGCATACACAGTCTGATCCCAACGGATCGGCTTGGGGATGTCCAGGGGAGGGCTCACAGATCACTTCTCAAGGTCTGTTTGTCTGGATAACCCGTCGGCGTTACCGTTTTGTTTCCCGGGGCGATAATGGATGGTAAAGTCAAAAGGCTGCAGCGCCAAACTCCAGCGCAGCAGCCTGGCATTGTCTCCAGCCACACGGTTTAGCCACACCAACGGGTTGTGATCTGTGAGCAAGGAAAAGGGTTTCCCATAGAGATATGGCTGTAACTTTTTTAGGGCCCACACCACGGCCAGGCATTCTTTTTCTATGGCGGCGTAGCTCACTTCTCGGGGTAACAATTTCCGGCTCAAATATGCTACGGGATGTTCTCCGCCATCTGCTCCGACCTGGCTTAGTACTGCTCCCAATCCAAACATTGAGGCGTCTGTGTGGACAAGAAAACGTTTAGTTGGATCAGGAGCAGCCAGTACTGGGGCATTGGTCAGAGCCGTCTTCAGTTGGTTGAATGCCTGTTCACACTCTGGGGCCCAGATGACCTGCCTGGGCAGGTTCTTCTTTGTCAAGTCAGTCAGGGGTTTGGCCAGGGCACTGTAGTTGGGCACAAATTTTCTATAATACCCGGCGGTACCTAAAAAGGCAAGGACTTGGGTTTTGGTCCTCGGGGTAGGCCACTGGGCTACGGCTTCAATCTTTGCGGGCTCAGGCTTCTGTTGTCCGCTACCTACCCGGTGCCCTAAGTATTGGACCTCCGCCATCCCTATGTGGCACTTGCTGGGCTTCAAGGTAAGCCCTGCCTCCCTGATCCGATCTATTACAGCTCCTATATGTTGTAGGTGATCCGACCAGGTCTGGCTGTAGATGGCAATATCATCCAGGTATGCACACGCATAATCCTGGAACCCGTCCAGTAGCCGATCCACCATCCGCTGGAATGTCGCGGGGGCGTTCTTCATCCCGAATGGCATGACTCGAAATTGGTACAAGCCAAACGGGGTGACAAACGCCGACTTGGGGATGGCGTCCTCGGCTAGTGGAATTTGCCAGTATCCCTTACAAAGATCTATTGTCGTGAGATACTGGCCTCTGGCCATCCGATCTAGCAGTTCGTCTATACGGGGCATCGGGTAAGCGTCCGACACGGTTTTGTCGTTCAACCTCCGGTAGTCCACACAGAGGACTACCGACGATGCCCAGGGGCTATCTGAGTGCTCGATAACCCCCAACTGCAACATCTCTTCAATCTCCTTCCTCATATGTTCCCGCACGGATTCACGAATCCGATATGGGGTTTGTCGCATGGGAAGCTGTCCCGGGGTCTCTACTCGGTGAGTGGCTAGTGGAGTGTACCCAGGTAAGTTAGAAAAGGTGGCACCCTTTGTCGCTATCAGTTCTTGTACCTGGGTACGCTCTTGAGGACTTAGCCGCTCCCCCAGCTGAACCCCCTGGGAGGGCTCCTTCTGCTCCTCCGGCTCTAACAGATCTGGAAGAGGTAAGTTCTCCTGATCTTCTGAGGCGGGCGTGCAAATAGCTGCCACGTCCTCCGTTCGCTCGTGGTAGGGTTTGAGCATGTTCACATGGAGCATGCGTCGCTTCCCTACTCCGGAGCATGGGCCGATCACATAGGTGGTGTCGCATCTCTGCTCTACCACCTGGTATGGGCCCTGCCAGACGGCCTGTAGTTTGTCTGTGCGGACAGGTTTGAGGATTAACACCTTCTGTCCCACTTGAAAACTACGGTCTCTGGCCCCTCTGTCATACCAACGACGCTGTCGTTGCTGGGCGGCCTGGAGGTTGGTGCGCACTGCCTGGGTTAATTCCTCCAGGCGATCCCGGAACGCCAGCACGTATGGTACAATAGGGGTCCCATCTGCGCTACTCTCTCCCTCCCAATGCTCTCTAATGAGATCCAACGGTCCCCGGACCCTTCTCCCAAATAACAGTTCAAATGGGGAGAAACCGGTAGACTCTTGGGGTACCTCTCTGTAGGCAAACAACAGATGGGGAAGGAATCGTTCCAAGTCCTTATGGGTCTCTCCGAATGTACGGAGCATCTGTTTTAGGGTACCGTTGAACCTCTCACACAATCCGTTGGATTGAGGGTGGTAGGCCGAGTTAATGATTGGCTTAATGCCACATATCTTCCATAACTGCTGAGTAACCTCGGCCGTAAATTGTGTCCCCCTATCGGAGACAATTTCCTGCGGGAACCCTACTCGTGAAAAGATTTTCATCAGGGCTTCGGCCACGGTCTCAGCGTGAATATTGGTTAAGGCAATCGCCTCGGGGTACCGGGTGGCGTAGTCCACCACGGTCAGTATATACCGCTTCCCAGAAGGGCTGGGTTTTGGTAGGGGCCCCACTATATCCACAGCCACACGGCTGAACGGTTCCTCAATTATAGGTAGGGGACACAGTTTCGCCTTGTGGCGATCCCCTCTCTTGCCTACCCACTGACACACATCACAGGAGGTACAATAGTGTCGTACATCTTTAGAAATCCCGGGCCAAAAGAAAGCATGAGTTAAGCGATACCGGGTCCGGGTCATCCCTAAATGGCCGGACAGAGGGATGTCATGGGCTATTCTTAGTAACTCATGCCTATACTTCTGGGGTACTACCAGCTGCTTAGTTTGGAGAGTCACAGAGTTTCCTATTGCCCTTTCCGCCACCCGGTACAGTAACTTGTTTTCCCAAATGTACCGTTCCCCCTCCCGCCCCACCTGGTCCGTGTCTACTCTATCTCGGTACACCTGCAGTGTGGGGTCTGTCTGAACCTCTGCTTCAAAAGTGGTCGGGGTGTCCCAAGTCATATGCGTCAAGGGGGGGTCATGGTTTCTTACCTGAGCCTCAGAGTGTGCTGGTGGTGCCGTGGTGCGAGCCTGTTGCCGTGTAGTTACCGGGTGAGCTTCTTGTGAAGGGGCCTGGGGTAGGAAAGCTGAAGTCATCTGGCCCAAGTCATTCCCCAACACAACATCTGCCGGTAACTTCTTCATTATTGCCACTTCTACAACCCCCTCCCCAGCACCCCAGTTCAAATGCACCTTGGCAGTGGGTAACCGGTACATGGCTCCCCCTGCTACCCGGACCGCCACCGATCCGCCAGTGTGGGCCGCATCTGGAACTAAATGTGGAGCAGCGAGGGTCAAAGTGGCTCCCGAGTCCCTCAGTCCCTGTACTTCTTTCCCCCCCCACAAACACAACTTGGCGGTGATACTGCCGGTTGTCCGTGGCTTGCACAGACATTACTTCATATAAAACTCCCAACGGTTCCTCGGTTTGCAGACTTGCCAGCTCAGAGTGGTCGGGTTCCGTGTGGTAGTAATGAGCTGCTGCCCTTGGGGTGGAGTTTTGCCGTACCTGGTTCCACGCTTGCCTACTCCGATTCTGGGTGCACTCCCGAGACATATGCCCCCACTGCCGGCAGGTATGGCATTGTATGTTGGCTCGGCCATTGTAGCGGGATGGAGGTGGGGGGTTCCCTGGTGCTGGCCGGAATGGGACAGAGTTGGTAGGTGTGGAGATGGTCGGGTGCTGTTGTACTGGTGGTCTCAGGGGACCCCTGTTGGTGAGTCCATGATGCCTCCTGGCATCGAAGTGTTGATCTGCCAACCGGGCGGCTTCTGTGAGGGTGAGGGGTTTTCTGTCCCTTACCCACTCTTGTGCCTCTGGTGACAGGCCGTTAAAGAACTGCTCCAGCAGGATGAGTTGGCGCAGTCCCTCCATGGTGGTGGCTTGGCTTGCCTGAATCCACCCTTGTGAAGCTTGGTCCAGCTTATGTGCCCACTCAGCGTGGGAATCTTTCTCTGGCTTCCTCAATCCCCGAAATTTACGCCGGTATGCCTCTGGGGTTATGGCATACCTCTCTAGAATTGCCCTTTTGACTTTAAAATAGTCCTTGCTGTCCTCTCTGGGCACAGCGCGATAAGCCTCTGCCGCTCGTCCTGCCAACTTGCCTGCTAGTAGGGGTACCCACATTGCCTGCTCCAGATCGTGTAGGTCGCATAACCGCTCAAAATCCTGCAGGTATCCGTCGATCTCATCCTTCTCCTCGCAGAACGCTTTAAATGCCTGGTAAGGTATTTTCTGCTTTACTGGAGCGCAGAATGAGTTGGCAATGGATTCTGCCCTGGAGGGTGCCCCCTGGGGCTGCTGTGCCATAATGTAGTCCTGGACGTCTGCCATCAGTACGGTCAAGATGTCCAGGGGTACTGGCTGAGGTACAAATTCCAACCGGGTTCTCAGTTCCCTCTGGTATGGTGTTTCCTCCCTGGCAGGTGGGGGTGGACTGCTGTGTGCTTGGTCGCCTTCCATCAGCTCTGCAATTAGCACTGCTTTGGATTTGTTGCTAGCGTTTTTCCCTCTAGCCTCCAGCAGTTCCTTTAGCGTCTGCCTCTTTAATGCCGTGTAATCCGTCCCCATTCACTGATCGCTTTCGTCTGTTTGTTGCATACGAATTGCCTTTCCCTTTTCCGTTCGGTTGTTCCTTTCATTCTAATGCGCTGTATTCGGCTGTAGAGTTGGATCCCACCGCTGCCACCAATTGTAGCGGAACGCCAATATTAAATCCACGAATTCCGCTGGTTCAGGAAGTAATCCACAGTCAAGCGCTAGAACAACAAGGCAATATCCCCAACCTCCCAGTAACCGGACGACACACAGTTCTGAGAGTCAACTGAAGTCCTTTAATTCTGCTGCACAATTTATACAAGTCCCCATGCAAGGGGTTTCCTGAGTCCCCTCCCAGGGGCATTCCCAGAGGGGACTACATGGGGGACTTACAATACAAGGCATTTCTCCCATCAGGCACTGCTGCACGAGAGGGATCCTCCCACTGGAATATACTTTCCTACCCCAGGCCCCTTCACAAGAAGCTCACCCGGTAACTACACGGCAACAGGCTCGCACCACGGCACCACCAGCACACTCTGAGGCTCAGGTAAGAAACCATGACCCCCCCTTGACGCATATGACTTGCTTTAATGAGGGCTACCTGCCCGGTATTTATGCAGGTCTCCCACCTGGTGGACACTCCCCTAGGGGACCAGATGGGAGACTGGGACACATATTGTACAGTAGCCAATCACAGTGGCTCAGCTATAAACACTCCCCTTTGTAAAAGTAAATCCCTCCTCTCTATCCTGGAGCTAATTGGGAAGAAATCCAATTATCTCCAGGGAAAGAGGCAAATCGCCATTTTACATAGTATAATAAAAACACATAAAAATCCATAACTATAAAACTACCGAATGCTTCTAGTTCGTGTAACGTATCCCCAGATAGCCTGGGTCTGAGTGCACATAACTACTGTGGCAAACCTAGCCACTTGGACTATAACCAGAGCCTGTACCTTTAAGGGTTGCCTGTATGTCTGGGGAGGATATGTGTTTAACTACGTGTATTGTATGCTGACCGTCTGTATTGAATTGCCTGTATTTGCTATCTGCCGAATGCAGATAGCTGTTTGTATGGGGTTTTCCTTTCGTTTCACGAACGGCACTTTGGAGGGCCGTTCGTGAACCGAAAACACTACCCTTAATAGCCCACACACTTAGAGGCGTGTGGCGCTGGTTAACCGATTGCAACAATGTTGCAATCGGTAATTAGAGGCTCTCCTGGGTGGCCGTCGTTCGACTACCGACCATGCGGCGGTCGGCCATCTTGGATCCTTTGTTCCTCAGCGGTGCTAGGTCGTCGAGCGCATGGTACTAAAAACGGCTACTCAACGGCACGAACACCGCTTCGGGTTTCCTGAGTCCCCTCCCAGGGGCATTCCCAGAGGGGACTACATGGGGGACTTACAATACAAGGCATTTCTCCCATCAGGCACTGCTGCACGAGAGGGATCCTCCCACTGGAATATACTGTTAAGTGGATTATCCCTCCGTGCAGCAGAACTTACAATTCGTATAAAAATGTATAACTTTATGAATATGCGGTCTATTTAAACGAATGGACGTTCGGTAGATAGCTGGGGTCTGAGCGCATCATTCGTGAGATTACCGCTCAGATCCCAGCTAAAATAACCGAACGCCGCACGAAAAACACATTTATTGCAAAACATATTAAAAGAACCGATTGCCTTCCAGGGAATAAAATACCGAACGGCCTGGAACTCCCGAACGTCCTGGAGGCTCAGCGGTGTTCGTACCGTCGAGTAGCCGTTTTTAGTACCATGCGCTCGACGACCTAGCACCGCTGAGGGAACAAAGGATCCAAGATGGCCGACCGCCGCATGGTCGGTAGTCGAACGACGGCCACCCAGGAGAGCCTCTAATTACCGATTGCAACATTGTTGCAATCGGTTAACCAGCGCCACACGCCTCTAAGTGTGTGGGCTATTAAGGGTAGTGTTTTCGGTTCACGAACGGCCCTCCAAAGTGCCGTTCGTGAAACGAAAGGAAAACCCCATACAAACAGCTATCTGCATTCGGCAGATAGCAAATACAGGCAATTCAATACAGACGGTCAGCATACAATACACGTAGTTAAACACATATCCCCCCAGACATACAGGCAACCCTTAAAGGTACAGGCTCTGGTTATAGTCCAAGTGGCTAGGTTTGCCACAGTAATTATGTGCACTCAGACCCAGGCTATCTGGGGATACGTTACACGAACTAGAAGCATTCGGTAGTTTTATAGTTATGGATTTTTATGTGTTTTTATTATACTATGTAAAATGGCGATTTGCCTCTTTCCCTGGAGATAATTGGATTTCTTCCCAATTAGCTCCAGGATAGAGAGGAGGGATTTACTTTTACAAAGGGGAGTGTTTATAGCTGAGCCACTGTGATTGGCTACTGTACAATATGTGTCCCAGTCTCCCATCTGGTCCCCTAGGGGAGTGTCCACCAGGTGGGAGACCTGCATAAATACCGGGCAGGTAGCCCTCATTAACACAGATTCCTGTTTTACCCTCAAGACGGAGCTTGGTTTCGTGTTTGGGGCGATTGCTACTAGTCTTATTTTGCCTGTTTTAGCCGTGGAAGGAGTTCGGCTGATTCTTTGTTCGAGAGTTTGAAGTATTCCCTTATACTCCATTCGGGAGTTTGGCAGTCCACAGCAGCAGAGCCTGTGTCTCAAAAAGGGGAAGATCAACTAAACGGCGGTTTCACTCCTTTCAGCTAGGAGTGTCTTAACATCTATCTCCTGAACGGCTGAAGGGATTCAAATGATTTTTGGGTATGTTTGTATTTGGAATGTGCTGATTAATAATATGTGACTTTTAATAATATTGTATGTATAGTTTTAGAGTTATGAAAGTTGGGTAAAAAGTATGTTTTAAACTGTACGGATAATTGGGTTACCTCTCAGGCTAAGGGGAGGAGATGTGTGGGATGTAACCATTGTGTGATTGGGTATTGTATAATTGTCTGTGGGCGTCTCCCTTGCAAGGGAGAATTGCATAAAAGCAGAGTGTGTGTCATTAAACCAGAGTTCTTCTTCACCCTCAATCTAGAGTCCTGTCTCTTATTGGGGGAATTGCTATATCACTACAAGGGATTGCTATGCTCTGCATGCTCCCTTGGATAATCACTTCTAAGCTCTTGTAAGAGCTTGTTCCTGTTTCCTTCTCTTGGAGGAGAGGTTCACCCACTGGAACCTGGAGCCGTGTCGTAGGTCCAGGGTGGGTAGGAGACGGCGAGACCCCAACCAAACTGCGGCGGTTCGTGGGGTCTGCGATGGTTGTGGTGTCTGCGGAGCGCTTGGAGCCCTCTGTAAGCGCTAGGAGCATCCTTCTACGGAGGTACCCAGTCGGGGTGCTAGATGATCTGTTACAGAGAGAGAGAAAGAGTAACACGCAGAGAGAGAGTGTAACATGGAGAGAGAGAGAGTAACATGGAGAGAGAGAGGGAGAGTAACATGGAGAGAGAGTGTCACGTATTCAACCGCTTATAAAAATGTGGTTAATGGCATTTACTGTCCACACAGGAAAAGTTGTGCCCATCAGTAACCTAATCCATAGAAAGGTTAATGCTGAGCAGCAATTATGCAAATGAGAACCTGGTAACTGACTTTGGGGTCAAAGGCCGGTTACAGCCTACCTAGAGGAGGGGTATTTAGGCTCAGTTCTCATCCTGCTCAGTGCCCTGTTGTTGTTTCCTTTGTGGTTGTCCGAGAGCGCGTTATTGATTCTGGTAATTCTGGTTATTTGACTTTGGCATTGTTTTTGACTTCCCTGTTTTCTGGCATCCCTGACTCTTGGCTTTTCCTTATCGCTGTGTCTCTTTCTTTATCCCTTGACCTCGGCTATTCCTGACTATTCTTTGGTACGTTAGTCCGGCCATTCTAAGGTCTGGTATGCATTACCTATCGTCCTCTGTGTTACACAATTCTACCTGCTGGATCATACTGTAATCCTGACATTACGACACGGCCATAGATCCTGTAGAATTATGTAAGCACATAGCTGCTTGCGAAAGGAAACTGGAGGATAATGATCACCGCATGGATCAATTTGCCCAGGCCTTCAGTACGCTTCTTACTCAAACAGCGCATCTGCAACCTGCGGCCTCACCTCCACCTTATGTACCTCCACCTATAGTACACAAGGCACCTACTATCTCCCTATCTCCCCCCTGCATTTTGATGGTAATATTCAAGAATGCAGGGGATTCCTTAACCAAATGGAGTATCATTTTGAGGCCTCACCAGGATCTTTTCATACAGACAGAGCTAAAATTGGTTACCTGATGAATCAGTTAAAAGGTAAAGCTTTAGCTTGGGCCAATCCATTATGGGAGAGCAATAGGAGTGTGGCACACAATTACCAGGAGTTTCTTACGGAATTTAAACTTACGTTTGAACCTTTAGGCAGGGAGGACGACGCCTCCACTGCTCTGATGCACATCAGACAAGGGAACTGGTCTGTGACTAAGTGCCCTTCACCACTTGTGCCTGGAGAGGACTAATTACCAGCCTCTTGCCGTATGATTATGGCCCCTGGGAGATTTTGCCTTTTAAATACGTTATTTGGGAATAGTGGATTTTATTAGACTGGTTCTGGTCCTTTTAATGCTCTGATAAAGGATCTGCAGTTTTGCTATGCACTTCACATGCAGAGTGTGAAGAAAACCCCTGTTTTATGGACTTAGTTTGACTGTTTTATTCCTCTTCCCCCTCCCTTCTTAGAACACCAGTTTAAACCCTTAATAACTGTCATATTTTCAAGCTCTCTGTCCTTAAAGGACCACTCTAGGCACCCAGACCACTTCAGCTTAATGAAGTGGTCTGGGTGCCAGGTCCTTCTAGGGTTAACCCATTTTTTCATAATTATAGCAGTTTCAGAGAAACTGCTATAATTATGAATGGGTTAAGCCTTCCCCCTAATCCTCTAGTGGCTGTCTCATTGACAGCCACTAGAGGCGCTTGCGTGCTTCTCACTGTGAAAATCACAGTGAGAGCACGCCAGCGTCCATAGGAAAGCATTGTAAATGCTTTCCTATGAGACCGGCTGAATGCGCGCGCAGCTCTTGCCGCGCGTGCGCATTCAGCCGGCGGGGCGTAACGGAGGCGGAGAGGAGGAGAGAGCTCTCCGCCCAGCGCTGGAAAAAGGTAAGTTTTTACCCCTTTCCCCCTTCCAGAGCCGGGCGGGAGGGGGTCCCTGAGGGTGGGGGCACCCTCAGGGCACTATAGTGCCAGGAAAACGAGTATGTTTTCCTGGCACTATAGTGGTCCTTTAACTGTTGTAGCGGATGGCACTGGGCTGTCCTGCAAATGTCTTGTGAATAACTGCATTCGTGTGATTTGCTAGTTTTATATGTGTTTAAAAGAATTGTATTCCTCTGATTGTTCGGTAGAATCATTCGAATAAACTAAGGGAATGAAACTACCGAACAATCAGACCTCCCCTGTGTTAAGTGTGTCCTCAATTACCCGTTGCAACATTGTTGCGAACGGGTACTTGACAAGTTAAGTAGCCGTCCTTTGTTCTCGGGGGGGGCCGCTATTCGACAAACGAACACGTGGCGGCCATTTTAAAACTCCCGAACAGCGGTGTTTTGCCGTCGAGTGTCTGGAACTCAAATCGGACACTCGACTAGGTGAACACCGCTGAAACCTCCACAAGCCCGGTCCGTTCGGTTCCAAACTACCGAACGGCCCCTCGTTCGGTAGATAGAAAGAACCGAACGAGGGGATTCAGGCGAACCCTCCCTAGCCTCTATAGCTAGAGGCTTTCGTGCAGTTTGTTCCCTTATTCCAGGACCGACCGCAGGGCCCATTCGCATGGAACCGCATTCGGCTATTTCAGTCAGTGCGGTCGGTCATTTTATTCCCTCCATAAATTTCCCGAACCCCTGGTCTGATCTGGGTGATTTTTGGATATGTTGTTCACCCAGATCAGGGCTATCAGGGGATGTAGGATTTAAAGGGGTACCCCTACGTTTAGGGGTACATCCAGAAACGGGGGGAATTACTGTACTGGATAAGGGGATTATGATGCTGGCTGAGGGGAGGAGATGTGTGGGAGGTTACCAGGACAGGATTGGCTACTGTATTAATGATTGTAAATCCCTCCCTTGCATGGGAGCATGCTTTAAAAGGACACTGTGGATTAAAGCTTTCAGTTCTGCTCCTGAAACTGTGTGTCGTCCAGTTATTGGGATTGCTGTGGGGATATTGCTGTTATTTTACCTGCTGGAAATCTTGCCTGTGGATTTATTATTTACTTGTTCCTGAGCCTCACTTGGATTATAAGCGGAGATAACCTGGGGAATATTGCATCTCCGCTACATTGGTTGGCAGCGCTGGGATCCAGACTCACAAGGGAACAAGGACTAATGGAATACGGATGGAGAGTGATTATGCCAAGCTAAAAAGATCCACGCTAAAAGACCTCCTGGAAGCAAAAGGTATTGCAGCCAGCAACAAAAGGAAAGCAACCCTCATTGCAGAAGTGATGGCTGAATACCAGCATGAGGACAGGGTAATCCCTGAGCAGCAGAGTGCAGCAGATGGAGCTGAAAAAGAGGAGTTCCAGAGACAGCTGCAGTTTAGGCTGTCCTTTTATGGAGAGAATCCAACAGCGGATATTATATCCAGGACAATGACAGAGGTGCAGGAGTTTATACTGCGTCAAAGGCCACTGCAGCAGCAGGAAAAGAATGCTACCACAGCTACCTTCACACAGGGTAAGACAAAAATTCCTTACCAAGCATTTAAAACGTATATAGAAGCAGAGGAGGATATAGATGCTTTTCTCCAAGACTTTGAAAGGCTGTGTGCATTGCATAGTATTAGCCCAGATGAGTGGGTGCCTATTTTAGCAGGGAAGCTCACAGGGAATGCTGCTGAAGCCTATAGAACTGTACCTGACGAGGAAATTCGAAATTACCGCAGAGTAAAAGAGGTGATCCTGGCCCGATATGCAATCACGCCAGAGGCATATCGGCGGCGGTTTAGAGACCTAAAGAGAAATGACAAGGACTCTCATGTGGAATGGGCTTGCAAGTTACATCGGGCCGCCCTGGGGTGGGTACAGTCCAAGAAGGCTCGGTCCATGGAGGACTTATTACAAATGGTGTTGTTGGAGCAATTTTATGATGGGGTAACCAGCGATGTCCAGGAATGGGTGAGGGACAGAAACCCTACCTCCCTCACCGAAGCTGCCAGGAAGGCAGATGAGTACCTGGATGCACGCAGGCAGCAGAAACCTGCAGCCCAAAAGTCACCTTTAAAACATTTGGGGGAAGCAGCTACAACCCAGCTCCACCGAGACAACTGCCACCACCACCACCGCCCGCTGCACAGCCACGTTTTCGCCAGCCCACTTCTGGCCCCTGTCATCACTGCCAGAAATGGGGACATTATAAAAGGGAATATCCCCAGCTGAGGGATCGTTCCACCTGGATTCGCCCCGGCCCACCACCACCGCCAAGAACAGCCGCAGCCCACCACTACCAGGATATAGTGGCCACATCATATGGTTCAGCCGTTCTCATAACAACCGTGGAACAGTGGGAAGTACTGCACGAGGCGGATCCAGTCCAGGCCAATGCTGATAACAGACAGCATCACAGGCAGACCGTATACCTGGAGGGTAAAGCGGTACAAGGACTACGCGACTCAGGGGCTACTATCACCCTGGTAAAGAGTCACCTGGTGTTGGATCAAGCGAAACTGAGTAAAACTGTGGCCGTCAGGGTAGCCGGGGGAGCAGTGTACCGGCTACCTACAGCAAGGGTACATTTACATTGGGGAGTGGGGGCAGGGTATGTGGAGGTGGGATTGATGCCGCAGTTACCGGCGGAGGTATTGTTGGGGAACGATCTGGGGAGGCTCACGTCTGCTTTTGAGACCCAGACACCCACCACAGGAGAAGCTCATCCTGTGGTCACCCGTCAACAGGCCCGCACCCAGGACTACAACACACTTCCGGAGGTTCAGGTAAGAGACCCTTCCCCTTCCCTTGACTGTGTTCCCTGGGCCCATCCTAACGAATTTGCAGCTGAGATAGTGACTGACCCCACCTTGCAAGTGTATAGGGACAAGGTGACAGCAGACCCTCCTGGGGGAGAGGGAGAGAGATTTGTCTGGGACAAGCAGCTTTTGTACAGGGAGACAGACAAGCAGATTGCGGGGTCAGACCCAATAGTGATGAGGCAGCTAGTGGTGCCGCAGCGGTACCGAGCAGAGCTACTCCGGATAGCGCACGATATCCCGCTATCCGGACATCTAGAGGTCAGTCGCACTAGGTACCGACTGACCCAAAGTTTCTTCTGGCCAGGGATCAGCCAGGAGGTATGCAGGTATTGCACCACCTGCGATACCTGCCAAAGGGTAGGGAAAAGGGGAGACCGAAGGAAAGCGAAACTACACCCCTTCCCATAACTGAGGAACCTTTTAGCCGAATAGTGGTAGACCTGACCTCAAGAAAGCTAGCCCGTCAGGCAAAAGGTACATTTTAACGGTAGTAGACTATGCTACTAGATATCCAGAGGCAGTGGCTCTGACCAACATTCACGCTGAAACGGTCGCGGATGCCCTCATGCAGATATTCTCCCGGTTGGGATTACCCAGGGAGATTATCTCGGATCAGGGTACCCAATTTACCGCAGAATTCACCCAACACCTCTGGAGGATCTGTGGCATTAAGCCTATTATCAGTGCCCCTTACCACCCCCAGACTAATGGGCTCTGCGAACGGTTCAATGGTACATTGAAACAAATGCTCCGAACCTTCGCAGAGACCCACAAGGACTGGGAGCGGTTCCTGCTGCATCTCCTATTGGCTTACTGGGAGGTGCCGCAGGAATCCACGGGGTTTTCCCCGTTTGAACTGCTATTTGGGAGGAGAGTCAGAGGCCCATTAGATCTTATAAGAGAGCATTGGGAGGGAGATCGGAGCGCAGATGGCACTCCCATCATACCATATGTGTTGGCCCTCCGAGACCGCCTGGAAGCATTAACTAAGACGGTAAGGGAAAACCTTCAGGCGGCACAGACCCGCCAGCGCACATGGTATGATCGGGGAGCCAGGAACCGTAGCTTTCAGGTCGGGCAGAAAGTGCTAATTTTAAAGCCTGTCCGACATGACAAGCTACAGGCCGCCTGGCAGGGACCTTATAGGGTGGTGGAACAGAGATGTGACACCACCTATATAATTGGCCCCTGCATAGGGACGGGAGGGCGACGCATGCTCGATGTGAACATGATGAAGCCCTACCAAGAGCGCTCGAGGAGGTAACCACCATATGTGTGCCCAATTCTGACGAGTTTGACAGCTTACCACTCCCAGATCTGCTGGAAGATGGGCAGCTGTCTGGGGATTTAGGGGAAGTTGCACTGGGAGACCGGCTGAGCCCGCAGGAGCGTATCGAGGTACAGCGGCTGTTGGAGGAGAAACGAGACACGTTCTCTAATGTACCTGGATACACCCCTCTGGCCACTCACCAGGTAGAGACCCCAGGGCAACTACCCATGCGCCAGACCCCCTACCGCATCCCGGAAGCGGTAAGGGAAAACATGCGCAAGGAGATCGATGAGATGCTCCAACTGGGGGTGATTGGGCCCTCAGATAGTCCCTGGGCTTCTCCGGTAGTGCTCGTACCGAAGCGGGACGGTACGACCCGCTTCTGCGTAGACTACCGGAGATTAAACGAGAAAACTGTGTCCGATGCATACCCTATGCCACGGATAGATGAGCTACTGGACAGAATGGCCAGGGGTTAATATCTCACTACCATTGACTTATGTAAGGGGTATTGGAAAATCCCCCTGGCCCCAGAGGCCATCCCGAAGTCGGCCTTTGTCACCCCATTTGGCTTGTACCAGTTTAAGGTCATGCCATTTGGGATGAAACACGCCCCAGCTACTTTCCAGAGGATGGTAGACCGACTCCTGGATGGGTTCCAAGACTACACCTGTGCCTACCTGGACGATATTGCCATTTTTAGCAATACGTGGCAGGAGCACTTGGCCCATATAGGAGCGGTTCTAGACAGGATTAAGGAAGCTGGTTTGACATTGAAACCGGCCAAGTGCAGCATAGGGATGTCCGAGGTGCAGTACCTCGGACATAGAGTGGGGTGCGGCAAACAGAAGCCCGAACCAGCCAAAGTAGAGGCCGTGGCCCAGTGGCCCACCCCTAGGACTAAAACCCAGGTGTTAGCATTTCTAGGGACCGCTGGGTATTACAGAAAATTTGTCCCTAACTATAGCGCCCTCGCCAAGCCCCTCACTGACCTTAACCGGAAGAATTTGCCCCGCCAGGTGACCTGGACCCCGGAGTGTGAGCAGGCATTCCAACATCTGAAAAATGCACTGATAAATGCTCCTGTCTTGGCAGCTCCCAATCCAACTAAACGTATTCTTGTTCACACAGACACTTCTATGTTTGGATTGGGAGCAGTACTGAGCCAAGTCGGGGCCGATGGCGGAGAACACCCCGTGGCTTACATCAGTCGCAAGCTGTTACCCCGAGAAGTAAGCTACGCCGCCATCGAGAAGGAATGCCTGGCTGTGGTGTGGGCCTTAAAGAAACTGCAGCCGTATCTATATGGACAGCCCTTTTCCTTACTCACGGATCACAACCCGCTGGTATGGCTAAACGGGGTGGCTGGGGACAATGCCAGGCTGCTGCGCTGGAGTTTGGCGCTGCAGCCTTTTGACTTTAATATTCAGTACCGCCCGGGTAAACAGAATGGGAATGCCGATGGGTTGTCGAGACAAACTGACCTGGAACAATGATCCGTGACTCCCCGGACATCCCCAAGCCGATCCATGTTGGATCTGATTTGGATCAAAGAAAACTTTGATAATTTGTCTATCTACACCTTCCAAATTGATTGATTAATGCGTGCACGCTTTCCCTAGAAGTAATTCACACCGGAGACAAAGTTTCTGATCAGTGAAAAACCAAGGAATGCTTTATTCCCCGGAGTGGGGGCTCCTTCTTAAAGCAAAAATACGTCACAGTTTAAACATACAGTATACATTCACCAATTGGTTAACAGTCTCAGGGTTCTTGTCTAAACCCCCCCTACAGGATGTAGTGTCATCATTACAGACTTCTGGATACACGATGGGAGGGGGAGTGAGTAGTTTCTTTCAGTTACTTTAACAGTGATTCTCCATTTTGTTACACGTGGCATATAGCTGTTAACTGGCACAAAGGTAGTGGGGGAGGAGTTAGTAAAGGGAGCTGTTATCACAGGAATTTTGGTTACACAAGGTTTGCTTGATTTGAAGGGGGATGCTTAGCAGGATGAAGAATTTACATAGTAAACAGCAACTGAATACATTGTAGGGGGGGGGGAGGGAATATTTACTCTAGCAGCCAGTTTTAACATAGTGAACAGAGAATAAATAGACATTAGTAAATAGCCATTTTATTTTAATTCATCTGTCCATAACAGATCAGACTGTGTATGCCGGCTTGTGGGCAAGGGGGAGCAGTGTAGCGGATGGCACTGGGCTGTCCTGAAAATGTCTTGTGAATAACTGCATTCGTGTGATTTGCTAGTTTTATATGTGTTTAAAAGAATTGTATTCCTCTGATTGTTCGGTAGAATCATTCGAATAAACTAAGGGAATGAAACTACCGAACAATCAGACCTCCCCTGTGTTAAGTGTGTCCTCAATTACCCGTTGCAACATTGTTGCGAACGGGTAATTGACAAGTTAAGTAGCCGTCCTTTGTTCTCGGGGGTGGCCGCCATTCGACAAACGAACACGTGGCGGCGGCCATTTTAAAACTCCCGAACAGCGGTGTTTTGCCGTCGAGTGTCTGGAACTCAAATCGGACACTCGACTAGGCGAACACCGCTGAAACCTCCACAAGCCCGGTCCGTTCGGTTCCAAAAAAAAAAAAGATAGAAAGAACCGAACGAGGGGATTCAGGTGAACCCTCCCTAGCCTCTATAGCTAGAGGCTTTCGTGCAGTTTGTTCCCTTATTCCAGGACCGACCGCAGGGCCCATTCGCATGGGACCGCATTCGGCTATTTCAGTCAGTGCGGTCGGTCATTTTATTCCCTCCATAAATTTCCCGAACCCCTGGTCTGATCTGGGTGATTTTTGGATATGTTGTTCACCCAGATCAGGGCTATCAGGGGATGTAGGATTTAAAGGGGAGCAAGAAATGGGTCGCAAGAGTATTCTGAGGACAGACAGCAGCTAAAATAGCCTGCCCTTCGGTGGGTCCCCGCTCAGAACTCAAGCTGGTTTTAGCTCAACTTGTGCCATTACAGAGAGAACATATCTGAAGCATATTAGACTGGTCCCACCCATAAGGGCAGTCCAGATCCGAAATGCCAGCAAGTTCTCTCTGCACGAGAGATACAGCAACCCCAGACGATCGTTTCAGCCTTGTTAGGCATCGTCAGTGAGGCATAGCTGATATCTCTCTAGGCACCGTGAGCAAGGGGTCCACGTCTGGATTACCCTTTAAACTAATGGAGAGCAAGAAATGGGTCGCAAGAGTATTCTGAGGATAGACAGCAGCTAAAATAGCCTGCCCTTCGGTGGGTCCCCGCTCAGAACTCAAGCTGGTTTTAGCTCAACTCTGTAATAGTGGATGGCATGTATTTTACCTGCCGAACGGAGACCGACCGCAGGGCCAAAACACATGGAACCCTTTTCGGCTACCACCTCGTGTGCGGCCGGTCAAATGGTCTCTTCCACCTAACTCCCAAACCTCTGGTCTGATCTGGGTGAATTTTGGATATGTTGGTCACCCAGATCAGGGCTACCAGGGGGTGCCACTTAGATAATTGTACCTAACTGTTTTGGGGTACATCCAGAATTTGAGGAAAACTACAGTATGTTTAATGGGATTATGTGTCACACTGAGATGTGTGGGAGCTAACTGTTACATTATTGGCTACTGTCTTAATTATGGTGAATGCCTCCCTTGCATGGGAGAATGCTTTAAAAGTCGGTTCGGCTCCTGATGCTGTGTGTCGTCCAGTCATTGGGATCTGTATGGGAATATTCATGGATTACCTTGCTTGCTGGGATTATTGCTCTATGGTATTATTATTACTTGTTCTTGAGCCTCACTGGGATCTTTAGTGGAGTTAACCTGTGAAATACCAGCTCTCCGCTACAGCCATTATTCTAGCTCTCAAGGAGTGGCGACATCTTTTAGAGGGTTCCAAGTACCACCTTTTGATCATTACTGATCACAAAAAAACTGGCTTACGTAGGAGATGCTAAGTGATTATCTTCTAGACAAGCTAGGTAGTCTCTATTTCTTTCTCGCTTTAATTTTCGTATCACTTACAGACCTGGTTCTAAAAATGTCAAGGCCGACGCCTTGTCCAGGCAGTTTGATGCTGAGGCTATACTAGAACAAGAAACGTCCTATATCATTCCCCCCGGAATGTATCATTGCCTCCACTGTCCTTTCATTGTCCTCTCCACTGCTTGGCTCCATCATGGCGCCCTGAGGTAAACCTTTAGGACAAACTGTTCGTTCCATTGGGGGAGAGGGTTAATATCATGAAGGTGTTTCACGACAATGTGTCTGCTGGTCACCCAAGTATTAATAAATCCACTTCTGCTATCATGAGGTCATTCTGGTGGGATTCCCTCAGGAGGGATGTTAAGGAATATGTGCAGGCTTGTTCTGTTTGTGCAGTTTCCAAAGTGCCTCATAAACACCCTTGTGGCTTGTTACAACCTCTTCCTATTCCTGAGGTCCCACTTGTCCATGGACTTCATTGAACTTGCTAGTTCTAACAGTTATACCACCATTCTCATGGTTGTGGACCGTTTTTCTAAAATGGCTCTGTAACGGATCACCTGGCACCCCGACTGGGTACCTTCATTGAAGGATGCTCCTAGCGCTTACAGAGGGCTCCAAGCGCTCTGCAGACACCACAACCACCGCAGACCCCACTAACCACCGCAGCTTGGTTGAGGTTTCGCCGTCTCCTACCCACCCTGGACCTACGACAATAAGAGACAGGACTCTAGATTGAGGGTGAAGTAGAACTGACTGTACTGGCACATACAGCCTCTTTTATTCACAATGCACAAACATAGTACTGCCCACAGGGTTTTGAAATAAAACCAATCAATCCGTACAATACACACAGACACTCCCACACAAAATCCTCCCCTCTGCCTGTGATATGATTACTGAACACAATGGTTACTATAATTATCACAGACAGAGAAATACAGTATTATAAAACATATCACAGGGACCCCAAAACATGCAATAACCCCATAAAAAGTATATCCCGGGGGATCTGGGTGAACCACATATCCAAAATTCACCCAGATCCGTTCAGTAGTTTGGAAGATACGGTTTAATGCAGATTCCGCAATACATATACAGGCTATATGAAAAATAATTACTGTATAATGTGTCCCCTGTTGTGCTTCTGATAAATGAAATGGTGGCCACCCAGTAACTCCACAGTATGTCCCCAGATGGTTCTTAAAAGGCCAGCAGCAGCATAATAAAATCAAGTATGCCCACATCAGTTCCTAGAAGGGCAATACATCCCAGGGCCATAGTCGCAGGGCAGGAGGCTGGCAAACAGGCCCCTCCAAAAACCAGTGGCGAGGTCACTTTCGCCACAGGTTCATTTTATTCCTCTCAAGAAATTGCCATCATCTCAAGACCTGGTACTAATCTTTATACGAGAAATTGTCTGTCTGCATGGCATTCCTCACAATATAGTATCTGACAGAGGTTCTCAGTTTGTGTCTCGGTTTTGGAGGGCCTACAATAAACAATTAGGGATTGAATTGTCTTTCTTATCCTCTTACCATCCCCAGACCAATGGTACAGCTGAGAGGGCTAACCAGTCCTTGGAATTATATTTGGGTTGTTTCGTTAATAGAACTCAAGACAATTGGTCTGAATTATTACCATGGGCCGAGTTTGCTAGGAACAATGCTGACCATGACTCCTCTGGGCATAGTCCATTTTTTGTTAATAATGGCCGGCATCCCACTGTCCTACCGGCTGTTTTTTCTGATACGGCTATTCCTGCTTTGGATGACCGTCTGGCTTCCATCCATGATACCTGGGTTAAAGTTCAATCTGCTCTGCGTACTGCAGCTGACCATTTCAAGCATCATGCTGATACATGAAGAGGTGCCAACCCAGTTTACCAAGTGGGTGAGAGGGTTTGGTTATCTTCTCGTAACATCAGGCTCAAAGTCCCTAGCATGAAATTTGCTCCTAGGTTCCTTGGACCTTTTCGTGTCCTTCATAGGATCAATCCTGTTGCGTACTCTCTGGCCCTTCCGGCCTCCTTGAAAATTCCTAATACCTTTCATGTGTCCTTACTCAAACCTCTTGTGTGCAATAAATATACGGTCTCAAGTGTCCCTCCTCCTCCCTTAGTTGTTTCTGGACAGAAAGAGTATGAGGTCTCCTCCATAATTGATTCCAGGTTTTCTCGGGGCACTTTACACTACTTGGTGGATTGGAAAAGTTATGGACCAGCCGATCGTTCTTGGGTTCTGGCATCTGAAATACATGCTGGCCACAAGATTCGCTATTTTCACGCAAAATTTTCTCTCAAGTCTGGTCCTGCCCGCCCGGTGGGCGTTCTTCAGGTGGGGGGTAATGTCACGTATTCATCTGCTTATAAAAATGTGGTTAATGACATTTACTGTCCACACAAGAAAATTTGTGCAAGCAGCAACCTAATCCACAGAAGGGTTAATGCAGAACTGTAATTATGCAAATTGGAACCTGGTAACTGACTTTGGGGTCAAAGGCCGGTTACAGCCTATCAGATCTAGAGAAGGGGTGTTTAGACCCAGTTCTCATCCTGCTCAGTGCCCTGTCATGGTTCCCCTTGTAGTTGTCCGAGAGCGTGTTATTTATTCTGGTAATTCGACTGTGGCAAACCTAGCCATTCAGACATTATACAAAGACTGTGGCTTTAAGGGTTGCCTGTATAGTTGTGGGGATATGTATGTCCCTGGGTGTAATGTATGCTGACTGTATAACACTGTATTGCCTATCTGCCGAAAGCAGATAGCTGTATTTCATTTCGTTTCACGAACGGCACCTTTGCGGGCCGTTCGTGAACCGAATAAACCACCCTGTAGTAGCCCACACATTAAGAGACGTGTGGCACGTGTTAACCGATTGCAACAATGTTGCAATCGGTAATTAGAGGCTCTCCTAGGTGGCCGTCGTTCGACTACCAACCACGCGGCGGTCGGCCATCTTGGATCCTTTGTTCCCCCAGCAGTGTTTGGTCGTCAAACGCGTGGTACTAAAAACGGCTACTCGACGGCTCGAACACCGCTGGACTTCCAGGTCGTTCGGGAGTTCCGGGCCGTTCGGTATTTTATTCCCCATTTGCCAATGGGTCTTTTGAATGCATGTTTTGGTGAATATGTTTTTCGTGCGGCGTTCGGTTGTTTTAGCTGGGATCTGAGCGGTAATCTCACGAATGATGCACTCAGACCCCAGCTATCTACCGAACGTCCATTCGTGCAAATCAACCTAATATTCGAAAAGTTTTGTATTTTAATATAAATTGCCGGTTCTGCTGCATGGAGGGATAATCCACTTAACGGTATATTCCAGTGGGAGGATCCCTCTCGTGCAGCAGTGCCTGATGGGAGAAATGCTCTGTACTTTAAGTTCCCCACGTAGTCCACTCCTGGAATACCCCTGGAATAGGACCCAGGAAACCCCTTGCATGGGGAATTGTATAAATTGTGGAGCCTGTGAATAAAGCCTCAGTTGACTCTCAGAACTGTGTTTCGTCCGGTTACTGGGAGATTGCCTTACTTTTCAGCGCTTGACTGTGGATTACCTTATTAACTAGCAGACATTGTGGGATTTAATATTGCCGCTCCGCTACATTGACTTTGGCATTGTTTTTGACTTCCCTGTTTTCTGGTATCCCTGACTCCTGGCTTTTCCTTATCGTTGTGTCTCTTTCTGTATCCCTTGACCTTGGCTATTCCTGACTATTCTTTGGTACGTTAGTCCGGGTATTCTAAGGTCCGGTATATGTTACCTTTCAGTCCTCTGTGTTACACAATTCTATGTGCTGGGTCGTACTGTAATCCTGACAGAGAGACAGAGTGTAACGGAGAGAGAAAGAAACAGAGAGGGAGAGACAGAGAGAGAAACATAGAGAGTAACATGGAGAGAGAGAGAGAAACATAGTGAGAGAGTAACATGGAGAGAGATTGTTAATCACTAAGCAGCAGGGAGGATACAGTATCAGTAATGTAACTAATCAGCTGATTAAATCAATACGTCATATATATATCTAACAGAGAGAGAGAGAGAGAGAGAGAGAGAGAGAGAGAGAGAGAGAGAGTGTGTGTGTGTGTGTGTGTGTGTGTGTGAGTGTAACATGGGGAGGGAGGAGTAACATGGAGAGAGAGAGAGAGAGAAACATGGAGAGAGAGTAACACCAGGAAATGGCAAATTGTGAGCAAAAATAGCCAGGTTGGATACAATTCCATTTATAATTCTCTGACCAGAGACAGAACGGGATGAGGTCACACACCCCGAATCACAATCCCCCTAAACGATTTTCAATGGTCGTCACATTCTATGTTTCTATGTGCAGATAAAACAGAACAGCTCTGTTCTCAGATCAGCAAATGCCATTATTGAAAAGCAAAGAGAACAATTGAAAGTTAAACCCTCTTTTATTAAATAAAACATTTATTCTTACTGTTCTGCAGTATTTGCACAGAGTAATAAATGATCAGATTGATGGTTTCAAACTATGTAAATGTCAGTGAATAAAAGGAGCCAATATTGGATAGACAACTCAATAAAGCTGCAGAGTATCTCATCTCCCAGTAACTAATCTCAGTCAGGCCCTGCAGACTCTCTCTCTCCCTAGTGGTGGTGGTTATTCAGGCCCTGCACACTCTCTCTCTGGTGTTGGTGGTTATTCAGGCCCTGCACACTCTCTCTCTGGTGTTGGTGGTTATTCAGGCCCTGCACACTCTCTCTCTGGTGTTGGTGGTTATTCAGGCCCTGCACACTCTCTCTCTCTGGTGTTGGTGGTTATTCAGGCCCTGCACACTCTCTCTCTGGTGTTGGTGGTTATTCAGGCCCTGCACACTCTCTCTCTCTCCCCCTAGTGGTGGTGGTTATTCAGGCCCTGCAGGCTCTCTCTCTCCCCCTAGTGGTGGTTATTCAGGCCCTGCAGGCTCTCTCTCTCTCTCTCCCTAGTGGTGGTGGTTATTCAGGCCCTGCAGGCTCTCTCTCTCTCTCCCTAGTGGTGGTGGTTATTCAGGCCCTGCAGGCTCTCTCTCTCTCCCCCCTAGTGGTGGTGGTTATTCAGGCCCTGCAGGCTCTCTCTCCCCCTAGTGGTGGTGGTTATTCAGGCCCTGCAGGCTCTCTCTCTCCCTAGCAGTGGTGGTTATTCAGGCCCTGCAGACTCTCTCCCCCCCCCCTAGTGGTGGTGGTTATTCAGGCCCTGCAGACTCGATCTCTCCCTGGTGATGGTGGTTATTCAGGCCTGCAGACTCTCTCTCCCGGGTCATTATTATTGTAATGGCACACCCAGGCATAAAAGGGGTTAAAAGCCATTTAGTAGATCTCCCCCTTCAAGAGACACAGGCACAGCTACTGTAGACACCAATCCACCGAACCGGAGAAGCACGCGAATGCTCTGAAACATACGAATGCTGTAAACAGCCGAATAGGAAAAAACAAAACATACGAATAGGTTTACACTCCTAGCAGTCAAGCAGGAACAGCATACAATAAGTCCCCCCAAGAACGAGACAAGGCTCCGTTTTGAGGGTCAAGCAGGAACTGTTACGACACTCACCGCCAGGTAGATGAAGCCGCCGTTTAGTGAATAATCCCCCTCTCCAGAAATGCAGATTTTATCCAGTCGACCGCCAAACTCCCAAACGGAGTGCACGAACGCGGCAATTCCCGAACAGCAAAACAGTCGAACTCCTTCCACAGCTAGAAATACCAAAAGCGCTGTCCCAATAATAATTCCCCCCACAAACGAGACCAAGCTCCGTATTGAGGGTCAAACAGGATCTGGCTTTACTGTGGGCTACCTGCCCGTATTTATGCAGGTCTCCCACTTGGTGGACACAAACCCTAGGGGACCAAATGGGAGACTTAAATTACAGACAGATATGGGGACATTCCAGACACACAGTCACATTTTACCCACAGTGCATTATGATTCCCTCCCCTTTGCCCTGGAGTTAATTACCAAGTAACTCAATTAACTCCAGGACAAAGCCAGTCGCCATTTTAAATATAAAACTACAAAAGACATAAAAATATATAAACTTCACAAAAACCGAACATTTCCCATTCGTATCACATATCCCCAGATAGCCTGGATCTGAGTGCATATTATTGGCGAATAGCGCTCAGATCCCACACACATAGTTCAATCGCCATGGAGTCAAAGTTCTTACAGTCTTTCAGTATACGAATGACTCCATGGGAAGGCTATCTGGGTTAAGTCTTTCGTATGCTCCAGAACTCCCGAACGGCTGGTGTTCGTATGGTTTCGTGGAGGCAGCCAGGCGTTCCGTTGTTTCAGCGGTGTTCGGCAGAAAAAGTGTCCGTTTTTAGTTCCATAGAAATAGAGCCAAACACCGCTGGGCTTTCGCTTGGTTTAAAATGGCCGCTGCCTCGTGGTCGACATACGAACGACGACCACCCTGAATTCGGTTTAATTGAGAAGTGTCTGCGGTTAACCACAACGTTCTAATTGGGATCAATAGGTTAACCAGCAGCACACTTCTCTCCTGGGTGGCCGTTTGTTCAGCAGGTTTGTTCGGGAAAAAGAGTCATTCGAATGGCTGGGCTATAGAAACCAGCTATTCATACGAACGGGAGACAAACAGACGAATGCAATCCAAATACAAGCAGACAGATGGTTCTGTCACAGGAACAGACAGAGCTGTGGGTTTATTGTTCTTATATACACATTCTTGCACGTTACTACCACCCACAGCGTTTTGGAAAACAACCAATAAACACGTACAATGCATTCATACACTCCCACACAAAATCCTCCCCTCTGCCTGTGATTCAATTACCTTACACAATGGGTAATGTAATTATTACAGGCAGAGAAATACAGTTTTTCCACATTATTCATAATTCTAAAAGTATGCATTACATTCACATAAACTTACATTTTCAGAATCAGCATACTCCAAATCCAAACATACGTCAAAATAATACAAATTGGTCCAGTGATTCAAAAGATAGATCGTAGTCCTTTGTGACCAAATGAAGCATGGCTTTTCTGCACAAAACCAGTTCCACAGAGTCTTCTATCCTGGAGATAATTGGGAAGTAATCCAATTATCTCCAAGGACAGAGGCAAAACTCCATTGAACACATGGCAGCAAAAGACAATAAAATACATAAAAATATATAACTGTGCAGGCTTTGCATAAAACAGGTACATTCATCCCCAGATAGTTCAGATCTGAGCACACATTATTACTGAATGGCATTCAGATCACACACATACAGTTCAATTGCCATGGAGCCAAAGTCTTTCATTATACGAATGGGCTCCGTGGCATAGCTATCTGGGGTATCACCACTCAAACATGGCAAGCACTGAATGACCCGGCTTTTGTGTATTTGCAGAGGAAAATCAAGCATTTCAACATGGGGCCATAGTCTGAAGGCAGCAGGCAGGCAACCAGGCTCCACCAACAGTGGCGAGATTGGTCTTGTCACAATTATTATGATATTTATATAGCGCCATCAAATTCCACAGCGCTTTACAATGGTTGGATGAACAGACATGTAGCTGTAACCAGACAAGTTGGACACACAGTGTAGCAGAGAGCTGGTCTTTCACAGGTTAACTCCACTAAAGATCCCAGTGAGGCTCAGGAACAAGTAATCCACTAATATTCCCATACAGATCCCAATGACTGGACGACACACAGCATCAGGAACAGAACTGAACTTTTAATCACACAAACTCCTTTTAAAGGTTTCTCCCATGCAAGGGAGGGATTCACATTAATTGGTACAGTAGCCAATAGTACAATAGTTACCTCCCATACATCTCCTCTCCTCAGTGTGACACCTAATCCACTTATACATGATACAGTTTTATGAACAAAAACAGGGATAAATCTACAATACAATCATAACAGAAAAAAACATAGCATAATACTGTTGATTGTGAAAGGGGAGTGGAAATATAGATGATAATTCACACTCACAAACCAAAATTGATTGTAGGCATATCTTATAAAACGATGAGTATCTCAGGATAAGTGGAACGTCAAGATGTACATAGAAGGAAATAAAAAAGCATAATAGTGCAGAGTATCTTGGTAAGAAAATACACTTTAATAATGAGGCACACTTACAATGTCGTAGTGGCAAACAGGCATATAAAAACCACCGGTCTCAGGATCATAAGATGAATCACAGGATCAGCAAGATCAACATAAATCGCTGCAATTCCTACGCATCCTAATAAACTGGCTTTTGGTTTTTGGTTCCCAAAAGCCAGTTTATTAGGATGCGTAGGAATTGCAGCGATTTAGATTCGTTTTATACACAAGCTGAAGTCTTAAAAGGTCGTTTTTTGGAGAAAGGTTACAACCCAGAACTTTTGGATGCAGAGATCGATAAGGTGGGAAGTATCAACCGTAACGATCTCCTTATTGATAAGAGAAAGGATGTTTTTAGGAATCCTGCATTTGACTTTTCCTTTAACACGCAATATAGTTCTAAGGCCTTTGATATACAGAGGATTATTAAAAAACATTGGGGGTTATTAATAGAGGATGAATATCTTAATCAACAGATTCCCCTTTTACCCAAAGTTATTTTTAGGAGAGGAGTCAATTTAAAGCAAATTTTAGCACCAAGCACTTTTAGATCTAGAAAGAGCAAAATAAAACGTAAAGAAGGTTACTACACATGCGGGAGTTGTGTTAGTTGTAATTGCAAATACAACAATATTACGAGTTTTGTAAGTACGGTTAATGGAAGAAGGTTCAAAATCAAAAGCACTTTATCCTGTTCTTCAACACATGTCGTATACCTACTCACATGTGGATGTGGGTTGCAATATGTGGGAAGAACGGGAAGAAAAGCAAAAGTTAGGTTCCAGGAGCATAGAAATAATATTAAAAATCATATGTTGACACATTCAGTGCCAGTACACTGTAATAAATGTCCAGCTTTTAACTTCAATACCCTCCAATGTACCATCATTGAACAAGTAACCTTGGATGAAAGAGGAGGTGATCTAATGTTACTATTGAGAAAAAGAGAGGGATATTGGATACATACTTTACAAACAATGCAACCTAGGGGACTCAACGTTGATTTTGATTTGGTTTGCTTTCTCTAAATTGACATTTTTGCACTTGTACATTTTTCTTGTATATAGTTTCAATATTAACAAACATTTGTTTTAGTAATGCTGTTTAATTAATTTTATGTATCTTTTGGGAATGAAATAATAATCTGTCATGCTATATTCTATACTTTTTATTAAAAAAAAGGATATTGGCAAGGATTTATATTATCTGGATGACACTGTTGTTTTTGAGATTATAATTATGAATATAACCAATATTATATGTGTATATACATGTTTTTAAATCTCTTTCTCATTAATTGTGGCTATTCTCCGCTCTTCGAGCGGTGGAATGCATATCAGGTGGAACGCATAGATAGAGATCCGGAAGAGAGATGTGAGCCGCATTTCCGGTTGCGTCAGCAGGTCGCACCCGGAAGTATTACAGACGGACGAACCCGGAAGTAAGTGGATAATTGGAGGAGTTTTTCGGCGCGCCAAACCGGACGGATTTAAAAGCCAGGTATACCATGTGGACAGCTATACCTACACATAGAAGGACTTTTTGCCCCTGAGGAAGTTCAAGGACGTTTGAACGAAACGCGTAGGGCTTATTTATAGTATATATAGTGTTTAGAGTTTTTTACAATCAGGTTGTTTTATTTCATTTTTTATTTGATCTGCTGGTTATGTTGATCTTGCTGATCCTGTGATTTATCTTATGATCCTGAGACCGGTGGTTTTTATATGCCTGTTTGCCACTACGACATTGTAAGTGTGCCTCATTATTAAAGTGTATTTTCTTACCAAGATACTCTGCACTATTATGCTTTTTTATTTCCTTCTATGTACATCTTGACGTTCCACTTATCCTGAGATACTCATCGTTTTATAAGATATGCCTACAATCAATTTTGGTTTGTGAGTGTGAATTATCATCTATAGTTCCACTCCCCTTTCACAATCAACAGTATTATGCTATGTTTTTTTCTGTTATTATTGTATTGTAGATTTATCCCTGTTTTTGTTCATATTTACTGAGGACCTGGAGGAGTCCTTATCTACAATACATTTAGTTCAAGGGTAATTATTTAGTTTCTAATTATTACCCACTAAAAGTGTGTTCTATTCACTAGTGGGTGAATCTGTACTTTTTCTATTTGGTTATTTGTATGATACAGTTTTACCAGGTTTCTGGATGTACCCCAAAACAGTTAGGTACAATTATCTAAGTGGCACTCCTTGGTAGCCCTGATCTGCGTGAACAACATATTCAAAATTCACCCAGATCGGATCAGGGGTTTGGGAGTTAGGTGGAAGAGACAATTTGACCTACCGCACATGAGGTGATAGCCGAAACGGGCTCCAGGTGTTTTGGCCCTATGGTCAGTCTCCGTTTGGGAGATAAAATACACAGTAATACTTGACATCCACCATTAAATTCGGTATTCGCATGAATACCCTTGTTTGCTACTTTTACTTCACCGAACGAGGGGCTGGTTGGCCCCTCCGTTCGGGGGTTACGGAGCTCTGGAGGTCTCAGTGGTGTTCGGGTAATTGAGTGTCCGATTTGAGTTCCAGAGACTCGCCGACCAAACACTGCTGAGGTTTTTGTGCGTAGATAGCCGTTGCCACGTGTTCGTATGCCGAACGGTGCCCACCCAGATACATGCACAAAGTTCCAATTAAGCTGCGGTTAGAGAAGTGTGAAAGCCTAATAAGGTGCACACTTCTCTCTGAGGTGGTTTAATGGTTCGGTAGTTTTCATTCGTATGGAACATGGATGAAAACTACCGAACAATCATGCAAATGCTACATACAATTTTAGCTATACACGAGAATAAACACACAAATTGCATTTTTAACACAGCCTTTGAGGACAACCTTAATAACATCTGCTACACACAGGAACAGAGGGGTTGAGGGCCCTGCTCAATGAGCTTACATGCTAGAGGGAGTGGGGTAAAGTGACACAAAAAGGTAAGGATAGTATTAGACTAGTGACAGTTGCAGAAAAGGAATCAGTCAGGAGCTATTAACAGTTTAATTGATACGCTTTTATGAAGAAGTGGGTTTTTAACGATTTTTTGAAGTGGAGACTGGGTGAGTATCTAACGGAGGAAGGAAGAGAGTTCCACAGGAACGGTGCAGCCCTCGAGAAATCTTCAAGGCGAGCATCGGAGGTGGGAGGATGGACAAAAGATAGATGTAAGTCTTCAGCAGATCGTAAGGGCCTAGACGGGACATACTTGTGTATAAGGGAGGATAGATAGGTAGGAGCAGCATTATGTAGCGATCTGAAAGTGTAACGGACCGTTTTGCCCACAAGAGGTTAAAAACCGTTTAGGCAATATTCCGCTTTCAGATGCACAGACAGCTACTGCAATCACCAATCTCCCGAACTGCAAACTACACGAATTCTCCAACTCCTGAACAGGAACCTCACAAATACTGGAAACAGCTGAACAGGAAAAACCATATGAAAGATTTACACTCCTGGCAGTCAGCATACAATCCAATTCCCCCAATAACGAGACAACACTTCATTTGAGGGTTAAGCAGAATCTGGTTTACTGGGGCTAACTGCCCGGCTTTTATGCAGGTCTCCCACCTGGTGGACACTGCCCTGGGGGACCAGATGGGAGACTGGGACACAAAGGGTAAAAGGACCAATCACAGACCTACACATTTCAACCATCCCTCAATGCATCACAATCCCTCCTCTCTGTCCTGGAGATAATTGGGAAGTAATCCAATTATCTCCAAGGACAGAGGCAAAACTCCATTAACCACATGGCAGTAAAAATACAGTAAAAAAAGACATAAAATTACATACAGTTACATTCATCACATATAACATACACATTCTACATATCCCCAGATAGCTTAGATCTGAGCGCACATTATTACCGAATGGCCCTCAGATCACATACATACAGTTCAATCGCCATGGAGCCAAAGTCTTTCACATAGTCTTTTGTTACACGAATAGGCTCCATGGCATGGCTATCTCGGTGATGCGGTTCATCTGGTTAAATTACCGAATGAATAGTCATTCGGTTCCACTAACGAATGCGAAGGTAAGGAGGCTGGTGGCTCAGCGGTGTTCGCGCAAATAAGTGTCCATTTACAGTTCCACAGTTTGGGCGCTGAACACAGCTGGCCGTTCGGGAGGTAAAATGGCCGCTGCCACGTGTTCGGCAACCGAACAAAGGCCACCCAGCGTTCATCAATTAAGCTGCGGTTAACCGCAGCTTCTGGGCAGTCAATTGACGGCACACTCCAGTTCCCATGTGGTCCAAAGTTCTATCTTGAGTTCTATATTTTATAGGAAGCCAATGTAGGGACTAACAGAAGAGTGAGGCATGGGAGGTGCGGGCGGACAAGAAGATGACCTCGCCGCCGCATTCATTATGGACTGTAACGACGCAAGTTGGGAGCACGTAAGACCACTGAGAAGCGGATTACAGTAGTCAAGGCGAGAAAGGACAGTGGAATGGACCAACACCTTAGTCGCATCCAGCGTTAAGTAGGGACGGATGCGCGCAATGTTTTTGAGATGGAAATGACAGGATTTGGCGATAGATTGAACATGAGGCTTGAATGAGAGGTTGGAGTCAAAGAGAACACCTAGGCAGCGAGCCTGCATGGTGGAGTTGATGGGAGACAGACACAGGAGTAACAACACTTGAGGGAGGAAAGGCCAGAATTTCAGTTTTGGTCAAGTTTAGTTTAAGGAAGTGGGCAGCCATCCAGTTAGAAATAGCAGAGAGGCAGTCAGAGAACTAGTCAAGAGGGACAGATCAGGAGAGGACAGGTAGATTTGAGTGTCATCTGCATAGAAATGATATTGGAAGCCAAAGGAGTTAATGAGTTTACCAAGGGAGGCAGTATAGATGGTGGTGTTTATTACTCAGGCCCTGCAGGCTCTCTCTGGTGGTGGTGTTTATCCAGGGCCTTGCAGACTGTCTCTCCCTGGTGGTGGAGGCCCCGCAGGCTCTCTCTCTCCATGGTGGAGGAGGCCCCGCAGGCTCTCTCTCTCTCCCTGGTGGAGGAGGCCCCGCAGGCTCTCTCTCTCCCTGGTGGAGGAGGCCCCGCAGGCTCTCTCTCTCTCCCTGGTGGAGGAGGCCCAGCAGGCTCTCTCTCTCTCCCTGGTGGAGGAGGCCCCGCAGGCTCTCTCTCTCTCCCTGGTGGAGGAGGCCCCGCAGGCTCTCTCTCTCTCCCTGGTGGAGGAGGCCCCGCAGGCTCTCTCTCTCTCCCTGGTGGAGGAGGCCCCGCAGGCTCTCTCTCTCTCCCTGGTGGAGGAGGCCCCGCAGGCTCTCTCTCTCTCCCTGGTGGAGGAGGCCCCGCAGGCTCTCTCTCTCTCCCTGGTGGAGGAGGCCCAGCAGGCTGTCTCTCCCTCCCTGGTGGAGGAGGCCCAGCAGGCTGTCTCTCCCTCCCTGGTGGAGGAGGCCCAGCAGGCTGTCTCTCCCTCCCTGGTGGAGGAGGCCCAGCAGGCTGTCTCTCCCTCCCTGGTGGGGGTGCAGGCCCCGCAGGCTGTCTCTCCCTGGTGGGGGTGGAGGCCCCGCAGGCTGTCTCTCCCTGGTGGGGGTGGAGGCCCCGCAGGCTGTCTCTCCCTGGTGGGGGTGGAGGCCCCGCAGGCTGTCTCTCCCTGGTGGGGGTGGAGGCCCCGCAGGCTGTCTCTCCCTGGTGGGGGTGGAGGCCCCGCAGGCTGTCTCTCCCTGGTGGGGGTGGAGGCCCCGCAGGCTGTCTCTCCCTGGTGGGGGTGGAGGCCCCGCAGGCTGTCTCTCCCTGGTGGGGGTGGAGGCCCCGCAGGCTGTCTCTCCCTGGTGGGGGTGGAGGCCCCGCAGGCTGTCTCTCCCTGGTGGGGGTGGAGGCCCCGCAGGCTGTCTCTCCCTGGTGGTGGTGGAGGCCCCGCAGACTCTCTCTCCCTGGTGGTGGTGGAGGCCCTGCAGACTCTCTCTCCCTGGTGGTGGTGGAGGCCCTGCAGACTCTCTCTCCCTGGTGGTGGTGGAGGCCCTACAGGCGGTCTCTCCCTGGTGGTGGAGGAGGCCCTGCAGGCTGTATCTCCCTGGTGGTGGAGGCCATGCAGGCTGTCTGGTGGTGGTGGTGGAGGCCCTGCAGGCTGTCGCTCCCTGGTGGTGGTGGTGGAGGCCCTGTCTCTCCCGGTCTCTCCCTGGTGGTGGAGGCCCTGCAGGCTGTCTCTCCCTGGTGGTGGTGGTGGAGGCCCTGCAGACTCTCTCTCCCTGGTGGTGGTGGAGGCCCTGCAGACTCTCTCTCCCTGGTGGTGGAGGCCCTGCAGGCTGTCTCTCCCTGGTGGAGGCCCTGCAGACCTGCAGGCTGTTCCTCCCCTGGGTGGTGGAGGCCCTGCAGACTCTCTCTCCCAGGGTGGTGGGAGGCCCCTGCATCTCTCCCTGGTGGTGGTGGAGGAGGCCCCTGCAGGCTGCCCTCCCCCTGGTGGTGAGCCATGCAGGCTGGGTTCCTCCTGGTGGTGGAGGCCCTGCAGGCTGTCTCTCCCTGGTGGTGGTGGTGGGAGGCCCTGTCTCTCCTGGTGGTGGTGGTGGAGGCCCTGCAGGCTGTCTCCCTGGTGGTGGTGGAGGCCCTGCAGACTCTCTCTCTCTCCCTGGTGGTGGGAGGCCCTGCAGACTCTCTCTCTCTCCCTGGTGGTGGAGGCCCCAGGCTGTCTCTCCCTGGTGGTGGTGGAGGCCCTGCAGGCTGTCTCTCCCTGGTGGTGGTGGAGGCCCTGCAGACTCTCTCTCCCTGGTGGTGGAGGCCCTACAGGCTGTCTCTCCCTGGTGGTGGTGGAGGCCCTGCAGGCTGTCTCTCCCTGGTGGTGGTGGAGGCCCTGCAGGCTGTCTCTCCCTGGTGGTGGTGGAGGCCCTGCAGGCTGTCTCTCCCTGGTGGTGGTGGAGGCCCTGCAGGCTGTCTCTCCCTGGTGGTGGTGGAGGCCCTGCAGACTCTCTCTCCCTGGTGGTGGAGGCCCTACAGGCTGTCTCTCCCTGGTGGTGGTGGAGGCCCTGCAGGCTGTCTCTCCCTGGTGGTGGTGGAGGCCCTGCAGGCTGTCTCTCCCTGGTGGTGGAGGCCATGCAGGCTGTCTCTCCCTGGTGGTGGAGGCCCTGCAGGCTGTCTCTCCCTGGTGGGGGTGGAGGCCCTGCAGGCTGTCTCTCCCTGGTGGTGGTGGAGGCCCTGCAGGCTCTCTCTCCCTGGTGGGGGTGGAGGCCCTGCAGGCTGTCTCTCCCTGGTGGTGGTGGAGGCCCTGCAGGCTGTCTCTCCCCTGCAGGCTGCTCCTCCCTGGTGGTGGTGGAGGCCCTGCAGGCTGTCTCTCCCTGGTGGTGGTGGAGGCCCTGCAGGCTGTCTCTCCCTGGTGGTGGTGGAGGCCCTGCAGACTCTCTCTCCCTGGTGGTGGAGGCCCTACAGGCTGTCTCTCCCTGGTGGTGGTGGAGGCCCTGCAGGCTGTCTCTCCCTGGTGGGGGTGGAGGCCCTGCAGGCTGTCTCTCCCTGGTGGTGGTGGAGGCCCTGCAGGCTGTCTCTCCCTGGTGGTGGTGGAGGCCCTGCAGGCTGTCTCTCCCTGGTGGTGGTGGAGGCCCTGCAGGCTGTCTCTCCCTGGTGGTGGAGGCCCTACAGGCTGTCTCTCCCTGGTGGTGGTGGAGGCCCTGCAGGCTGTCTCTCCCTGGTGGTGGTGGAGGCCCTGCAGGCTGTCTCTCCCTGGTGGTGGAGGCCATGCAGGCTGTCTCTCCCTGGTGGTGGAGGCCCTGCAGGCTGTCTCTCCCTGGTGGGGGTGGAGGCCCTGCAGGCTGTCTCTCCCTGGTGGTGGTGGAGGCCCTGCAGGCTCTCTCTCCCTGGTGGGGGTGGAGGCCCTGCAGGCTGTCTCTCCCTGGTGGTGGTGGAGGCCCTGCAGGCTGTCTCTCCCTGGTGGGGGTGGAGGCCCTGCAGGCTGTCTCTCCCTGGTGGTGGTGGAGGCCCTGCAGGCTGTCTCTCCCTGGTGGGGGTGGAGGCCCTGCAGGCTGTCTCTCCCTGGTGGGGGTGGAGGCCCTGCAGGCTGTCTCTCCCTGGTGGTGGTGGAGGCCCTGCAGGCTGTCTCTCCCTGGTGGTGGTGGAGGCCCTGCAGGCTGTCTCTCGGTGGTGGTGGTGGTGGTGGTGGTGGTGGAGGCCCTGGATGGAGGTCATTCTATCTCTGACTCTCAGTTTCTGCTTTGCCCTACTCTAACACGGAGCGCGCTGATTGGTCCTTTTATCTTTGATGTCAGCCAATCAAGGCTGTTCCCATAGAGCTGATTCGGCAGTGCGGTTTCTGATTGGGTAGTATGACCATGGGGGCGTGGCTTAACGTACACTCAGTGAGGGCTCGGCGGCCATTTTTGATTTGGGCAAAACAGGAGCAGCAACATGGCGGCTAATCCGGGCACCGTGTTACATCTGGTGAGTCCACAATCCAGGAAATGGCACCTGCTGTGTGAGAGCTGGGCCAACAGGCTGGAGGGACTGCACTGTGTGTGTGTAATGTATGCACTGTGTGTGTGTGTGTGTAATGTATGCACTGTGTGTGTGTAATGTATGCACTGTGTGTGTGTGTAATGTATGCACTGTGTGTGTGTGTGTGTGTGTAATGTATGCACTGTGTGTGTGTAATGTATGCACTGTGTGTGTGTGTGTGTGTAATGTATGCACTGTGTGTGTGTAATGTATGCAGTGTGTGTAATGTATGTTCGTGTGTGTGTGTGTAATGTATGCACTGGGTGTGTGTGTGTGTGTGTGTAATGTGCGCACTGTGTGTGTGTAATGTATGCACTGTGTGTGTGTGTAATGTATGCACTGTGTGTGTGTGTGTGTGTGTGTAATGTATACTGTGTGTGTAATGTATGCACTGTGTGTGTGTAATGTATGCACTGTGTGTGTGTGTGTAATGTATGCACTGTGTGTGTGTGTAATGTATGCACTGTGTGTGTGTAATGTATGCACTGTGTGTGTGTGTAATGTATGCACTGTGTGTGTGTGTAATGTATGCACTGTGTGTGTGTAATGTATGCACTGTGTGTGTGTGTGTAATTTATTATTATTATTGCCATTTATATAGCGCCAACAGATTCCGTAGCGCTTTACAATATTATGAAAGGGGATTTAACTATAAATAGGACAATTACAAATAAACTTACAGGAACAATAGGTTGCAGAGGACTCTGCTCAATCGAGCTTACATTCTATAGGAGGTGGGGTGTAAGACACATTAGGACAGGAATGTGCAATCAAAAAAGGTGGGCTGCCCTTTAGGAGAGGGCAAGAGACGGGTATGTGAGGTAGGGGTTAGTCTTGGAGGCCATAGGCTTTCCTAAAGAGATGGGTTTTAAGGCACTTCTTAAAAGATGCACTGTGTGTGTGTAATGTATGCACTGTGTCTGTGTGTAATGTATGCACTGTGTCTGTGTGTAATGTATGCACTGTGTGTGTGTGTAATGTATGCACTGTGT
The DNA here is from genome assembly GCA_933207985.1 of Pelobates cultripes. Lineage (NCBI taxonomy): Eukaryota > Metazoa > Chordata > Amphibia > Anura > Pelobatidae > Pelobates > Pelobates cultripes. The sequence goes on along the minus strand of OW240922.1, from coordinate 5,604,437 downwards.
GTGTGTAATGTATGCACTGTGTCTGTGTGTAATGTATGCACTGTGTGTGTGTGTAATGTATGCACTGTGTGTGTGTAATGTATGCACTGTGTCTGTGTGTAATGTATGCACTGTGTGTGTGTGTGTGTGTAATGTATGCACTGTGTGTGTGTAATGTATGCACTGTGTGTGTGTGTAATGTATGCACTGTGTGTGTGTAATGTATACACTGTGTGTGTAATGTATGCAGTGTGTGTGTGTGTAATGTATACACTGTGTGTGTAATGTATGCACTGTGTGTGTGTGTAATGTATGCACTGTGTGTGTGTAATGTATACTGTGTGTGTAATGTATGCACTGTGTGTGTGTGTGTAATGTATGCACTGTGTGTGTGTGATGTATGCACTGTGTGTGTAATGTATGCACTGTGTGTGTGTGTAATGTATTCACTGTGTGTGTAATGTATGCACTGTGTGTGTGTGTGTAATTTATTATTATTATTGCCATTTATATAGCGCCAACAGATTCCGTAGCGCTTTACAATATTATGAAAGGGGATTTAACTATAAATAGGACAATTACAAATAAACTTACAGGAACAATAGGTTGAAGAGGACCCTGCTCAATCGAGCTTACATTCTATAGGAGGTGGGGTGTAAGACACATTAGGACAGGAATGTACAATCAAATAAGGTGGGCTGCCCTTTAGGAGAGGGCAAGAGACGGGTATGTGAGGTAGGGGTTAGTCTTGGAGGCCATAGGCTTTCCTAAAGAGATGGGTTTTAAGGCACTTCTTAAAAGATGCAAGACTAGGGGAGAGTCGGATGGCGGTAGGCAGGCTATTCCATAGGAAGGGAGCCGCCCGCGAGAAGTCCTGCAAGCGCGAGTTGGCCGTACGGGTGCGGACAACGGACAGGAGGTGGTCACTGGCAGAGCGGAGAGACCGAGAAGGGACATACCTGTGGATCAGTGAGGAGATATAAGAGGGGCTAGAGTTGTTCAGTGCTTTATAGGTGTGAGTTAGTGCCTTGAATTGACTCCTATAGCACACAGGAAGCCAATGTAAGGACTGGCAGAGGGGTGAGGTGTGAGAGAACCGACTAGAGAGGAAAAATCAGTCTAGCAGCAGCGTTCATTACAGACTGTAGGGGTGCAGTACGGCTTTTGGGAAGACCAAGCAGGAGAGGGTTACAGTAATCCATGCGGGAAATTATTAGAGCATGGACAAGCTCCTTGGTAGTATCTGGTGCAAGAAAGGGGCGGATGCGGGCTATGTTTTTAAGATGGAATCTACAGGATTTGGCAACATGCTGGATATGAGGCTCAAAGGTGAGACCAAAGTCAAGTATGACGCCAAGACAGCGCGCTTGCAAGGATGGCCTGATGTTGGCACCACAAACTTGAAGGGAGAGCGAAAGAGGAGGATCAGTATTAGGAGGAGGAAAGACAAGGAGCTCAGTTTTTGAGAGATTGAGTTTCAGAAAGCGGGAGGACATCCAGTCAGAGATGGAAGAAAGGCAAGCAGTGACACGTTGCAGGACAGCAGGGGAGAGGTCTGGGGAGGAGAGATATAGCTGGGTGTCACTGTGTGTGTAATGTATCCACTGTGTGTGTGTGTGTGTAATGTATGCACTGTGTGTGTAATGTATGCACTGTGTGTGTAATGTATGCACTGTGTGTGTGTAATGTATGCACTGTGTGTAATGTATGCACTGTGTGTGTAATGTATGCACTCTGTGTGTAATGTATGCACTGTGTGTGTGTGTGTGTGTGTAATGTATGCACTGTGTGTGTGTGTAATGTATGCACTGTGTGTGTGTAATGTATGCACTGTGTGTGTGTAATGTATATTGTGTGTGTGTGTGTAATGTATGCACTGTGTGTGTGTAATGTATGCACTGTGTGTGTAATGTATACTGTGTGTGTGTAACGTATACTGTGTGTGTGTAATGTATGCACTGTGTGTAATGTATACTGTGTGTGTGTAATGTATGCACTGTGTGTAATGTATACTGTGTGTGTGTGTAATGTATGCACTGTGTTTGTAATGTATGCATTGTGTGTAATGTATACTGTGTGTGTAATGTATGCACTGTGTGTGTGTGTGTGTGTGTGTGTGTAATGTATGCACTGTGTGTGTGTGTAATGTATACTGTGTGTGTGTAATGTATGCACTGTGTGTGTGTGTGTGTAATGTATACTGTGTGTGTGTGTGATGTTGCACTGTGTGTGTAATGTATGCACTGTGTGTGTGTGTAATGTATGCACTGTGTGTGTGTAATGTATACTGTGTGTGTGTAATGTATGCACTGTGTGTAATGTATACTGTGTGTGTAATGTATGCACTGTGTGTGTGTAATGTATACTGTGTGTGTGTAATGTATGCACTGTGTGTAATGTATGCACTGTGTGTGTGTGTAATGTATACTGTGTGTGTGTAATGTATGCACTGTGTGTAATGTATGCACTGTGTGTGTAATGTATGTGTTATGATTGCCCCCGGTCTAGCAGGAGGTTGGAACGCTTGGATGTCCTGGTTCCCGACTTCTTCGGGCAGAGAATTCCACATCCTTATTGTTCTTACAGTAAAAAAACCTTTCCTTTGCCTTAGACGAAATCTTAATTCTTCCAGTCTAAACGCATGACCATGTGTCCTATGTAAAGTCCGGTTTGTGAATAGATTTCCACACAATGGTTTGTATTAGCCCCGAATATATTTGTATAATGTTATCATATCCCCTCTCAGGCGACGTTTTTCTAAACTAAATAGGTTTAAATTTGTTAACCTTTCTTCATAGCTGATATGTTCCATTTCTTTTATTCATTTTGTAGCCTGCCTCTGCACTTTTTCTAGTGCCATAATATCCTTCTTTAGAACAGGTGCCCAAAATTGCACAGCATATTCAATATGTGGTCTTACCACATATAATATACCTTATATAATAGAGTATAAGTCGAGTTTTTGAGCAAATTGTTTGTGCTGAAAACCCCCCACTCGTCTTATACTTGAGTCAATGTCTGTATTATGGCAACTTACATTGCCATAATACAGACCAGGACTGCCGGGCTCATTACAAGCCCGGCGGTCCTGTTGGGGGCTGGAAGAGAGCTGTAACTTACCTTTCCTGCAGCTCCTGTCAGCTCCCTTCTCCTGCGTTCCAGTCAGCTCCACTGTAAGTCTCGCGAGAGCCGCGAGGTCAGAGCAATGCTCCGCGTGGCACTCACACCGCGAGACTTGCAGTGGAGCTGACCGGACCGGGGGAGAAAGGAGCTGACAGGAGCTCCAGGAAAGGTAAGTTACAGCTTGCTGCCAGCCCCCCTCCTACACAGCCCATCCACTGGACCACCAGGGAATGAGGGGGGACAAAAAAATAAAAATGTATATAATAATAAAATAAAATATTAATAATATTAAAAAATAATTGTGGCGAAACCGACCTCGCCACTGGGCATTGGAGAAGACTGATTGCCAGCCTCCTGCCATGTGACTCATTTTGGATATGTGGTTCACCCAGATACCCTGGTTTTTGGGGGGGTTATTTCGTGTTTTGGGGTACCTGTGATATGTTTTATAATACTGTATTTCTCTGCCTGTGATAATTATATTAACCATTGTGTTCAGTAATCATATCACAGGCAGAGGGGAGGATTTTGTGTGGGAGTGTCTGTGTGTATTGTACGGATTGATTGGTTGTATTTCAAAACCCTGTGTGCAGTACTGTGTGTGTAAAATGGCAGAAAAGCAGAGTGTTTGATTAAAAGTTGCAGTTCTACTTCACCCTCAATTTAGAGTGCCGTCTCTTATTGGGGGAATGTGCTACAAGGGATTGCTACGCTTGTCATACTCCCTTGCTAAATCACTACTAAGCTCTAGTAAGAGCTTGCTCCTGTTGAAGGAGTCCAGGGTGGTTATGGTGTCGGTTGGAGTGCTTGGAGCCCTCAGGAAGCGCTAGGAGCATCCTTCAACAGAGGTACCCAGTCGGGGTGCCCGTCGATCCGTTACAATAATAATAATAAAAATAAAATATAATATAACAACAAAATGATTAAAATAATAATAATAATGAAAAAAAATAATAAATATCCCCCCCCCCACCAAGGCTCTGCATCACACACACACACACTGCACTCATACACACACACACACACTGCATTCATACAAACACACTGCATTATATACACACACACTGCATTCATGATACACACATTGTAAATAAATATTCAATTAATATAATTGTGACGAAGTGCCCTTCGCCACTTGGTACTGGAGAGGCCTGCTTGCCAGACTCCTCCCCTGTGACTATGACTCTTTGATGTATTTGCCTTTAAAGCCCCTATTCTACCTTCAGACAGACTATTTATGTAGGCTGCTTTATTTATCTTATGTTTTAGTCACCCTGTACCCATTATAGGTGCAGGGTGTGTGTAATGTAATTGTTTATAGTGTGTGTGTGTACTGTGAAATGTATTGCCTTCTCTCCTGTACTGCTGAGGTTTGCTACCAACTAGGTGGGTTTGGCTATGGAGCTGGTCTAGTGCCCTCTGTTGGTAGCAACAGCAATATGCACTACCTGAATTGCAAGACTGGTTCATTTGCATATTCGGGTAGATTTGCATATTGCTAATTCTGCAGGCAGGTGAGATATTTACTGTTAAATATTGTCTCTCCCCACCCCTTTAAAAATGTGCCATTGTGTTGTGATAAGTCACTGTGTGTTTCTTAATATGGTTTGACTGTTTGTGATTTTATTGAGGTTTCACAACGTTATTGTGGTGACTGTATTGGCTGGTCCCAAGGGAATAAAGGTTTTGACAGTTCTTCTTGATCCCTCTAAACGTAGCCTTGTCTCGTTATTGGAGGGAGCTGTTATAATCACACTGGGGATTGCTATGCTCTGCATGCTCCCCTGAGCTTGAGTCACTTAGCTCTTTTAAGAGCTTGTTCCTGACACGCTCTCCTTGGAGGAGGGGTCTTCACCACACAGTCCTGGATGCTGGAGGTTCGTACAGGGTGGAAGGAAGAGTTCTTTCCCACATAGTCCTGGAGGACAGAAGCTGATCCAGGGTGGAAGGAAGACGGCGAGACTCCAGTCAAGATACGGCGGTTGAGGAGTCTGCGGTGGTTGTGGTGTCTGCTGCAGCGCTTGGAGTCCTCAGGAAGCGCTAGGAGCATCCGTCAACTGTACTCGGTTGGAGTACCGGGAGCTCCGTTACAATAATTTTGGGGGGATATAATTTTATTTAGATATTTGCCAGTAGCTGCTGCATTTCCCATCCTAGTCTTATACTTGAGTCAATAAGTTTTCCCAGTTTGTTGGGGTAAAATTAGGGGTCTCGACTTTTATAGTCGGGTCGACTTATACTTGAGTATATACGGTATGTACTGTTTGTAATGTATGTAGTGTGTGTATTAGGTGCACATTGTGTATTTGTGTAGTGTGTAAAATAGGGGCTGGATTCTGTGGGGAATAAAGAGCATTTTAGTGTTTTGTTTATATATTTCTTTGAGTAATTGTTATTTTATTCCCCCCTGGTTACGTCTTACCTGTCCAACGAGGGGGGAGATTCATTCCCTGGTGGCATGGTGGAGGGGGCCCAGCACTCGCCTTCTGACTCTTGTGGGTCGGGCCTGCATTCCATGCGGAGCATTGCCATGGTAACCCACCTGACAGCCACAGAGTTTGTGAGATTTAGAGAGGGAAGATCACATGGAAGGGTAAGACAGCGTGTTCTGGGCCCACAGTGCATATATAGATAGTGATAATCGGGGCCCAGGACTCCCAAAACATGGGATCATACCATGATGGCGGCGCTGGAGACAGTGCAGGGACTGTGGGAGAGGAGAGACAGGTATGTATTGTTACTAAGCAACCTCCTAGTCACCCCTACCGTATAACACCTAATAGTCACACCTACCATATAACACCTCCTAGTCACCCCTACTGTATAACACCTAATAGTCACACCTGTCATAAAGGGAATCAACACAGTAAAGAAGGAGATTATATTTAAAAGAAGAAGAACTATCACAACACAACAAGAGGACATAGTCTTAAATTAGAGGGGCAAAGGTTTAAAAATAATATCAGGAAGTATTACTTTACTGAGAGGGTAGTGGATGCATGGAATAGCCTTCCAGCTGAAGTGGTAGAGGTTAACACAGTAAAGGAGTTTAAGCATGCGTGGGATAGGCATAAAGTATTTAGAAAATTGGGCAGTCTAGATGGGCCAAATGGTTCTTATCTGCCATCACATTCTATGTTTCTAAGGACTGTAAAAAATTTGGGGGGCAATTTTTGTTTTCATTCAGAAAAGTAACTGTATTTTAACTGAATTAATTTAACTTTATTACCTTTATCTAACTGATGACTTGATTGCTACCAATTGTAATGGACCGTTTTGCACACAATAGGTTAAAAACCGTTTAGGCGATATTCCCCTTTTCAGATGCACAGACAGCTACTGCAATCACCAATCTCCCGAACTGCAAACATATGAATTCACCAATCTCCCGAACTGGAACCAGGGGAATGTTCCAAACTCCCGAACAGGAAACACACGAATGCTGTAAACAGCCGAACAGGAAAAAACCATACGAACAGTTTGCACTCCTGGCAGTCGCACTGTAACAGCATACAATCCAATTCCCCCCAAGAAGAGACGACACTTCGTTTGAGGATCAAGCAGAACTCATTTACTGGGGCTATCTTCCCGGCTTTTATGCAGGTCTCCCACCTGGTGGACACTCCCCTAGGGGACCAGATGGAAGACTGGGAAACATATTGGACATGGACCAATCACAGACATACACCTTTAAACACTCCCACAATTACATCACAACCCCTCCTCTCTATCCTGGAGATAATTGGGAAGTAATCCAATTATCTCCCAGGACAGAGGCAAAACCCCATTGAGCACATGCTAGTAAAAAGACACAGAAATACCCAATGTTGCAAATAATGAATAAAACACATACATTCTACATTTCCCCAGATAGCTGGGATCTGAGCGCACATTATTACCGAATGGCGCTCAGATTACATACATACAGTTCAATCGCCATGGAGCCAAAGTCTTTCCCATACTCTTTCGTTACACGAATAGGCTCCATGGCATAGCTATCTGGGGTGATGCTGTTCATACGGTCAAACTACCGAATGAACAGTCATTCGGTTCCACTACCGAATGGAGAGGTAAGGAGTCTGGCGGCTCAGCGGTGTTCGTGCAAATAAGTGTCCAGTTCCACAGTTTGGGCGCTGAACACCGCTGGCCGTTTGGGAGTTAAAATGGCCACTGCCACGTGTTCGGCAAACGAACAAAGGCCACCCAGAGTTTGTCAGTTAAGCTGCGGTTAACCGCAGCTTCTGGGCAGTAAATTGACGGCACACTCCAGTTCCCAGGTGGTCGATCGTTCGGTACTTGGTTCGGTAGATTGAATACGCCTTTCTGCAGGGAAAATAAAAGATTTTAAATGCCGGGCCATAGTCTAAAGGGAGCAGGCGAGCAACCAGACTTCTCCAGTGCACAGTGGCGAGGCTGGTTTCGCCACACCAATGTTCTGCTTTAATGCAAACCCCCTCCCCAGCAATTGCTACAAATACACAAATCTGTTGGCAGATTGCGATTGTATACCCGCTTCCATAGAAAATAAGCCAATGCTTCCCTATACGAAAACTCACTAGGACTAGGACTCAATAGGACTACTATTCCTGTCCTGCTATATGTCTTCTGTATTCCTGTCCTGCTACACGTCTTCTGTATTCCTGTCCTGCTACACGCCTTCTGTATTCCTGTCCTGCTACACGTCTTCTGTATTCCTGTCCTGCTATATGTCTTCTGTATTCCTGTCCTGCTACACATCTTCTGTATTCCTGTCCTGCTACACGCCTTCTGTATTCCTGTCCTGCTACATGCTTTCTGTGTTCCTGTCCTGCTACACGTCGTCTGTATTCCTGTCCTGCTATACGCCTTCTGTATTCCTGTCCTGCTACACGCCTTCTGTATTCCTGTCCTGCCACACGCCTTCTGTATTCTTGTCCTGCCACACTCCTTCTGTATTCCTGTCCTGCTACACGCCTTCTGTATTCCTGTCCTGCCACACGTCTTCTGTATTCTTGTCCTGCCACACGCCTTCTGTATTCCTGTCCTGCCACACGTCTTCTGTGTTCTGTCCTGCTACACGTCTTCTGTATTTCTGTCCTGCTACACGCCTTCTGTGTTCCTGTCCTGCCACACGCCTTCTCTATTCTTGTCCTGCCACACGCCTTCTGTATTCTTGTCCTGCCACACGCCTTCTGTATTCTTGTCCTGCCACACGTCTTCTGTGTTCTGTCCTGCTACACGTCTTTTGTATTCCTGTCCTGCTACACGCCTTCTGTGTTCCTGTCCTGCTACACGCCTTCTATGTTCCTGTCCTGCTACACGCCTTCTGTGTTCCTGTCCTGTTACACATCTTCTGTATTTCCTCTTCCTGGTTCCCTAGAGTGCGTTTATCTTTGTGATTATTACTTCCTGGTAGCCTGATCTCGGCTTTTCCCTGGTTATTCCGAATTCTGTTTCCCCTGACTTGGCTTGTTTTAAACAGTATCTGAGTATTTCTAGCTTCCTTGACCTTGGCTTTCCCTTTGACCATTCTCTATCTCTAGTGTATTAGTTCGGCCATTCTAAGGTCCGGTTTACGCTCTGTCCTTTTATTTCCTTTCCTTTTGTATGTATATGTTTACATAGTTTCTGCGTGTTGGATCACACTAGCAGCCGTGACAGTTGCAGTGCAATATTGGAACAAAAATTGTTGTAATTTTTCTTCTGCTTTAGAACCTTATAAGGATTTTTTTTTAAAGCTTTCTTTAGTGTTTGAACAAACCTCTCCGCCTGACCATTTGTTGCAGAATGATTTGGGCTGTGGTATGATGTTAATTCTGTAATTCCCTTAAGAAACTTTCAAACTCTGCGGAAGTAAACTGAGATCCATTATCCATTACTAGCTCTTTTAAATATCCAAATGCGAAAGCAATAAATTGTTCGGTTCCATCGGACAGAACAGCAAACTGCAAGCTTCTAGCATCACGTTATCTAGTTCCACATCTGTAACGGCTAAAAACTCTTCTAGTTGGTATTGCTGCGGCATTTGTCTGGGATTTACCACTGTGTTTCTGTTAACTGAAGATCTCTTCTTTTATCCCCGGTCTGTTTTGCTTTGAGCTTAAGACTTCTTTCATTTTTGGTTCTTGTTCCATTATTGAGGCTATTTCTAAAGCTTTAGATTTTGTCAAGCTATCTTCAATTAATAGTTTCTTTTGGAAGTTCTCGTTATTCATTCTCATCATAAACGTGTTAAAGGATCACTATAGGGTCAATAAGACAAACATGTATTCCTGACCCTATAGTGAAAACCCACCATTTAGGTGGCTTGCCCCCTCAGAATGGGTTAAAACTCACCTTATTCTCAGCTCTCCACAGGTCTGCCGGCACTGGCCCTGCCCCCTTGGTGACATAATCAAAATTGCCGATTTTTAGCCAATCCAATGCTTTCCCACAGGGAAAATCGTCAAGGAGGCATTGGCCATCTGAGGAGTGGCCACTTGGAGGTGTGCCTAGAGACAATGTAAACACTGCCTTTTCTCTGAAAACATAGTGTTTGCATGGAAATGCCTGAAGGGAGCTATTATACTCACCAGAACAACTACATTAAGCTGTATACCGTACATTAAGCTGTATATCGTACATTAAGCTGTATACCGTACATTAAGCTGTATATTATACATTAAGCTGTATACTATACATTAAGCTGTATACCGTACATTAAGCTGTATACCGTACATTAGGCTGTATACCCAGGGCCGGCGCTACCTGTAAGGCGGACTAGGCAGCCGCCTAGGGCGCCCCTTGGGAGGGGGCGCCGTCAGGAGCGCCGGCCCCGCTTATCCTGCAGCCGCCCGAGCGCTCTGTAGAGAGCCTCAGGCGGCTGCAGCCAGGTTTGCCCGGGCGGTGCGTCCATGAGGGCGGACCGCACCGCCCGGGCGCAGCCTGAGGAGAGGCTGACAGGAGGGAAGCGCTCAGCGCTCCCTCCTGTCAGCTCCCTCTCTGTAGCGTGGCCGAGCCCTGTATGGCATGGTCCGACCGGTACAGAGAGCAGCTGTCTCCTGTACCCGGCCGGACTAACAGGAAGTGCACACTCTGTGTTCACTTCCTGTTTGTCCGGCCGGGTACAGGAAACAACAGCTCCCTGTACCGGTCGGACTATACTGGGCTCGGCCACACTACCACACAGGTAGGGGAGGGAGGGAGAAGAAAAAAAAAGAGAGGGAGG
>OW240922.1:5563405-5594049 GCA_933207985.1 Pelobates cultripes | reverse complement strand
GGAGGGGGAGAAGGAAACAGGGAAGGAGGGAGGGGGGAGAAGGAAACGGAGGGAGGGGGAAGAAAGAAACAGGGAGGGGGAAAAAAGAGGGAGGGAGGGGGGAGAAGGAAACAGGGAGGGAGGGGGAGAAGGAAACAGGGAAGGAGGGGGAAGAAAGAAACAGGGAGGGGAGGGGGAAGAAAGAAACAGGGAGGGGAGGGGGGAAGAAATAAACTAACAGGGAGGTGGGGGTGAAAGAAACTAACAGGGGGGGAGACATTGACAGGGAGGGGAATTGATGGGGAGAGAGAAATTGACAGGGAGGGGGGAGTGACAGGGGAGGGAGGGGGAATGAGAGTAACAAGGGAGGGGGGGAGAAGAGAGTGACAAGGGAGGGGGGAGAGATTGACATCCATCACACACACACAATCACACACAATGCACCCCTTATACACAAAGACAATGAACCCCTTGCACACAGAAAAACACACAATGCATTACACACACAATGCATTACATACACACACACACGCAATGCAACCCTTACACACAATGCATCCCTTGCACACACAGAAACACACAATGCATTCCTTACACACACTCAATGCACCCCTTACAGACTCACACACTTCATCCCTTACATACACAGAAACACACCTTGCAGCCCTTACACATACAAACACAGATTCACACAATGCATTCCTTACACACAAATCAGGACATTCCCTACACACTCCATCCCCTGTGAACAAACTCATTGGTGGAAAATGAAGGTGGACCCTGGGACCCAGACCTTGAGCTGTGTAAAGGGCCCCCAAAAAATGGAGCTGCTTCTCGTTCTCCCAGAACATTGATTTGTGTGACCACAGTTACAAACAGCCTCCAGAGATCCTGTTATACACCAGACCAGTGGAGCCAGACTGCAGCTAGAACCCATCATCATCCTCATCTGCTTGTAAGTAGGCAATCTAGTATATTATTCGTGGCACTAATCTCTAATTTACCTCACATTAAATGTAGTACCTTAATGTAGTGGTCCTGGTGTCTTTTAATGTAAACACAGCGGCACTGCAGCACTAGCGTTAGTTAACATGGCAGGTCATATGGGTGGGGCATTGCGATGTCACGGGGGGGAGGAGGGGGGCGGCAAACTTTACTTTTGCCTAGGGCGGCAAAAATCCTTGCACCGGCCCTGTGTATACCGTACATTAAGCTGTATGCCGTACATTACGCTGTATATTATACATTAAGCTGTATACCGTACATTAGGCTGTATACTGTACATTAAGCTGTATGCCGTACATTACGCTGTATATTATACATTAAGCTGTATACCGTACATTAAGCTGTATGCCGTACATTACGCTGTATGCTGTACATTAAGCTGTATACCGTACATTAAGCTGTATACTATACATTAAGCTGTATATTGTACAATAAGCTGTATACCATACATTAAGCTGTATACCGTACATTAAGCTGTATACCATACATTAAGCTGTACACCTGTTAGGGACAGAAGAATTAAAATAAAGTGGCTATTTACTAATGTCTATTTATTCTGTGTTCACTATGTTAAAACTGGCTGCTAGAGTAAATATTCCCTTCCCCCCCTACAATGTGTTCAGTTGCTATTTCCTCTGCAAATTCCTCCCATCCTGCTAGCCTCCCCCCTTCCCATCAAGCCTTGTGTAACAAAGCTCCTCTGTTAAAAGAACATCTTCCTTTATTAAACCCCTCCCCCACTTCCTTTGTGCAAAGTAACAGCTAACAAAATGGAGAATCACTGTTAAAGTAACTACTACTCACTTCCCCCCCTCCCATCGTGTAACCAAGATGGAGCTGGAATGTGGGTGGGAGAAGTCTGTAATGACGACACTACATCCTGTAGGGGGGTTTAGACAAGACCCCTTAGACTGTTAACCAATTGATGAATGTATACTGTATGTTAACTGTGACTCTGTACATGACGTATTTCTGCTTTAAAAGGGAATTGCACCCCCTGGAATAAAGGCCACTCTGGAGTTCTTCATAAACCTGCAATGTGTCCGGTGTGATTTACTTCCAGAAGACATGCGCACAATCAATTTAGAAAGGAGTAGATAGACAAATAATCAAAGTTTTCTTTGGTATCTAAATCACACCATACATTGAGCTGTAGTTGTTCTGGTGACTATAGTGTCCCTTTAATTCTAACCGAATATGTTTGACTTCCAGGAACAGTAGGTGAAGAGAGCTCTGCCTAAAGAAACTAAACAAAATCATTTTAAAGATCAAATTTAGTTTATTATTTACAGAATAAGCTGTAATTTTATATCCAGCACTCTCTCTCTCTCTCTCTCTCTATATATATAATGTATATACACACATAAATGCACATAACTAAACATATAGAAAGTTAGATTGTTTCATTTATTTAAGTTGTATTGATTGTTTTTTTTGTTTTTTTGTTTTTTTTTCTTGCAACAAAAGCAGTTGGGGTACTGCCCCTATGGATGAGCCTCCACAGACACTAACCCTAATGATAACCCTAACTCAGAATGAGCAGTACTGACATTAGCAGAGGGATTTCCTATCTCATCCACTATAGCATGCTCTGCACAGTGCAATTGCCGCATAAGAGGGAGTACTCACTCTTATGCTGCAGATCCTGCATTCTTTTCCCGCCTATTACAAAGTGATTGGTGCAAGGAGACCTTATCATTGTCCTTTCAGACTCTGGGGTTCTTCCTGTGTGTGGTGGTATGCTGCCAATTACAGACGTTGAATACAGTTTTAATGGTCAGTCTGTTGTCACTAAATAGGACCATATGTATCAATTGATCTTTCCAGTGTAAGCTGGGATCTAACCTTGCTCACACTAAAACTAAAAGGTATTCCATGCTGTCATAATGGCGTTACAGTCCACTGTTTTTAGGTCAGCATAACGTTAAGGGATTAAATTAGAATTTCTTACCTCCTGCTTTTTTTAATAGCATTCAATGGCCTACTGTGGGTGATTTTAACATTAAATTGCCTATTTTGAACCGATGAGCTGTGGTTCCAATAAATTGCCTATTTTGAACCAAGAGTGCCTGGAGCTCTTTCCTTTATTTAACATTAAAATTAGCAGGAAAGGGATGTAGTGGAAATCTAAAATTCGGATTTCTGTAATTTGACCCTGTAACTAATAGTCTGCATGTGGGATTGTTAAGACACTCCTGGCATAAATGAGTGAAACCACCGTTTAGTAGATCTCCCCCCTTTTAGAGACACAGGCACAGTTACTGGAGACCGCCAAACTCCCAAACGGAATACAAGGGAATGCTCCAAACTCCCAAACGGAGAATCATGCAAACTCCTTCTCTCCTGGAACAGGCAAAAGAATACTCCAAAGTAGCAATCCCCCCCAAACACGAGACCAAGCTTTTTCTTGAGGGTAAAACAGGAATCTTATTTATTGAGGGCTACATGCCCAGTATTTATGCAGGTCTCCCACCTGGTGGACACTCTCCTAGGGGACCAGATGGAAGACTGGGACAAGTATGGTACATTAGCCAATCACAGTGGCTCAGGCATAAATCCTCCCCTTGGTACAAGCAAACCCCTCCTCTCTATCCTGGAGATAATTGGAAAGAAATCCAATTATCTTCATGGATAGAGGCAAAACGCCATTTTAAATGATACAGTAAAAATACATCAAATTCCATAACTGTAAAACTACCGAATGTATTCAGTACATATAAAGTATCCCTAGATAGCCTAGCTCTGAGCGCACATTATTACCGAATGGCGCTCAGATCCAATACACACAGTTCAATCGCCATGGAGCCAAAGTCTTTCACACTGTTTTTTCGGTATACGAAGGGCTCCATGGGATGGCTATCTGGGTTAAGTCCATTCGTGAAATAAAAGTCCCGAATGGACCGGTGTTCATATGCTGGATGACAAAGAATGGAGGTCAGCGGTTTCAGCGGTGTTCGGGATAAAAAGTGTCCGTTTTGAATTCCATAAGTTTGTCGACAAACACCGCTGTGTATTCATGAATCTAAGATGGCCGCCGCCTCATGGTCGGCATACGAACGACGACCACCCAGCATATGGTTTCAATTAAGAGGTGCCTGCGGTTAACCACAACGTTCGAATTGGGGCCAGTAGGTTAACCAGCTGCACACTCCTCTTTTGGATGGCCGGCCATTCAGCAGTTTGTTCAGTAGATTAGCAAATAAACGAACGGGGGTAAGGACAGGCAATTACACGAATGCACCGGGAAAGCACTATAGTTTCAAGACAGAGGGATATTGTGGTCAGAGGTCTTTACAGTATTGGGATACACATAGTCCGTAAAAATAAACCCACAAAATGACGTGTGGGAAAATAAATTAGATGAAATATATCGGATTGGTGGTGGCATGGTTGGTTGAAAACTGTCAAAATGTTCATAGTTACCCTGGTGGGTCTTCTTTCTACAGTTATAAACTGTTGTGTAACTATTTTGGATTCTGTAACTGCTATTAAACTTATAGTCTCAGAATTCCACATTTTGCAAAACTGTGATTCAAACACAGTAAACTTCTTTACGTTCCAAAAATTAAAATGCAAGTCAAGAAATATGAGGCTTTTTATCAATTGCAACTAATAAGTGCAGCTATTATGAGTTATTTATCTTTAGTTGCAGTAAGTAATTGTATAGAAGTTATACAAGATAAAGGGAGAAAATGTTTGGCAGTGGGTTGGTTTTAATATTGTTTCCCATTTTTATGTTCTAGTTTTTTTTTCATAATTATTATGTTAAGTATACAAATGGAATATCACAAGAAAGTCCAATCTGTCCTTTAATAGACAATTTATAGTACATATGGGTAGGTACTCTTAAAGAGAAAGTAGTACATTTATGGTGGGGGAAATTGCCAAAAAAGCCCCTTTCACGATTGTACAGCATTTGGCAAAAGGCTAAGTATCGAATGGCTCAAATTCATTGTTTGGAAAAGTTTTTTTTAGCTTTTAGCATTTAAAAAGAAGGGTGCTCGGTTACCGCCTTCACTGTTCCTTTTAATTCGATTTTTCTATAATGAGGAAAACCATTATCGGCTTTGACTTGCCGAAATGACTCTGTAATACGTATGGCACATATATGCAGTATTTTCTGTGCTTCATTTGGTCTAATTTGCACACTCCAAGATGGTTCATGAATGTAGGAATGTATTAACAATATGACTGCAACTATTCACTATTACTTTTTTGTTTTAGGTGGTAAAATTGTGTCATGTTTCCAAAGACTTTATGAGTTCAGAAACTCAATATCACGTACGGCTCTTCTATCATAATATTATGGAGATATTCCAGACGAAGGTCTGAAGACATCCCTGTAAATAATGGATGAGGATTCAGTTTTAAACAGTCATGTTATACCTCGCCAAGATAACTCAGCAGTAATAAAAGCTCATGAAATATCTCCTAGAGGGCAAGATGAAATTCAAGCTTCGCCACGGAAATTATTTAATGATTTGGATCATAAATGTGTTATTAGTGAGTCATATCTTGTTAAGTGTGAGATAGGCGGCATAACTAATAGTTCAAATTGTTCTGGCAATGATAAGTGTCTTGAATCTACGCTTCTAAAACACCAAAACAATCACACCAGAGAAAAAACATTTGCATGTTGTGAATGTGGGAAATCTTTTAAAAGAAAGTCATGTCTTATTGTACACAAAAGAATTCACACAGGAGAGAAGCCATTTATATGTTCTGAATGTGGGAAATGTTTTGCCGCAAAGTCAGCGCTCAGTAGACACAAGGGTATTCACACAGGAGAAAAACTGTTTGCATGCTCCATATGTGAGAAACGTTTCTCTCAAAAGTCACAACTGTGGGAACATCAGAGAGCTCACCTGGGACAAATAAAATATACATGCTCTGAATGTAAGAAATGTTTTTCAGCAAAGCCAGCTCTTCGGCAACATGAGAGGATTCACACAGGAGAGAAACCTTTCCAGTGTTCTAAATGTGGGAAATGTTTTAGCCAGTATGCACATCTTCTTATACATCAGAGAAATCACACTGGAGAGAAACCATATGCATGTCATAAATGTGGTAAACGTTTTGCAGCAAAGTCAGCACTTGTTCGGCATGAGAAAACTCATACAGGAGAGAAAGCATATGAATGTCCTGAATGTGGGAAACAGTTTATGGAAAAATCTAGCCTTATAAGCCATGAGAAAACGCACATGGGAGAGAAACCTTTTGCTTGTTCTGAATGTGGGAAATGTTTTGCTGCAAAGTCTGCATTTAGTCGACATGGGAAAACTCACACAGGAGAGAAGCCATTTGCATGTTCTGAGTGTGGGAAATGTTTTGTCACAAAGTCAGAGCTTAGCAGACATGAGCAAATTCACCAGCGAGGAAAGCAAACTATCTAGGATTAACCCTTTCTACTGTAAACATAGCAGTTTCTACCCATGGGTTAATCCAGCCTCCAGTGGCTGTCTCATTGATTTTCACAGTGAGAAGGCGCCAGCGTCCATAGGAAAGCATTGAGAATGCTTTCCTATGGACTGACTGAATACGCGCGGCTCTTGCTGCGCATGCACATTCAGCCGATGATGGCGAAAAAGAGGAGGAGAGTTTCCCGCACCGAGGGAGCCTGGCTGAGGAAAGCAGTTAAGATTTAACCTCTTCCACCCCCCTAGAGCCTGGCGGGATGGGGTCCCTGAGGGTGGGGGGACCTAGAGAATGTTTTCCTGGCACTATAGTGGTCCTTTAATACAGCACATATCTAAAACTGATAATATCTTATATATCTATGCATGTCTACTTCATTGGTTAGTTCTCTGGTTGGACTTTAGTGCCATGTCTTGTTTTAAATATGTCTTATTAAATTGAATAAAGTGAAATTATGTTTCAGTCATATTGAGAAGTTGCTTACTTTCACATATGTGCATTTATTTTTTTGGTTTGTGCACTTACTCACTAAACACCAGCTGCATAGCTCACAAAATTAAATAGTTTCTTAAACACCTGAATTAGGCAAAAGTAATAGGGATTTAGCTCCAGTATATGATCATACATTACATAAGCCTGCCTCTACTCCAACGTATGCAGATCCCACTTTGAATGCTTGCTGTTAAGTATACTAGCCTCTATGCTTATCAGAAGCCGATAAACTGCAGATAAAAGTGATAAGCTGGAATTAAATTGAGGCCAAAATAAGCTTTGGTGGTGTCTCTTTAAAGGATCACTATAGATTCAGGACAACAAAGCGGTTTTCTTGACACTATAGTGCCCTGAGGGTCCCCCCTCCCGTGGCGCTGAAGTGGTTAAAAGGCACTGTACAAACTCAAATATCTCCAAGTAGAGAAAAACACATAATTTACAAACACCACTGTAAGAAATTGATATTCCAAACTGCAATATTGTATATAACTTTCTGTGTATGTGACTGGTTTCACAAGTTGGGGTCATTTACTTGATAAAAGTGTGATAAGGATCAAAGCTTTCAGTTGCATTTTACAACACCCAGCTAAAACAAAAGCTTACATCCCTCCAGTATTCCTTGCATGTTATCAGGAGATCAGAGTAATAGACATCTAGGTGTAACCATGGAAGTGTGTGTTTTCCCAAGCAGTCTAACCCACCCAGAAACCAACCCTAACTGGTCACTTCTTTCAGAACATTACAGTATAGCTGGAGGGAAGAGATCAAAGGGAAAGACTTGTGTAAAGACAGAACTCTCTGGAGAAAGAGGGCGGGATAAACCACTTTTGGGAGGGAAAAGGGATTCTGGGAGTTGTAATTTATTACTCCAAGAATCAGTCTTTAAAAGGACAACATCCAAGGAAGGCTCTCTCTCTCTCTCTCTCTCTCTTTGGAGAGGACAACACAGCAAGCAGGGCCATGGTGAACTGAGAGAGGCTGTCCCAGATTACCCAAGATGAAGGCGCAAGGGGAAGACCTGCATTTAAATGTTTAAGTATTGCCCTTTTATTATGTAGCTTTTGATTATGTACCGGATATAATGTATAATGTATATTGTGTATATCCTTTTAAAATCTAACAGTATCCTTAAGTGAATATTTACAATACATTTTATTATACACTTGTGTTTATGTCTTATTTGTCACACATTCCCTAAAAGAATATCCTTGTAAGAGGGTCATAATTTCTTACACCACAAAAGTACCCCCAAAATCCTTGGTAACCCCTCAAGAGTCACATCCTCGGATAGCCCTGATCTGAGTGACCATCATATCCAAAAATCACTCAGATCTGTTCAGTGGCTTGGTTTTTCAATGGATTTTTCAACTTTTAATATGTCTTTTTACATGGCCGATAGTCTTTGGGCAGGAGGCTAGCCAGCAGGCCCCTCCAGAAACATGTGGCAGATTCATCTTCGCCACAATGAGATTTTATTTTTCTAAAAAAAAATTAAATTGTATAAGTGCATGCACCCTCTAAAAATCCACATTTTGGAGTTGAAGGCTGGTACCGGCATACTCATGGTAGTTAAAGGAGCAGCCAGTGGAAGGGGTCTGGCAATGCATAGTGAAGAGCAGGTAGCATGCCTGTGACCATCACCAGGACTTTCAGATGAACACTTTAGGACCCTGGCCTACTCCTATGTCTAAGTCACCCTGTGCCCATTATAGGTGCATGGTGTGTATATGTATTTGTGTATTGTTAATTGTTTTGTGTGCTCTCCTGTTCTGCGTATGCTGCCAGGTAGGTGGATCTGCCTAGGGAGCCCTGCAGAGCGCCCTCTGTTGGTAGCAGCAACTATATGCACTATCTGAATAGCAAAGCTTGAGATATTTTGTGGTAATTATTGTGCTCCCCACCCCTTTATTATGTTATTGTAATTCTCTGTATGTTTTCTGAAATGTTTTTGTTATTTGTATTTTATTAAGTTTGTCACAGCAAGCTTGATATAATGAACATATGGGAAAGTCCCAAGTAAAATAAAGTATTGTATGTTCGTTCCATTTGGGACTTGTGTCCTGTGTGGATTTTAGGGGGAAGGGCACTGCGTAACAATCTGTAACGGAGATCCCTGTTCCCCAGCTGGGTACCTCCGCCAAGGACCGCTTCCTAGCTGAAACAGGGGACAAACCTCAGCACTTCTGCCCACAGTCGCCATGCCTCTTGGATCCGAATGGGGAATTCGCTCTAGACACCCCAAGGCACTGGACAACACTCAGTCCTGGTAGCTCTAGTCCTTACAAGGACTTAACCCTGTTGAATCCTCCACACTCGAACAGTGATTAGTGATTAGCCCTTTCCCCTCCCAGTTACCAGACGAGTCCACGACACATAGTTCTGGGAGTACATGATGGAATGTTTTAATCTGGCCAGATGTCATGCTTTTATACAATTTCAGACACAGTTAAGCACGCTCCTGACACTCCCTCTTCTGGACCTGAGAGGGGACTAGTTACAAGTTACAAACTCTTCCTCTGTGCCTGAGAGGTAATTGAGTCAGGAACTGAACTAACTCCGTTATCTCCAGGTACAGAAAAAAAATCCCATGATGTAACCCCGATCTGGGTGACCAACATATCCAAAAATCACCTAGATCGGTTCAGGGGTTTGAGATTTTCCTGGAAGTCGTAATTTGACCAACCGCACACATGGTTCTATGCCCAAAACAGTTCCAGGGGAAAAGTGGTAGTGGTCGGTCAAGTTCGGTAGTTTAAAAACTAACAAACTACCGAACATAGTCAATAGCTATACCATGACGCTTGTTCCCTTCATCCACAAGAACAATCCCACTGAACAGTGTTCTTCTAAGTTATATAAAACCGATCATGGAAGTCCAGCGGTGTTCGGGAGTTTCAGTGTCCGAAAGTAGTTCCATGAACTCGACGACCAAACACCGCTGCCGCTGCCTTTTTTCATGCGAACAAGATGGCCACCACCTCGTGGTCGTTCATACGAATTGCAGCCACCCAGATGAATGATTAGAACACTGTGGTTAGGATCGTTACAATGTATCCATTAGGCTTAACAAGCTCCCAGGTGGTCCATAGTTCATACGGCTGTTTGGTTCTTGAACAGTATAGGGAAATCACATGTTACATAGTCTCTTACAGGTTTCCCTGCAGGGCCCATAGTCTGTGGGCAGGAGGCTGGTGGCCAACCTAAGTGGGAAGGGGAGTTTGTAAAAACATCATTTAGCAAAATGTCTACAAAAACATTATAGTATTGTACAAGTATCTTATTATATAAAATTATTCTATAACCAGACAAAGGCCTCGATTTAATTCTACCAGTCGATAATCATCATCTGGTTTTGGAGAACTTTTTTTAAATTTAATCCAAGCTCAAATTCAGACCATTTGTTCGGGCGGGGAGTCAAGTTGACCCCCTAGGCTTTTTAAAAGGGCTTTATACTAGTGCTGTAGGTGTTGTGATGCCAGGAGTACTATAGCCCTTGTAACGGATCGCCTGGCACCCCGACTGGGTACCTCCGTTGAAAGATGCTCCTAGCGCTTCCTGAGGACTCCAAGCACTGCAGCCGACACCACAATCACCGAACCAGAGAAGCGTATACCTTCTCTCAAGCATATGAATGCTGTAGACAGTTGAATAGGAACCATATGAATAGGTTTACTCTCCTAGCAGTCAAACTGGAACAGCATACAATAAATCCTTCCCCCAATAATGAGACGACACTTCACTTTGAGGGTTAAAACAGGAACTCTCTGTACTGTCACATACAGTCTCTTTTATTCCCAATCCACAAACATAGTACAGCCCACAGGGCGTTACAAAACAACCAATCACATCAGTTACATCCCACATATTCCCTCCCCTTATCCTGAGAGGAAACTCAATTATACATACAGTTAAAACATACTTTCTACCCAACTTTCATAACTCAAAACCATACATCACATTCACATAAAATTACATATTCACAATCAATCCATTCAGGGGAACAACATATTCAAAAATGGCACAAATCAGACAAGGGGTTCAAAAGTTAGTAAAAAGTCCTTTGTGACTAAATGAAGCATAGCTTTCTGGCCCAAACCAGTTTCAGAGTCTTCTATCCTGGAGATTGAATTGAGAAGTAATTCAATTATCTCCCAGGACAGACACAAGACTCCATTAAGCACATGGTTGCAAAAAGACACAAAACACTTTAAAATACATAAAGTAACCTTTTCACATAACACACAGACATTTCACATATCCCCAGATAGCTGGGATCTGAGCGCACAAAACTACTGAAGAGCGCTCAGATCCTATTCACACAGTTCAATTGCTATGGAGCCGAAGTCTTTAACTACACAAATGGGCTCCATGGCATAGCTATCTGGGTTAACACATTCTCATAAAGTCTGGTCCATAGTCCAAAGGCAAGAGGCGGGCAAGCAGCCCCCTCCAAGGACACGTGGCGAGGCCGGTTTCGCCACATTTCTCCCCTTTACCATCCAGACTAACAGGGTATCTGACCTCCTGCCGGTCAATGCCCTGGTTAGTCCAGCAACCCACCCACGAAGCACAAACAGCAATACAGCCCGCCCACAATAACTGGTTACTACACCTGGATAAAATAGCAACTTGTCCATGTCCAGGTGCCTCACCACGGCTGTGCGGGGGGCTGGTAGACTGCCTTGGTGGGTTGCTGAGGGGGCAGAGACCAGCGGTACTCTGCCCGGGTGCCAGCGCTACCACTGAAGTAGCCTGGTTGGAGCCTGGTTGTGGGAGGGGGAGACCGACTGTCTCCCCCCTGGATACACTGCTCTGTGGCTGGGGGACAGGACCGACCGTCCCTACCCCTGGTGCTGCAAGTGCAGAGACTACAGTCCCATCTGCATAGTTGTGGGGCTTAACATCTCCCCTTGGTGGGTTAGGCTGCTGCTGGAGAGAGGGTGTAACAAGCTCCTCTCTCTGAACTGTAGACTGCCGCTGGGGAGAGGGAGTAACCTGCTCCTCTCCCTGACACTCTCTTTGCTGGTGGAGAGGGGGACCAACTGTCTCCCCTTTCAATATTTTGTCCTGCGGCTGGGGTGCGAGACAGACGTTCTCTGCTTCCTGGGGTACACACTGCCGCTGGGGAGGAAGGACGGCACCTTCAGCTCCCTGGGGTACACACTGCTGCTGGGGAGGAAGGACGGCACCTTCAGCTCCCTGGGGTACAGACTGCCGCTGGGGAGGAAGGACGCCACCTTCTGCTCCCTGGGATACACACTGCCGCTGGGGAGGAAGGACGACCCCTTCGGCTCCCTGGGACTCACACTGCCGCTGGAGATCTGGGCCGACCGCCCAGCATCCCTGTAGGGCCGGTAGAGAGACCGCCGTCCCATCTCCACCTGCCATCTGTGGGTCTTCCCAGGACCAGTCTGTGAGATCCCTCAACATTTGCGAGTAAGGACCACCTGCTTCCGCACCTGGCAACTCTGGCTGCTGCTGGGGATCTGGGCCGGTCCCATCTCCACCTGCCTGTTGTGGTTCCTCACAGGACCAGTCTATGAGGACCCCTACTTCGGGTTCCTGCAGCCGCCTCAGGGGGAGACGGCTAGCCTCCTCGGATGCAGCCTCTACTCGGCTGCTGTAACACTCCTTCCGCTGAGCATACTCTCTCTCTTTCGCCAGCCGGAATTCTCGGGCCAGCCTTGTGTTTCGCTCGGCCGTGACCTGGTTCCAGATCACCCGGCGTACCTCCATGGGTAAATCATCCCCATACTGGGCTACTCGCTGCCTCACCTCGGCCATCCAATCATCGCCAGAGCCTTCCATACTTGTCTGCTCCAAGTCGCTGGATACCTCTGCTCCCAGGGGCGCTGCACGTGTGCTAGCGTTGCCCTCAATTTGTAACTCCAAACGAACTGTGTCTCTGAGCTGCTTTACCTCGCACTAGGACGCCATCCCACCGCTTGCCACCAATGTAACGGATAACCTGGCACCCCGACTGGGTACCTCCGTTAAAGGATGCTCCTAGCGCTTCCTGAGGACTCCAAGCACTGCAGCAGACACCACAACCACCGAACCGGAGAAGCATATGAATCCTCTCAAGCATATGAATGCTGTAGACAGTTGAATAGGAACCATACGAATAGGTTTACTCTCCTAGCAGTCAAACTGGAACAGCATACAATAAATCCTTCCCCAATAATGAGACGACACTTCACTTTGAGGGTTAAAGCAGGAACTCCTGTGCTGGCACACCCAGCCTGGTTTTTATTACAGTCTTTCACATACAGGACCGCCCACAGGGAGGTATAAAACAACCAATCACATATCAGTTACATCCCACATATTCCCTCCCCTTATCCTGAGAGGAAACTCAATTACACATACAGTTAAAACATACTTTCTACCCAACTTTCATAACTTTAAAACCATACATCACATTCACATAAAATTACATATTCACAATCAATCCATTCAGGGGAACAACATATTCAAAAATGGCACAAATCAGACAAGGGGTTCAAAAGTTAGTAAAAAGTCCTTTGTGACTAAATGAAGCATGGCTTTCTGGCCCAAACCAGTTTCAGAGTCTTCTATCCTGGAGAGTAATTCAATTATCTCCCAGGACAGACACAAGACTCCATTAAGCACATGGTTGCAACAAGACACAAAACACTTTAAAATACATAAAGTAACCTTTTCACATAACACACAGACATTTCACATATCCCCAGATAGCTGGGATCTGAGCGCACAAAACTACTGAAGAGCGCTCAGATCCTATTCACACAGTTCAATTGCCATGGAGCCAAATTCTTTAACTACACAAATGGGCTCCATGGCATAGCTATCTGGGTTAACACATTCTCATAAAGTCTGGTCCATAGTCCAAAGGCAAGAGGCGGGCAAGCAGCCCCCTCCAAGGACACGTGGCGAGGCCGGTTTCGCCACAGCCCTGTTCCCAATTGCTAAACAGTTTGCACCTTTACCTGTGTCTGATGCTTCCTGGTGGTCTGGTGACTTACTTCTGGCTTCTGCAGAGCCACAAAAGCTAGAAGCCAAAGCTGTTGCCATTCATTGGATGAGAGCATCAGCTGATTACTCTCAGTCAATGACTGACATTCTGTGCAACAAAAGTTGCAATTGACATTAGCCAGCCTGGAACTCTAATTCCAAAATGGCTGTTGACACTCCTATGACACTGCTGGAGATGGAGCTACACCTCCGAGGGCTAAGGGGTTAATATCTGTATTTGCAGTTTTTCAAAGTAGAACAATGCATTTACAGACTCCAGGAACCATGACCACTTCAAATTACTGAAGTGGTCTTTGTGACAGACCCATCTGTCTTTGGGATTATATTTTGCCTTCCTCCATTTGTCTGTTTGTTCGGTTATTTCTTTGCCTGTACAGCCCTCTGGTTTCCCCACGTTGTTTCCCGAACGGCTACTGATTACGCGACCACCGGGAAGCGGGCATGTGCAGTCAATTGGTGGCGGTTACACATAGCCGCCACACGATGGCGGTGTTATGGAAGCTCCCCAGATAGCCAGCGCTTTCTCTGGCCAGCGTCAGGACACCAAAAACGGACACTTTTTCTTCCAAGCACCGCTGAGTTACCAGCCTACGGGTCTGCAGCCCCGTTCGGGAACCGAACAGCGGAGCATTCGGGACTTTAACTGTTATAGTGCATTCTACGTGAAAGTACCCAGATAGCCTGCCATGGAGCCGGTTCGTGGACTTAAAGACTTTGGCTCCATGGCGATTAAACTGTATTCATGTGGTCTGAGCGCCATTCACTTAATAATGTGCGCTCAGACCTGAGCTATCTGGGGATACCTGTCTGTCCCTTGTCCCAGTCTCCCATTTGGTCCCCTAGGGGAGTGTCCACCAAGTGGGAGACCTGCATAAATACGGGCAGGTGGCCCTCATTAAAGCCAGATCTTGTTTTACCCTCAATACGGAGCTTGGTCTTGTCATTGGGGGGATTTACTAAACGCGGTTAGAGACTGATTGCTGGGAACGTAAACCGCTTGGATATTAAATCAGTTCGGCTGTTAGCCGCGATTCGTGGGCTTACTGTTCGGGAGGTTGGAGGATTATCAGGTATGCAGTTCGGGAGATTGGTGCATTCCCCTGGCTCCAGTTCGGGAGTTTGAGGTCTAAAAGAATTGGACCTGCATCGCTGGAAAGGGGAAACTCAACTAAGCGGCGGTTTCACTCCTTAATGCCGGGAGTGTCTTAACAATTGGTGGCAAGCGACTGGATGATTCCCACCACCCAGAAGGACAGCTACACAACCCAGGCTGGTGGAAATGCAGTATGAGGAACTAAGTTGTGCTACCCTTAAAGACATACTAGAACGCCGAGGACGGTCAGCAAGCAATCTTAAAAAACTGGAGATTATTGCCTTGCTACTTGAAATTGATGCAGTGCAAGGAACGGAGAGAGCTAATGTGCTCAGCATCTTGGACCTGACACCCGAGGAAATACAATTCAACCGGGCAGTCCAGATAAGGCTGGCACACTTTGGCCCCAACCCTACAGCGGACATCGTGGAATGTGTGCAAGCAGCAGTGATGGCACATCAGGCGCTCCAAGAAAGAGGAGCTGCAGCAGCAGAGGTACCCAATAATAATATTGGGAAAAAGAAGGTACCCTTTGCTGCATTTAAAAATTTTGTTGAAGCAGAGGGAGAGATTGACGGGTTCCTGGCTGATTTCGAGAGACAGTGTGCCCTACACCAGGCACCCGCAGACGAATGGGTCACTATCCTCTCTGGGAAATTATCCGGCCGGGCCAGCAAAGCCTTCCGGGCCATCCCAGAAGAAGAGATTACCAGTTACCGGGCAGTGAAAGATGCCCTTTTGGCCAGGTATGCGGTGACCCCAGAGGCATACCGGCGGAGGTTCGGGAAATAACTAAGCAAGCTGTCGACTCCTATGTGGAGTGGGCATGTCGAGTGTACCGCTCAGCAGCCCACTGGATGGCAGGGTGCCAAGCCGTATCCGGGGGAGAGGTGCTGCAGATGTTCCTTCTGGAGCACTGCTTTGACAAATTGCCTACAGGAGTCAGAGAGTGTGTACGAGACCGCAAACCCTCCACCCTACCAGAAGCTGCCTGCCTGGCAGATGAATATACAGATGCTCGTAAACTGGACAATGCGGTAACTAAAGTCCCTGCCAGAGTGGAGTACAGACCAGCAGCATCCCCAGCCACTACCGTCTAGCAATCCCCGGCGCACCGCATTCCAACACTACCGCCAGCTAACAATTATGCCCAGCCATCCCGGTTCAACGCCCAGGATTACTCACAGCCCATCCGGTTGTGACGAGACCAATCTCGCCACATTGCATTGGAGAAGCCTGGTTGCTCGTCTGCTGCCTTTGGACTATGGCCCCCTGTTAAAAGACATCTTTTTTTACCTGCAGAAAAGCTTAATTCGTGCTTTTCTGCCTGGGGTTCGGTAGATTTGTTTGAATGTGTTATACCCCAGATAGGAATCCCATGGAGCCCATTCGTATGAAACTGACTGTAAAGACTTTGGCTCCATGGCGATTAAACTGTATTCGTGTGGTCTGAGCGCCATTCGCTTAATAATGTGCGCTCAGACCTGAGCTATCTGGGGATATGTTACATGTCTGTGTTTTATGTAATAAATGTTACTTTATGTATTTTAAAGTATAATACTGGTTTTGTGTCCCCACATGTGTAATGGAGTTTTGCCTTTGTCTTGGGAGATAATTGAGTTACTTCTCAATTATCTCCCAGGGCAGAGGGGAGGAAGCCAGGATGCATTGTGGGAATATACTGTGACTGTGTGTCCTATTTGTCTGCTTGTCTGTCCCTTGTCACAGTCTCCCATTTGGTCCCCTAGGGGAGTGTCCACCAGGTGGTAGACCTGCATAAAAGCCGGGCAGGTAGCCCTCATTAAACAGACCACTGCTTGACCCTCAACACGGAGCCTTGTCTCGTTCTTGGGGGGATTCACTGTATGCTGTTAGAGACTGATTGCCAGGAGTGTAAGCTGATTGTCTGCTTTTCCTGTTCGTCTGCTAGCAGCTATTTGAGAGGTTCCAGTTCGGGAGTTGGAGTGCTATTTTGTATCCAGTTCGGGAGTTTGGTGTTCTGCAGTAGCTGTGCCTGTATCTCTGGAAAGGGGGCCGATCGCCTAAACGGTTTTTACCCCTTGTGTGCAAAACGGTCCGTTACACCGGTGTTTTGGGTGTAAGCAGTTGGGGCACAAGAGACGGGAGTGCCCGCTGAACACCGCTAACCAGGCACAGTCATGGAGAAGACCAGCCGGCGGGAATCAACGTCACCCTCAGCCTGCTGCTCACTGTATCGAGCAGGAGGAATTTGGGGGCATCCTACACGAGGCAGACCACGTCCAAGCCGCCCACCAGGACAACCGGCAGCAGCACCGACAAACTGTCAAGCTGAGTGGAAGAGTAGTCAGTGGTCTGCGAGATACTGGTGCTACTATGACCCTGCTCCAAAAGGACTTGGTCTCCGGACACCAACACACTGGAGATACTGTGGTGGTGAGGGTAGCAGGGGGCGCTGTGTTCCGCCTGCCTGTTGCCCGTGTACATTTGGATTAGGGAGTGGGCGCTAGACACGTTGATGTGGGGGTTATGAAGGATTTACCCGCTGATGTCCACCTTGGGAACGACTTGGCCCCTCTTGTTTATGCCTATGCTCTGATGGGTCCCGCTGATGTTAACCCTGTGACTACCCGTGCTACTGGAGCTGGCTCGCCTGCTGCTGAGACCCAGGTAAGACTCTCTCCCCCTAGATCAGGCCCCTTAGGCTGGGATACCCCAGAGGAGTTTGGGAGGGAAACCCGGGCGGACCCGACTCTACAGAAGTATAGGGCTAGAGCAGATGCTAGAGAGGAAGGAGTAGATGGGGAACGGTATGAGTGGGTGGGGGACAGGTTGTATAGAATCCCTGAACCTTCCCAGAAAAGTGCGGCCCCTCCACAGAATCGGCAGCTGGTGGTGCCTGCAAAATACCAGCAGGAGATTCTGAGGATCGGGCATGATGTGCTGTTAGCTGGGCACCTAGGGTCTCGCCGCACAGCCTATAGGATCACCCAGAAATTCTTTTAGCCCAATTTTAATCAGGCTGTGCGGGTATACTGTAGTATGTGTGACACGTGTCAACTGGTAGGAAAGCGGGGGACCACCCTAAAGCTAGGCTTATGTCTATGCCTATTATTGGGGAACCCTTTTCCCGCATCGCTGTTGACATTGTGGGTCCCCTGGCCCGGGCTAGTCCATCCAGTAAGAAGTATATTCTCACCATGGTGGACTATGCCACTCGTTATCCAGAGGCAATAGCGCTGTCTAACATAGAGGCAGAGACGGTTGCTGATGCCCTGGTTAAGATTTTTACTAGGGTCGGGTTCCCTAAGGAGATCCTCTCCGACCAGGGGACCCAGTTTACCGCTGTGCTCACCCAGCAGCTGTGGAAGGTGTGCGGCATCAAACCGCTGCTTAGCTCACCTTATCACCCACAGACTAACGGTCTCTGCGAGCGCTTTAATGGCACCCTCAAGCAGATGCTGAGGACCTTTACTGACACTTGCACAGACTGGGAGAGGTTCCTGCCTCATCTGTTATTTTCCTACAGAGAGTTGCCCCAGGAATCTACTGGGTTCTCTCCCTTTGAGTTACGCTACGGGAGAAGGGTCCGCGGACCCCTAGATCTCATTAGAGGCCACTGGGAGGGAGAGACAGAGCAGGAGGGGACCCCCATAGTGCCATATGTCCTGGAACTCTGGGACCGCATGGAGAAACTGTCTCTGATGGTAAGAGAGAATCTCCAGGCGGCCCAGGGGAGACAGAAGAGGTGGTACGATTGGGGTGCCCGACAGCGGATCTTCCAGGTTGGGCAAAAAGTTTTGGTACTCAAGCCTGTGAAGGCGAACAAAATGCAAGCGTCTTGACAGGGCCCGTATAAAGTATTAGCTCAGGTATGTGATACTACCTATATTATAGCCAGCTGTGAAGAAGAAAGGATTCAACGATCCTTTCATGTGAACATGCTGAAGGAGTATCAGGAGAGACCGGAGGATGTCGCTGCAGTGTGTGCCCCTGCTGCAGATGACCCTGAGAACCTACCCCTTCCCAATTTGCCAGAGAGAACCCCCAGATTGATCTTACTAGCCTTGTACAGCTAGGGGACCGGTTAAGCCACACAGAGAAGGTACAGGATAAGCAAGAGCCCCTAGCTGTACATAAGGTAGAGACCCCTGGACAGACCCCTTTGTGACAGCCCCCCTACCGTATCCCTGAAGCAGTCCGAGAAGGAATGCGGAAGGAGATACAGGAGATGACCCAGCTTGGGGTAATCGAACACTCCGATAGCCCTTGGGCCTCGCCTGTAGTTCTGGTACCTAAGAAAGATGGGGCCACCCGGTTCTGTGTGGACCAATGTCCCAGGTAGATGAATTGTTAGACCGTATTGCCAGGGGTCGCTATCTGACCACCATAGATCTGTGTAAGGGCTATTGGCAGATTCCCCTGGCCGAGGATGCTATCCCTAAGTCGGCATTTGTCACCCCGTTTGGCCTGTACCAATTTAAGGTTATGCCATTCGGGATGAAAAACGCCCCGGCTACCTTCCAGCGTATGGTGGATAGACTCCTCGATGGCTTCCAGGAATTTGCTTATGCATACCTGGATGGCATTGCGATCTACAGTGGGTCCTGGGAGGAACACCTGTTCCATGTAGGGGTAGTGCTGGATAAGATTCGGGCCGCTGGTCTGACATTGAAGCCAGAGAAGTGCCATCTAGGTATGGCGGAAGTGCAGTACCTGGGTCACGGAGTGGGGTGTGGGAGCCAGAGCCCAGAGCCAGCCAAGGTAGAGGCAGTGGCTAACTGGCCCACACCTATCACTAAGACCCAAGTGCTAGCCTTCTTGGGGATGGCAGGGTACTATCGACGTTTTGTCCCTGACTACAGCACTATCACCAAGGCACTTAATGACCTGACTAAGAAGAATCTCCCTAAGCAGGTCCTGTGGTCTCTAGCTTGTGAAGCCGCGTTTCAGGCACTGAAGCAGGCTCTTGTGAATGCCCCTGTCTTGACTGCCCCAGTCCCTAAAAAACGATTTCTCGTTCACACAGATGCTTCCATGTATGAACTGGGGGCTATGCAGAGCCAGATCGGGGAGGATGGAGGAGAGCACCCTGTCGCATATCTCAGCAGAAAGTTACTACCTCGGGAAGTGAGTTATGCGGCAGTGGAGAAAGAATGTTTGCCCCTGGTCTGGGCACTAAAGAAATTGAGTCCCTATCTGTACGGGCAGGAATTTTCCCTTATGACTGACCACAACCCAGTGGTCTGGCTTAACTGGGTCTCTGGGGACAATGGCAGGCTGCAACCATATAACTTTACCATCAGCTACAGACGCGGTAAGCACAACGGCAATGCCGATGGGTTGTCCCGGTGAACAGACATCACTCCGGCCTCCTAGTTCTGGTCATCTCCAAGTTGACCCACAATGGGTCAAGCTGGGTCTGCTGGAGTGTCCCACAAGGAGGGAGCCATGTGATAGAACTATCTGTCTTTGGGATTATATTTTGCCTTCCTCCATTCGTCTGTTTGTTCGGTTATTTCTTTGCCCGTACAGTCCTCTTGTTTCCCCACGTTGTTTCCTGAATGGCTACCAATTATGCGACCACTGGGAAGCGGGCGTGTGCAGTCAATTGACCACCCAGTATCTGCGGTTAACCGCAGCTTAATTGACTGTTACTGGGTGGTCGCGGTTACACATAGCCGCCACACGATGGCGGTGTTATGGAAGCTCCCCTGGGAGCCAGCGCTTGCTGTGCCCAGCGTCAGGACACCAAAAGCGGACACTTTCTTCCAACCACCGCTGAGTTACCAGCCTACGGGTCTGCAGTGTTATAGTGCATTCTACGTAAAAGTACCCAGATAGCCTGCCATGGAGCCGGTTCGTGGACTTGATTTGCCTTTGTCCTGGGAGACAATTGAATTACATCCCAATTATCTCCAGGGCAGAGGGGAGGAAGCCAGGATGCATTGTGGGAATATATTGTGACTGTATGTCCTAAACTGATACCTGTCTGTCCCTTGTCACAGTCTCCCATTTGGAGTGTCCACCAAGTGGGAGACCTGCATAAATACGGAGCTTGGTCTCGTCATTGGGGGGATTTACTATATGCGGTTAGAGAATGATTGCTGGGAACGTAAGCCGCTTGGATATTATATCAGTTCGGTTGTTAGCCGCGATTCGTGGGCTTACTGTTTGGGAGGTTGGAGGATTATCACGTTTGCGGTTCGGGAGATTGGCGAATTCCCCTGGCTCCAGTTCGGGAGTTTGAGGTCTAAAATAATTGGACCTGCATCGCTGGAAAGGGGAAGCTCAACTAAGCGGCGGTTTCACTCCTTTATGCCAGGAGTATGACGAGACCAATCTCGTCACTGTGCATTGGAGGAGCCTGGTTGCCCGCTTGCTGCCTTTAGACTATGGCCCCATGTTGAAACGCTTGATTTTCCCCTGCAAAGACACGAAAGCTGGGTCATTCGGTGCTTGCCCTGTTTGAGCGGTGATACCCCAGATAGCTATGCCACGGAGCCCATTTGTATAATGAAAGACTATGGGAAAGAATTTGGCTCCATGGCAATTAAACTGTATGTGTGTGATCTGAGCGCCATTCAGTAATAATGTGCGCTCAGATCTGAGCTATCTGGGGATATGTTGAATGTACCTGTTTTATGCAATGGCAATTTTTATGTATTTTATTGTCTTTTGCTGCCATGTGTTCAATGGAGTTTTGCCTCTGTCCTTGGAGATAATTGGATTACTACCAGTTATCTCCAGGATAGAAGACTCTGTGTAACTGGTTTTGGGCAGAAAAGCCATGCTTCCTTTGGTCACAAAGGACTTCGATCTATCTTTTGAACCAATGGACCAATTTGGATGATTATGACATATGTTTGTATTTGGAGTTTGCTGATTCTGAAAATGTGAATGTGAATGTGATGCATACTTTTAAAGTTATGAATAATGTGGAAAAACTGTATTTCTCTGCCTGTGATAATTACATTACCCATTGTGTAAGGTAATTGTATCACAGGCAGAGGGGAGGATTTTGAGTTGGAGTGTCTGAGTGTATTGTACGTGTTTATTGGTTGTTTTCCAAAACCCTGTGGGTGGTACTAATGTGTTTGCAAGTGACTGCTGAATGACATTCATTACATACATACATAGCACATTGTTGTCATTAGTGACAGTGGAGCTTGCAGTCTATGTGAATACTCCGTCATGCTGTGTAGGTCATACTAATGGACATTTCAGTGGTAAATGATATCATATAGCAAAGAAATATAGAAGTGGCGCTAGAGGATAAAGTAAGTGAACGGTGCTGCTATACCCAAGTATATCACCACTATATATACTTAAAGAGGATACAATAAAACATAAAAAAGGTAAAAGCGCACACACACACCAAGGAGGTAGTTTACCTGACATATAGTTAATGATAGGTATCTCCTCCTTATATACAGTAAGTATGTTTGATATTGAATTACCTATACAGAAAATATAAACACAAAGCAAAACATAGTGCAATCTGTATATCATACACGAAAAGAATGGAAATTCTGAGTTGAAATCACTCACACTTTGATGAGCCATTTAAAAGTAGGCTCAGAACTTATACGGCTTTTATGTCACTTCAATGGGACATACACATTTCCTTTACTCTTCAGGAAGGTTATCCATTGATCTTAGTAGTCATCTGTTGTAAAGTAGGAGTCAGGAGCCAGGAGTATCAGGATAAAGTATTTATTCGTAATAAAACAAAAATAAATATAAAAATATTGCACTATTAGTGCAATAACTATTAGTGCAATATTTTTATATTTATTTTTGTTTTATTACGAATAAATACTTTATCCTGATACTCCTGGCTCCTACTTTACAACAGATGACTACTAAGATCAATGGATAACCTGCCTGAAGAGTAAAGGAAATGTGTATGTCCCATTGAAGTGACATAAAAGCCGTATAAGTTCTGAGCCTACTTTTAAATGGCTCATCAAAGTGTGAGTGATTTCAACTCAGAATTTCCATTCTTTTCGTGTATGATATACAGATTACACTATGTTTTGCTTTGTGTTTATATTTTCTGTATAGGTAATTCAATATCAAACATACTTACTGTATATAAGGAGGAGATACCTATCATTAACTATATGTCAGGTAAACTACCTCCTTGGTGTGTGTGTGCGCTTTTACCTTTTTTATGTTTTATTGTAAATGATATCATGCCTCGCAACTCCAGCAGTCTTCATCCATCAAAACCACATTTTCCAGAGCACCTTCCCCAAGGAGTTTTCTGAGTTTCAAGCACATTAAAAGGCCTTCCAGTTGCCACTATGGCCAAATGTTGCCATCTCTTCCCAATGGTGACAGACACACCACACATTCTTTTTTCACATACACCAGCAATTCCAATCTAATAAATGCAGATTTTAATCAGTCACACACTCATACACACACAAACACACACACACACTCTCCCTTCCTTCCTTTTAAGCAGAAGCGTATCCTATGTACCTTTAAGACACATCTATTAGGTGTGTAGTCTCTGTATATTTATTTTTTTATTTATAATTTTCTATCATTTTACATTACAGTACATACGGGTACAGAAAGTGTAGCTGGTGTACAGGCATTACATTAACAAGTACAATGATTATGTATTCATTAGGGCAAGACAAACGTTTATTTAAATTGCTCTGAGTAATGTTTAATTTTGGTGGTGGTAGTTTAATACACTCGTTGGTATTGACCCCAATATAAATCCATAGTGATGACAAATAAAATAATAGTCAGTCAAACTTCAAGTCTGTTCAGACTTTCCTATATGTTGGTCCTAAAATAAAACAAGATCTTTCAACAGTTGCCTGATTTTTGTCAATCCTTCTGACTCTAGCATAGAGTAGACTGATGGACTACCAAAAAGAGAGATAAATCGGAGCAGGTTTAGTGACAGCCATTGTGGGAAAACTAGGTCACAGCACCATCACCCTATTATTATGCTATTCTAAAAATATTCACCTTTAGATTCCAGTGGGAAAGTAACAAAATGAACTCAATGAGCTGTGTTAAGAACAATGCAGTATTAAAAGCAAACAGAAAGATGTGTATACAGTTCTCATCTCGATAAACCCTTCCTAACCTGCACTGTTCCACTAGCAATACAATCTAAAACTGTCATGATACAGAAAATTAACAATAGTTTTCTTTTCTGCTAAATTCTATAAAAATTTCATTTTCTACTCTTGTAACCAGCATGGTGTTTGAAATCCTCAGATTAATTTATATGGGCATCAGATCAGTAATCTTGGCTCCTGATTCTCACCCAGGTGTTTTTCCATACACAGATTGCAATATGAAGTGGCTCGGTGAAGGTGGCAGTGAAGGTGTGAATATGTCGGATCGGGTCACAGAGCTCATAAAAGGACAGTTGCCCAACCCCATAGTCCAGGAAAATCCCTAGTTTTTGAGATGAAGTTGTTTGCGGTAACCAGGCTACGTTGCTGTCATGTCTAACTGAATATTGATTATGACAGCCCTCCACACACCATGAATTTTTATTATTCCCAATTGCTGACTGTACTCCTTTCCTATCTATATTGTTGTAGGCCATCCCTACGCTCCAATTCCCCGATTTACTGGTCTCCACTTCCCAGTAAAGTCTTCCCGATGAGAAACCCCTGGTGCTTAAAACCTGTGGATAATCCAGAAATCTCTCTGGCATTTTTGGACGCTTTTGCTTAATTTCTGACCAGAATACAGTTTTCAAGTCACCAAATACATCTACATTAGTAGCAGCTGTGTTTACATCCAGTAATACGTTTAAACCAGTGTTTGAATTCAGTAGAAAATCTGAGGCTTCGGGCACATTATTTTGTCTCCTTGAACTAGTCACAATATCATCTAAACCTCTGTGTAAAGTCACTGAAATGAGACTCACATCCAGGTAACCCACAGCACGAACCTGTTTATCATATCTCTTATTGTCCTCACTGCCTCGTTCATTTGTACTATAAAGGTCAGCACTGTCTGATCTCCGTCCTTTTAAGACAGTTAATGGGTCCGTCATGTTGCACAGCTCCTCAGTATGACCCATCTTCCTTGACAGTTCCTGCTTCTCTATTTCCAGCTGCTGGATTAGATCTGAGACTCGGAGGGAGACCTTCTCTTCCTGCCTGGAGATCTCATAAAGGACTCGCTTCTCTAGAGCTTCTAGTTGTTCCCTGATATATTTGATTAGCACAGTAGCTTGTGCAGTTACATCAACTACTTTTTCATGTATTTTTCTCCTGTGCTCCTGCAAACTATGGATTGTTTTCTCTGCCTTCTCTCTCTTTATGGTCAATTTCTCCAGAACATTTCTCAATTTCACCTTCTTCTTCTCAGCGGCCTCGCTTAAAGTCTCCAATTGATGATCAATGTGCTCTTCATCCTGGATGCAAGATGCACAGAGGTACGTGGCATCTCCAGAACAGTAATACTCAATGACCTGCTTGTGAATAGAGCATTTGATGTTTTGAAAGAATGTTGTAGGTTTAGTTAAGATGTGCTCTGCTGAGTTGTTGTGGATCTTCAGGTGATTTTCACACAGAGAATCTTCACATAGAAGGCATGTTTTAATAGCAGGTATAGCTGAGTCACAGTACGAACAGGCAATCTCAGCTTTCTCCTGCTCAGGGTGAGCTGATATGAAACCCTCCTGTACGGGGTGTTTCTGAAACTCTGCTCTGCATTCAAGACACCTATGGGCTCCGGATCCCTCCTGTGTGTCCAGCACATTCCCAATACAGACCTGGCAGTAGCTGTGTCCACATGTCAGGGTTACAGGATTTGTATGAATGTTGAAACAGTTGGAGCAGGTCAGCTCGTCACTCAGACCAGCAGACGCCATCACAGAAAGCGGTAACAAGGAATAAAGGGCAAAGTCCGTTTTTAACTTATAAAGCCAGTGTGCTATTTAAGTACAGATAGAGTGTGTGTAGATATGATTTCAAGCACTGTAGATTGATAAATATTAACTCTATTAAGATGCTTACAAAGTTAACCATGCTGTCCCCCTTAGTCCTGTAATGTAAAACATTGCAGTATGAGAAAAACTGCAATGTTTATAGATAGCTACTACATAGAAACATAGAATGTGATGGCAAATAAGAACCTTCGGCCCATCTAGTCTGCCCAATTTTCTAAATGACTAGAGGCACTTCCTAGAGTTTCATGAATTTCTGGAGTTTGAATCTGTGAAACGACACTGGATGTCCTCACGCTCTGCGTGAACTCCATAGGAAAGTACCGAGCATTGCTTTCCAATGAAGAAGGCCTCTGGCGAAGACTTACGTCTATCTTCTGTCCGTACTCCCACCTCCGATGCTTGCCTTCAAGACTTCTCGAGGGCTGCACTGTTCCGTTCTGGGTTGCTCACCCAGTCTCCACTCCTTCAAATAATCATTAAAAACCAATTTCTTCATAAAAGCATATCAATTAAACTGTTTATAGCTCCCGACTGATTCCTCTTCTGCAACTGTCACTAGTCTAATACTATCCTTACCTTTTTGTGTCACTTTGCCCCACTCCCTCTAGCATGTAAGCTCATTGAGCAGGGCCCTCAACCCCTCTGTTCCTGTGTCACTATACCCCACTCCCTCTAACATGTAAACTCACTGAGCAGGCCCTCAATCCCTCTGTTACTGTGTCACTATACCCCACTCCCTCTAACATGTAAACTCACTGAGCAGGGCCTCAATCCCTCTGTTACTGTGTCACTATACCCCACTCCCTCTAACATGTAAACTCACTGAGCAGGGCCCTCAATCCCTCTGTTACTGTGTCACTATACCCCACTCCCTCTAACATGTAAACTCACTGAGCAGGCCCTCAATCCCTCTGTTACTGTGTCACTATACCCCGCTCCCTCTAACATGTAAACTCACTGAGCAGGCCCTCAATCCCTCTGTTACTGTGTCACTATACCCCACTCCCTCTAACATGTAAACTCACTGAGCAGGGCCTCAATCCCTCTGTTACTGTGTCACTATACCCCACTCCCTCTAACATGTAAACTCACTGAGCAGGCCCTCAATCCCTCTGTTACTGTGTCACTATACCCCACTCCCTCTAACATGTAAACTCACTGAGCAGGCCCTCAATCCCTCTGTTACTGTGTCACTATACCCCACTCCCTCTAACATGTAAACTCACTGAGCGGGCCCTCAATCCCTCTGTTACTGTGCCACTATACCCCACTCCCTCTAACATGTAAACTCACTGAGCAGGCCCTCAATCCCTCTGTTACTGTGTCACTATACCCCACTCCCTCTAACATGTAAACTCACTGAGCAGGGCCCTCAATCCCTCTGTTACTGTGTCACTATACCCCACTCCCTCTAACATGTAAACTCACTGAGCAGGGCCCTCAATCCCTCTGTTACTGTGTCACTATACCCCACTCCCTCTAACATGTAAACTCACTGAGCAGGGCCCTCAATCCCTCTGTTACTGTGTCACTATACCCCACTCCCTCTAACATGTAAACTCACTGAGCAGGGCCCTCAATCCCTCTGTTACTGTGTCACTATACCCCACTCCCTCTAACATGTAAACTCACTGAGCAGGGCCCTCAATCCCTCTGTTACTGTGTCACTATACCCCACTCCCTCTAACATGTAAACTCACTGAGCAGGACCCTCAATCCCTCTGTTACTTTGTCACTATACCCCACTCCCTCTAACATGTAAACTCACTGAGCAGGGCCCTCAATCCCTCTGTTACTGTGTCACTATGCCCCACTCCCTCTAACATGTAAGCTCACTGAGCAGGGCCCTCAATCCCTCTGTTACTGTGTCACTATACCCCACTCCCTCTAACATGTAAACTCACTGAGCAGGCCCTCAATCACTCTGTTACTCTGTCACTATACCCCACTCCCTCTAACATGTAAACTCATTGAGCAGGCCTCAATCCCTCTGTTACTGTCACTATACCCCACTCCCTCTAACATGTAAACTCACTGAGCAGGCCCTCAATCCCTCTGTTACTGTGTCACTATACCCCACTCCCTCTAACATGTAAACTCACTGAGCAGAGCCTCAATCCCTCTGTTACTGTGTCACTATACCCCACTCCCTCTAACATGTAAACTCACTGAGCAGGGCCCTCAATCCCACTGTTACTGTGTCACTATACCCCTTTCGCTCCTAACATGTAAACTCACTGAGCTTGAACCCCTCAATCCCTCTGTACTGTCACTATACTAACATGTAAAACTCATAGGCAGACCCTCAATCCCTATGTTACCCGTGTGTATATCCCACTCCCTCTAACATGTAAACTCCTGGGCAGGGCCCCTCCAATCCCTCCTGTTACTGTCACTTACAACCTTGCTCCCTCCTAACATTGTAGGCTCACTTGGGCAGACCCCTCAATCCCCTCTGTGTTCTGTGTCACTGCCCACTCCCTCAACATGTAGAGAAGCTCACCGAGCAGGCCTCAATCCCTCTGTTGCTGTGATGCTGCCCTCCCTCTAGCAGCAAACCCACTGGGCAGGAACCTCAATCCCTCTGTTACTGTGTCCACTATACCCCCCTCCCTCTAACATGTAACCCCACCGAGCAGGCCCTCAATCCCTCTGTTACTGTGTCACTATACCCCACTCCCTCTAACATGTAAACTCACTGAGCAGGCCCTCAATCCCTCTGTTACTGTGTCACTATACCCCACTCCCTCTAACATGTAAACCCACTGAGCAGGGCCCTCAATCCCTCTGTTACTGTGTCACTATACCCCACTCCCTCTAACATGTAAACTCACTGAGCAGGCCCTCAATCCCTCTGTTACTGTGTCACTATACCCCCCCTCCCTCTAACATGTAAACTCACTGAGCAGGCCCTCAATCCCTCTGTTACTGTGTCACTATACCCCACTCCCTCTAACATGTAAACTCACTGAGCAGGCCCTCAATCCCTCTGTTACTGTGTCACTATACCCCACTCCCTCTAACATGTAAGCTCACTGGGCAGGGCCCTCAATCCCTCTGTTACTGTGTCACTATACCCCACTCCCTCTCACATGTAAACTCACTGAGCAGGGCCCTCAATCCCTCTCTTACTGTCACTATACCCCACTCCCTCTAGCATGTAAACTCACTGAGCAGGCCCTCAGTCCCTCTGTTACTGTCACTATACCTCCCTCCTAACATGTAAGCTGCCTGGGCAGGGCCCTCCAATCCCTCTGTTGCATGCCCATATCCCACTCCTCTAACATGTAAAACTCACTGAGCAGGGCCCTCAATCCCTCTGTTACTGTGTCACTGTACCCCACTCCCTCTAGCATGTAACCTCACTGAGCAGGCCCTCAATCCCTCTGTTACTATGTCACTATACCCCACTCCCTCTAACATGTAACCTCACTGAGCAGGGCCCTCCATCCCTCTGTTACTGTCACTATACCCCACTCCCTCTAACATGTAAGCTCACTGAGCAGAGCCCTCAATCCCTCTGTTACTGTGTCACTATACCCCACTCCCTCTAGCATGTAAGCTCACTGAGCAGGGCCCTCAATCCCTCTGTTACTGTGTCACTATACCCCACTCCCTCTAACGTAAACTCACTGAGCAGAGCCTCAATCCCTCTGTTACTGTCACTATACCCCACTCCCTCTAACATGTAAACTCACTGAGCAGGGCCTCAATCCCTCTGTTGCTGTGTCACTGCCCACTCCACCTAACATGTAACCTCCCGCACTGAGCAGGACCTCAATCCCCCTGTTACTGTGTCACTATACCCCACTCCCTCTAACATGTAAACTCACTGAGCAGGGCCCTCAATCCCTCTGTTACTGTGTCACTACCCCCCACTCCCTCTAACATGTAAACTCACTGAGCAGGGCCCTCAATCCCTCTGTTACTGTGTCACTATACCCCACTCCCTCTAACATGTAAACTCACTGAGCAGGCTCCCCAATCCCTCTGTTACTGTGTCACTATACCCCACTCCCTCTAACATGTAAACTCACTGAGCAGGCCCTCAATCCCTCTGTTACTGAGTCACTATACCCCACTCCCTCTAATATGTAAACTCACTGAGCAGGGCCCTCAATCCCTCTGTTACTGTGTCACTATACCCCACTCCCTCTAACATGTAAACTCACTGGGCAGGCCCTCAATCCCTCTGTTACTGTGTCACTATACCCCACTCCCTCTAACATGTAAACTCACTGAGCAGGGCCCTCAATCCCTCTGTTACTGTGTCTATATACCCCACTCCCCTCTAGCTTCATGTAAGCTCCCATAGGCAGGCCCCTCAATCCCCTCTGTTGCTGCATCACTGCCACCCCACTCCCTCTAACATGTAAACTCACTGAGCAGGGCCTCCATCCCTCTGTTACTGTGTCACTATACCCCACTCCCTCTAGCATGTAAACTCACAGAGCAGGCCCCCAATCCCTCTGTTACTGTGTCACTATACCACACTCCCTCTAACATGTAAACTCACTGAGCAGGGCCCTCAATCCCTCTGTTACTGTGTCACTATACCCCACTCCCTCTAACATGTAATCTCACTGAGCAGGCCCTCAATCCCTCTGTTACTATGTCACTATACCCCACTCCATCTAACATGTAAACTCACTGAGCAGGGCCTCTATCCCTCTGTTACTGTGTCACTATACCCCACTCCCTCTAACATGTAAACTCACTGAG